>JALPQD010000029.1:71739-604160 GCA_023101885.1 Typhlomys cinereus
AGGTGGCAGCCTACAGTTCTGACCCTGGGAAGCAGAGCCTGAGACACTCAGGACAAAGCACCAAGGAGGTGGAACAATGCAGGTTGTTCCCAATGTCACCCTTGGACCTTCACAGGCCCACGCACTCAAGTGACCTCTTGTACACACGAACGAGACAGGGGAGGAAGGAATATAACCAGTGGGTCCCAACCTTGGGCAAGTGAGACTCAGTCCTGCTGGCCAGCCCGAGACCATAGAACATTCTTCAGAAACCGGAATGGTCATCAACAGCTGGACTTCCCCAAGGGTCAAGTTCATGGTTCCAGCCTGCTCCCTAAAGTCCAGGTACCTTCCCATGGTTAGCAAAGACCCCAGGAAGTCAACCAAAGCTTGAGATATGAGGCCAGGGGTGTATAAAGAAACAGGAGGCCAATTTGATAGAGGTGATCTGGGCAAGCAGAACCTAGTGGGTGTGGGCAGCTTCCACAGTAATCTAAATTAAGTAATTGTGTGTGTTAGGTTACTTGGGTGTTTATTAATTAGCATAGATTTTAGGCTGGATTTATCAATGGCTTCACATTTTTGCCCTCTGATGATATTAGCTAGGTAGGAAAGCTAATTTATCGGCATGCCCCCTGCTAGTGTCTGTGTTATTTTGGGAATCCATTTATAAATAACATAGGCATTTTGAGGTTTCAGGGTCCCGTGTGCAGAGAGTTTCTATGAATCCAGGGGTTGCTTCGAAGAGAAGTTGAAAAGAGATGACTTTGCTTATTAAAGATGACGTCCAGCATGCAGACAGGTACTGCGAGGGTCTAAGACCTTGGCAGGGAGGGGTTAGGGAGATGGGGCTGTGCCTAGGCGGGACCCAGATTTCCAGAATGTTCCTCCATTTGACTTCAGCACCCTTAATACTCAGACATAGTTTGAATACCTCAGATGGGTGATCTTCAGGCAGCTTTCTGCGAGTGTCCCCCACAAAGGAGGGGAAATTCCCCCTCTTCCCAGTTTAGTGCTTCTTTCCTAAGTGATTCTGAGCAGTTTAAAGAAGGGTTTGTCTGCAGATTTCATAGTACCCATTCTGTAGTGGAAGAAGATGGGATTTCCTCCCTCTCCCAAGCTGGTTCTCAGAATGTTTTTGAAT
This sequence comes from Typhlomys cinereus, assembly GCA_023101885.1. Taxonomy (NCBI): domain Eukaryota; kingdom Metazoa; phylum Chordata; class Mammalia; order Rodentia; family Platacanthomyidae; genus Typhlomys; species Typhlomys cinereus. The sequence continues at coordinate 72,863 of JALPQD010000029.1, forward strand.
CCACGTCCTAAAGAGAACAACAAGGAATATTAGTGCCCCTGTTTGCAGACACCAGGCGCTATGGAGCCAGCGACAAGCAGTGGGGCCAGGGGATTGGAGGGGATTTTTCTAAAATGCTGGCTTCGTGTCCTTGAATGCACCATACTTTCCGGGATCTTTGATTCACTTCATTTTTTTTTTTTTTTAGCAGCTCTGGGGCTAGAACCCAGGTCAGTGCATATGCTAGACCATCACTTTACCTCTGAGGTGCACCTCTACCCTTCTTATTTTTGAGAGTCCAAGTTTGGGCTGTAGTTCGCTTTTTAGACCAGGCTGGCCTCAAACATTGATCCTTCTGCCTCGGCCTCCGGGGCGTTGGGATTCTAAGTATGTACCACCAAGCCCAATCTTTCCCAAGCCTCTCTCCTCAAATACACTACTTCCATGAAAGCTCTTGTCTTGGATTCTCCATATTTGGGGAACCAAGTCAATATTTCTAATAAAGCTTCTGATAGGCTCCTATGGAGACAGAGCTGGGCTCAGGGGTCTTCTGAGATAAAAAGACAAGAGAAAACACAGCTCTCTTTGACCCCAGTTTGTGGTCAGTCCCTTCAACCTGTCAGAGTGATGTCCAGGGCAATATACATACCTCTCAGTCGGCCACGGCTTGTCCGTATGCTGCCAATACATCCATGACCAAAGGACTTAGGGAAGAAGGGGATGTTTCGCTTTCTTATGTGGGGGGATGTTCCACCCACCATGGGCGGGGTCTTCCCACATCAATCAGACAATCTCCTGCAGGCTTGCTCAGGGCCTGCCTAACTATTAATTCTTCATAAATGTGCCCAAAGTTCAGCCTTGAATCGTTAACACCTACATAGTCTGTGAGTTTTTACTATGACCACCATGAGAAAGGGTCATCACTTATATCTATCTAGCTCACAGACCATGATCTCCACAGCCTCTGTCCCCACATCTGCCTGCTGATCTTAATGCATCAACTTTTAATACCTTATTGATAACTAGAGTATATCTTTAGAAGCCACTGAGGTGTATGCTCTAAAAAGACAGATACTCTGCTGGGTCTGGATGTAGCTTACGCGCATCTCCCATGGTATCTGTGTTGACATTTATCCCAGGTTGAGCTGTCAAGACAGTTCACTGGGTAAGACCCCTGCTCACAAACCTGACAACCTGAATCGCATCTCCAGAAGCCCACGCGGTGGAAGGAGAGAACTGACTGCTGAAAGTTGTCCCCTGGGCTTCACCTGTGGACCCTGACATGTAGAGGGTGTGTTATTCCGCCCCCAACACCATCAGATAAATAAGTAAAATATTTGAAGACAGAAATGTACTCTCATATCCACTGCAGATATTTCAAGAATGGAGACTTAATCTGACTATGGTGCCCAGGGACAAGGCCTCTGGTCAGTGATTCTAGTTGGATATTCAGGGCAGAACCCCATTATCTGACTACTGATGGCATCATGAAAAGAGGGGTCAAGACCAGGAGGCATGCAGGCATATTCCTTCTCTCTTGCCATGAGATACCCCGGGAGACCTTCAATCTCTGCGGCCAGTGTGGCCCCTCCATTTTGGACCAGACCCATAAACTATAATGAAGCTAATTTCTTTATAAGGACCCAGTCTTTCCACATTTCAACAGTAATGAAAATGGACTAAATCACACCCTTAGAACCATGACTTTGGTCTGGTCCTCTGTTCTCAAGTTTAGCACATACGTGTACTTACTTCATTGTGATGGTTTGCTTGTCACATGTCACTCCCAACTGGAACTAATGTTAACATGTTTTACGTCTACCTCTGTTTACTTCCTAGCAATCTTAGTGGAAGGAGCCAGACCTCCTGTCCTTTGGGGTCCTCGGGGTCTGGATTTTGCTAATGAATACCTCATGCAGTTGGGCATCTCCTCTGTCCTTTGTGCTTCCTGGAATTTCAAGGACTGAATCCAAAAATATCTGTTCAATTATGTCACCTCCTTGTTCAAGAAACCACACACATTTCTGGCCCGCTCTGAGAGGCTCTGGTAGGATGTGTAACTTGTGGATAGAGAGGTGTGCTTCCTGGGAGACAGCAAGGAAAATGACCTCACTTCCCCGATGTTGCAGTCAGCCTGCATGGTTACTGATAAATGACCACCGAATGGCTTAAGGGGACAAGGGTTTATTTTCTTACTGATAGTCCAGATACAGTCTGTCCAGCTCGACATGAGAGCACGCACCAACACCAGGCCAAGGGAACTGGCCACACCATCTCTATGGAATGGCTGAGAGAGGGACCATCCTACTTCCAGACCAACATGTCTGGCCAAGTAAATGCAAGGATGCCAACTTCCTCAACTGACTCTCAGTATTTTATTCATCTGTTCAGGGCCTAGTCCTGCCACCATAGGCTAGGCCTTCCCCATCAGCTAGACAATCTCCTGCAGATTTGCTCTGGACTTAAACCCAACCACTAATTCTCCACAAATGTGCCCAGAACTCAAACCCCCAACGGTCAAGTTGACACCTGTGCCTAACTATGACACCCCCCAACCCACAGTGCTCTTGGGATCAGGAACTCTGGCAAGAACCTCCCCAACTCGTCTCTAAAACCTGCCTAGGTCTGTCCCTGGAAGAAGGTCCCCAAATCGTGATCCTTTAAAGGTACCAAATGCTCCTAATCACCAGACCTTCAAGCTATGCCACCACATCTGGAAAAAGGATTTGCAGTGTTGAGTCAGTTCTGAACCTTGAGGTGGATTCTCTGGGGACCCTGACGTAATTGCTCTCAATGAGAGTAACGTTTCCTGGCTGGAGAGAGAGAGAAACTCAAGAGTGCAGCAGGGTCAGAAAATGAACTGTTGTTGACTTTAGAGATAAGGAAGTGGTCACCAGCCATGAGAACCAGGTGTCCTCTAAAGGCTGGAAGAAGAAACGGGTTGTCCCTTAGAGCCTCCAAGAGGTAACACGGCCCGACAGACGCCCTGGTTTCAGTTCAGGGAGCACAGAAGAGATTTCTAACAGTCTGGGTTGTTTAAACCTTAACCTTGTGATGATTTGTTATAGGATATAAGAAACTCATACTCTTTCCTGTTTGACTTTGAGTGAGCAAGCAATGTATTTTTGAGTCAACACAGGTAAGAATACTGGCTGTGCTTGATTCCTTTTCCTGAGCCCGTGGGCCCTGCTCTAGCAGGCATTAAATGCGTTTAAGAAAATACCTAGAAATGGGGGGGGGGGGGACCAGCAACTCTATTAAGAATTCAACATCACAATGATTTCATAGCATATTAAATACAAGTTACTTCTTGGTTGTATTGTTTGGATACTTTGTAAACCAATGTTACATGTTCATTGGAGAAATCCTGGAAGAAAGTGCATATACATTTTGCGACCTTAAACCAATCTGAACGGAGTTCTACAAAATGAGTTGTGCTAGTTACCCTTCTCTGCTGTGAGATACTACTCAGGTTCAGATGAGTTCAGGGGAAAGGGGAAATTTAATCAGCTTACAGTTCCAGAGGGGAGGTCCAGTCCATTGTGGTGGAAGGCATGATTGGCTGGAAAGCTGGAGGCGGCTGAAGTCGCATCCATCGTGGAGGTTGAGAGAGCCGCAAGAGCTGACTGACTGAAGCAGGGCAGGACCAGCCAGCACCTCTTGAGCCTTCCTCCCGCAAGGCTCCGCCTCCCAAAGGTGCCACCACCTGCCCAAACGTCAATTAAGGATTCAAACGCCTGAGCCTGGGTTCATATCCTGCGTGCTAATCTATCCTCGCGCCTCTCCTGGGGCACAAGAACTTTATAGTAGCTTTGAATAGTGAGACCCAATGAGTGACAGGTAAAATAGATGAAGTACCAGCCATTGCACAATAGAAGTTGAATCTCCCTTATCTGAGGGATTTTTGAATTTTGGAATATTTGCATGCGTATAATGAGATATATTCAGTTGGAACCAAATATAAATATAAAATTCATTTGTGTGTCATATACCCTTTATATACCAACCTACAAGGTAATTTATACAATCTTATAATACACCGGAATTCTTGGTGTGATCTCTCATAAGAAGTCAGCTGTGGAATTTTTGCAGCACCATGATGGTATCGAGAAAGTTTTGGCTTTGAAGCATTTCAGACTTTAGACTTTCAGATTAGTGCTGCTCAATCTGTTGCACATGCTTAAGCATATTTGTATTTAAAGCTGACATTCGGCCAACTGTGGTAGTGCGTACCTAACTTTCTAGCACTCAGAGCACAGGGACAGGAGGATAATGAATTTGAGGCCAGTCTTGACTATGTGGTGACATCCTACATCACGTGAATAAATAAGAACAAAAGAATTTGATGTTTTAGTCGGCTTTTATTCCACCCTTTCCAGGAAAAGGATTATTCGCTTCCAAACTTGTGTGAAATGTCAGAGAGATACTAGAAACCCAAAGAAATCATTCTTGCCTCTAACTGACGTGTCATCTCAGGTTATCACAGAGACATAAATTACTTGAAAGCAATGCTTCACTGGCTATGTGCTGCTGCGGAAATCAGCAAAGGGAAAAGAGGAACGTCAGGGGATGAGAGCTCACTGAATCGCGAGTGGCATTGTGCATTCACCAGGTATTGAACGACACATGGTTGACGCTACTACATGGTTGATTTTAGTATGAAAGTCTTCATCAGATTCCCTGCAGCAACTCTGGACAGTACCACCAAATTCAGCATCAAAGTGAGAAGGACTGATCACAGCATCTCCAAAGCGTGCCTTCCCACAAGGCATTCCTTTTTCTTGTCTTGTGTGTGTGTGTGTGTGTGTGTGTGTGGTGTTGTTTGTATATGTGTGTGTACATACAAAAGGGTATTTGAGTGTGTGTCATTCCTTTTTCTTGTCTTAAATGTGTGTGTGTGTTTGTATATGTGTGTGTGTACGTTCAAAAGGGTATTTGAGTGTGTGTGCTTGTGGAAGTCCAAGGGTGACATCAGGAATCATCCTGGATTGTTTTCCCTCCTTACTGACTTGTTCTGAGGTTTCTCGGGCTCTGTTTTCCAGGACCAGAATTACAGATGACTTCCACATCCTCCGGGCCTTTTTACATGGGATCTGGTGATTGAAACAAGGTCCTTTTGCTTGTGAGGCAAAAGCTTTCACCCTGAACCATCTCCCCAGCCTGGGATTCTTTCTCTAGTGGGGAACGAGACTACTGAAGGCTCAGTCTGTTTGGCAGTGCTTGACTGGTGCTTTATATTTCAGAAGTCTTTCCTCTTAAAATAAACATGCTGAGGAGGAACAGACAGACTGACTAATTGGAACCCTTACTCAATGGGAATTTCTCAACAATTTTGAAAAAAATAGAAAATACAAAGAAATGAGTGGATTTTTAAAATCTCTTATCTATTTGGCTTTTGTTTTTGTTTTCGTTTTTTTTTTGTGAGATAGGGTCTTGTCTTACCATGTGGCCCAAGGTATCCTGAAACTCACTGTGTAATCCAGGGTAACCTGGGAATCATAGCTCTACTCACAATCCTACCGCCTCAGCTGCCCAGATATGAGCCATCATATAGGTCTGATTAGTTACATTTTATGTTTTATGTTTTATATTCATGTTGTTGACTATTGTATATATGGTGGTGGTGAGGTATGTCAGAAGAAAGTGTGTGGAGTTGGTGCTTTCCTACCTTTGTGTAGTTGCCAGCCAGTCTAAATACCACTGAGCCCACTGAGAAATCCTTCTTGCAATTCTATTTTCCTAGCATCACCCCACCCTTGGTACCAAATATGTCCTAGTTTCATATTTCATTGCTTTAAATAATACTTGACCCAAACAATCTTGGGGAACATTCTTCTAAACAGTCTCTGACCCAAATACTCTTGGGAGAACATTGCTGTAAATATTCCTATTCTCAGTTTATAATCCATATGGAGGAAGAGTTATCAGCAGGAGGCAAAGGAACTGGCTATAGTATGTGCACAGAAATTGCTGAGAGAAGGTCAAGAACCAAAGCATAGCTTCTAGCCTGCCAGTCTGCAAATTACCAACTAGTTCTCTCTCCGTCTTATTCACCTGCCCACAGAATGGTTCCACCTACCCTGGGCTGGGGTTCCTATTACAACAAATCATCTCCTATAAGTTTCCCTCTGGCCAGTCTCTTCAAGTGTGAAGCTGACACCTGAAACCAACCCCGCACATAGCAAATTCTGTTACCTACCTGATGAGTCATCTCGCCAGACCAGTAGTTTTTTAAATAGCACTCAGTAAGTACATGGTTGTGATTTTGAGATGATCCCATTCATTCTGCTGGACGCTTAACTTTGTAAGAGGAGGGTCCACATGTTTAGGATGGTAATTTTGAGGCACAGCGATCCTGATGTTAGAAAACATTCATTTCCTTACAATACTGTGCTTTCTGAGATGAGTTGTAAGTTTTCGATATATCTATTTTTAAAATTTCAACTTGTTATAGCTGATGGGACTTTCTGGTTAATCTTTAACCAAGTATGAACCTGTGATTTCTTCCAGGGCGGTCAATTAAATCAAGACTGGTTATAGATAACAAATATCTTGGACAAGCTATTTACCTAAAAGTGGATTTCAAAATGGAAGTAAATGTTTTGACACAATGCATCCCACGAGACCAGTTAGCTTGGAGCACTCATGTTCTTTTTTTACCCTAAGTGCATTCAACTCTATAGGCTTGCTCTGCCTTCTCCCTTCCCTTTAAACAAAAAGACAGTGCATAATTGTTTCCCGAAGTCCAGACCACAATTCAGAAATAGAGGCAGGAGGGTTGGGAAGATGGTTTAGTGGACAGGAGTAACGTTAGGCAAGCATGAGGACCCGAATTCAAATCTGTAGCGTTCACATAAAGAGCCGGGCATTTCGTAGCCCCAGCACTGAGTGGATGGGGAACAGGAAAACCATTGGGACTTGCCAATTGTCTCCAGATTCAGTGAGGGAACCTGAATAGGGAGTAAGATCAATAGTGATACAGTAAGACATTTGACGTGAGGTTCTCTGGTCTCCTCTTGCGCTCCTGGGTGTACACACGCAGTTGTGCACATACCCCCCCACACACATATACATGCACATATACATCTAGAAGCATTGACACTGCATAGACAACATTCCACTTTAAGGGGTTTGTATGAATTTAATATGTTGCTGCAGTAGTAGTTTTGCTTGTTTGAAGCCCAAGGCCTCCCACATGCTAGCCAAAAGCTTTATCTGAGTGTTAACACCCAGCCAAGTGATGGTGACTTTTGAAAATGTCAGTCCTGTCAGTCGCTGAGGTAATGTCACAGATTCCTAAACTTCGTGTTCCCTCTCGGGTGTGAAGAGACAAGACATGCAATTTGGATGAGAGGTCACCACGCTAGCTGAAGATGCATTGGGGTGGCCATCCACAAGTCAACCTGAATTTGTCCTGAAAATATGTTGGCCTCTTTGAGGTCTCTTTTGTGAGGTTCACCATCTTGCCACTTGGCCACCTCCTGGAAGAGGAGAATTTCCATCCACTGGAACAGACTTGTAAACAGTCTGCTTTGCCTTGGGGTCAAGCACTGTGCAAGATCAGCCTCTTGTCCTGCCCTCGGGTGCTTAGATCAATGCCAAGATGGATGGCACAATTAAAGAGCAGCAGGACTCATTACTCCCGAGGGGCGTCCAGGGCGGCAGTGGGTAATTGTCTAGAAAAAGTCACTTGAGGGCAGGAACTGTGGCTTGTTCATTTGTGATTCTCCTGGGAAGTTCTCTTTGCATAGCAAGTTGACAATAAATAAATTCATGAAATGTACCAGAATATGCAAAATGAGCTGCCTCATCTTTCAAAAAGCTTCTTTAATATTCCTCTTTCAGATATCAGATTGACTTGAAAGTTTCCTACATCCAAACACCCAGGGTAGGTCTGAGGCCCCATCTCTTCTCTTCTACCAGCAACATTTGAACAGATCCCGAATCCTGCTAAGTCTTTTCTCTCCATTCTCAGAAATCATTACCCCACTCCTGGACTTTGGATCATTATCTCTCTAAGCAATGCCAAGAACCCTGCTTCCTCTATATGCCAGAGGAGTTTGTTGATGTCCACACTTGACAGCCTCATCTCCTGGCATGTCCTCAGAATCCCCTCCCGGCATCCTCTGCTTCGTATAACAGTAGGATCATTTCTGGTTCTATAGAGTCCATTCAATTTCCCCTTCAATGGAGTTCTAAGATCTTTCTGCTGGGAATTTCCTCCTTCTTTCCACCTTTCAGAAACCCTACCATTTACATCATTCAGGGTTTTGAATAGTAAGATGAGAAAGTGTGTGTGACTACTGCAAGCAGAATGTGAGAACTTATTGAAAAGATAGCAAGTAGCACCAAGAAAGAGAAAGGAGCAAGACCCGAGAGGGTCTGCAACTCTGCAGGGAGGTATTATTAGGCAGTGTTAGAGCAGCCACGCTGGGAAGGTCTCTGAAGGTCTTGAAAAACCATCCCACTGCCGGGATTACCCTGAAGAACACACTCTATTGATTTGGAGGAATTGACTCCAATCCACCGCGGAGAGAAGGTGGTCAATTTCCGGAACCCTTTGCTTATGAAAGGATATGGAGATTAGTTCTCCATTACAGAAAAGCCCAACCTGGAGTTTGGGCCCAAGATCAATGGGTTGGGCCCCAGTGTGGGCTGACCAGTGAGGAAAAAACCATTTCTCCCCACCTCCACCCTCCAGCCTCTTGCCTAGGTATATAAATAGGCCAGACCCTGGCAGCCACCTTTGGTGCCTGTCCCTTAGGGCACTCCATGGCTGGAGTCCGTGAGTTCCGTTCTTCCTCTAATACGCTCTGCCTTAATCCTCGCCCCGTGTTCTGCTTTCAATCTTCGACTCAGAACACAAGAACCCTGCAACGTAAGTGGGAGGATTCCATCGACTGACTGGTTTTGGACTCCAATCATTCTACTCTAGTTCAGACTATTGCCTCTCTGAATGATGCAAATTAATCTCTGTCCTTCCTACCTTCAGGATACACCCAGAGAATGAATCCTCGATCAAGCATACAATGCCTAACAAATAGAAACACACCAGATACGCTGAATTATGTCCAGGGTTAAGACAGAACGTCATAGAGAAATTGTCTTGCAGGCAGCATGCAGATGAGACATGTCTGTTTTTATTATTAGTCCTCAGAGATCTTTCCAAGAGTCTGTTATGTTTGGTGCTAGACACCTGTGGATTCTCCATCCAAAGATCCAACCAGTGTGAACTGATAATATTCCGTTTCTTGTCCGTGGTTTGAATGTGGAATGTCTCCCACAGGTCATGTGTTTAAGCAGTTGGTTCCTAGCTGGTCGCAATGTTTGGGGAAGTTGTGGAGCCTTTCGAAGTGGAGGCTTGCTGCAGGACGCTTGTCACGGGGGTCTTGAGGTTTAGTAAACCGCCCCCTTCCCACTGTAATGTACGCTGACCTGCCTCTGTTTCTGCTGCCACAACTTCTCTGCTTGCTGCCCTGCCTCTCCATTATAATGGCCTCTGTCCCCTCTGAAACTACAAGCCAGATAGGAAACCTTTTCTTTCTTTCTCTTTTTCTCTTTCTTCTTCCTTCCTTCCTTCCTTTCTTTCTTTTTCTTTCTTTCTTTCTTTCTTTCTTTCTTTCTTTCTTTCTTCTTCTTTCTTCGTTTCGTCTTCTTTTCTTTCCTTTTTCTTCTTTCTTTCTTCTTTTCTTTCTTTCTTTCTTGCTCTTTTCTTTCCTTTTCTTTTTTCCTTTCCTTCCTTCTTCCTTTCCTTCTTTCGTTCTCTTTCTCTCTCTCTTTCTTCGCTTCGTTCCTTTCTTTCTTTCTTTCTTTCTCTCTCTCTTTCTTTACTTCCTCCTTTCTTTTTTCCTTCCTTCCTTCCTCCTTCCCCTGTCCTTCCTTCCTTCCTCCTTCTTTCTCTCTTCCTCCGCTTTGTTTCTCTCTTTCCGTTCTTTCTTTCGTCTTCTTTCTTCGCGCTCGCTCTTTCTTTTTACGTTCCTTTCTCGTTTTTTTGCCTTCCTTCCTTTCCATTTTTCCTCGTTCTTTCCTCTTTCTCTCTCTCTTGGTATTCTCTCTTTCTTACTTTTCTTTGTATTCTTGTCTTCTTTCTTTCCCTTTTCTTGCCTTTCTCTTCTTCTTGTTTATTCTTCTCTTTACTATAGTCCTTTCTTCTCCTCTGTCTTTGATTACTGTATCTTCTTGTCGTCTCTCTCTTTTTCCTCTTATTGACTTCCTTTACTCTTTCCATTTCGTTTATCTTCCTCCTTCCTTCCTCCTTAACTCTTTCTTCATCTTTCTTCTCTTTCTTTTCTCTTCTCATCTCTTTCGTTTTCTCTTTTCCCTTCTTCTTTCTCCCTTTCCTCTGTTCTTCCTTTTCTTTCTTTCGTTCTTCTTTCTCAACTCTCCCTCTCGTTCTTTACTTCCTTCTTCCTACTTGCTTTTTTTTTTCCTTCATTCCTTCCTTCAACCTTCTTTCCTTCCTTCCTTCCTTCCTTCATTCCTTCCTTTTCCCTTCCGTTCCCTTCATTTTCCTTTCCTTTTCTTCGCTTGCTTTCTCTTTCTCTCTCTCGTTTGTTTCTCTCCTCTTTTTTCTCTCTTTCTTCCAACAGCTGGGCTTCCAGGTTCCTAAGAATGTGTAGTTTATTTGAGAAGAAGTTATGTGGACATAAGAAAATTTTTAAAAACTGGAAATTCCTATTACCTAAATAAAAGTGATAAATTTTCAGTTCTATTTTATACCAGTAATAATTACTGTGTGATGGTGATAGGCACTGTACAAATGTGTCCCTTGGTGTTTGGCCTCGTCTCCTATTTCTTTTGTTGTAATGAATACATTGCTCAAATAGTTCTGGGGAGCAAGGGGATTTTTATTCCAGCCTGTGATTTCAGGTTATGGTCCATTGCAGCAGAAGTAGTTACCAATATCAGGATTCAAGGGAACTGGTCTTATCACACCTAGATCTTGATTGGAGAGGGCAGAGACCAGTGTATATCAGCCTACTGCCGACGTGACCGGTCTTCTGTCTCTGAGAATGATCCCACTCACTATGGGATGGTCTTTCCACATCAGTTCAGTAATTTCCCTGTAGACTTGACCTAACTAAATAATTCATCACAGGTGTACCTAAAAGTTCAGTTCTTAATTGTCAAGTTGATAAATCTGAAATCAACTGCTATAGTATTGGCTAGTCTTCTTCTTGGTAAGTTGAGTCAAATTACTTTCTTTGTGGTTGATCTTTACCAAAATATTTTGAAATGATATTTTAAAAAATTTTAGCGTTTGTGTGTGTGTGTGAGAGAGAGAGACATGGCACTGTGTGTCACTGTGGAGGACCAAGGATGACTATAGGAATCATCCTGGATTGCCTCTACCTCCTTTTTTGCTTCATTCTGGGATTTCGCAAGCTTCACCCACCAGGGCTGAAAGTACAGGCTGCCTTTTCTGCCAGGCATTTTTACATGGGACCTGTTACCAAACTCAGGACCTTCTGCTTGTGAGGCAAGGGTCACATACATAAATTTTGTAATGTTTTCAGTCAGGATAAAGAAGCCACCAAATATTTGTCATGTAAACATTCAAAATCCCTCCTTCCATAATTTTAAAGTGCACAATTCCTTCTCATTCTTTAGAAAGCAGGTGACAGCTTCTTTAGCATCTAGCCACCTTGCAGTGCAGAGCCTCATTCCTATAAGGTATCACAGTTTTTTGGAGCAGCGAGCTGTAACTGTTACTGGCAAGGAACAGTGTACTTTGAAAATATGAATCAGTTTATACTTATGGACTCTTCTTTTTTTTTTTTTTTTTTTTTTTTTTTTGAGGCAAGGTCTCATGTGTCAGGCCAGCCTCATACTCCATATGTAATAGGATAATCTTGAGTTTCTACTACTTCTGCCTCCATCCACTGTCGACCCCATACCACCCAGTGCTGGGGTTGCAGACATGTGCTACCACTTGAGGTTTAGGCAGCAGTGCTGAGCCACATCAGCTCCTTTTACGTACTCTTCTTTTCCTCAGATGAACTCTCTGGAGATGAGGTGAGTTCAGATAGAGACTCGAATTTTATGACGAAGGAATGATGAAATCATGATTCATTCGCTCTAAGGATCAGACATCCCTTCCCACCACCTACCCTGGTTAGATACCTCTCCATTGTTCTCCCTGGTTAGGTACCTTCTACAAACCACCTTGCATTTCTTGTTTTTCTGTAAAATCTAGTTCTGACTTGTGAGAGTGTTCTGCTGGGAGGCAATTGTTAAAGAGTAAAAGTTTTTTGTTTTTTTTTTAATTTGGAAGAGGTTTAAGTTTTACCAAGAGCTTTTTTCCCCTATTGTCTTTGTAGATATTTGAGGACTTTGAAAAAAGGATCCCTCGTGAAGAGATGTCACAGATGCAAGTATGTTGATGGCATTTTATGAGCATGAGAATGTCAGCTGTGTTTGGAATACTGACTTAACTTTCTCCTGTTAGGATATCGTACTGAATGAAGTTAAACAAGTGGACTCTGAGTACGTTGCCACGGTCTGCGGCAGTTTCAGAAGAGGTGATGCACTTCTCGATCTTGGGTTATTTGTGCTTTGATGGTAAAGTTGCCTGGCATGTCTGACAGACTTGAATTAAAGAGAGGTGATATGTGTGGCTTCATAGATTTTCCAAGACCCACAGTATTAGTTAAATTTATTTTTTCATAGATGGGAGTATGTGTCACTAATTAGGAGATTTATCTTAATGCTATTTAATGAGTAAGTTTGACAAAATTGAGAAAATAATTTTAAGTCTATAAAATGTGAGTGGCTCCAATTGCTTACTTTTTAATTTTGTGTATTTTTTGCAATGTGAGAGTAATTCCTACAAGAGCAGCTCAACACCTGGTCTCGTAGTCACTGGGTCTTCTGGATTTCCGTGTGCCGTATAAGCGTAATTCAAGAGAGTCATGGCCCTAGTCTCCTGTAAGTGAAAATGCTAACTTTTAAAACTGGACTAGGCAGGCTCTATTGAAAGCATTTGAAACAGTAACCTGGACTAAATCTCTGGCCATCGATAGGATTGTAGAGTAGTATGTGGACTGTCAACCACCTCAGGTGGCAGCAGAGGAATCTAACATCGATGAGAAAAAGTGATCAGCTCCCTATTTGGGGACAAGTAGCGAGGACATTGGCTAGGGTTGGAAGACCTGGGTTCTGAGTCAAACCTACTCACCTACATGAGTTTAGGTGAGTATGTCATACCTGATTGTAGTTTGTAAAATGAGAGGATTGGAGCTAACCACTTAATATTTTTATCAGAGGTAACTGAAAAGTATAAAAATACAGTTACGTAGAAAAGCAGTGCTATGCTCCCTCTAAGTGAAAGGATAGACTTCTTGGCTTAAAAGAAGAGAAGTGTGTGTGAGTATGTGTGTGTGTGTGTGTGTGTGTGTGTGTGTGTGTGTGTGAGAGAGAGAGAGAGAGAGAGAACGTGAGTGTAACGTGCACTGTACTAGCTAAGGTCTCACAGGAAAGGGGTGTGTGCTGTAGGAGCAAAGGTCTGTGAAGGGAGGGAGGTGTGTGGTGCAATAGCTAAAATTCATGAAGGAGGAAGTGTACTGCAGGAACTAAGGCCTGTGAAGCCGGAGCTGTGCCGCAGAAGCCAGCTAAGGTCGACGGGAACAGTCAGTTTCATGCAGCTGGGAGGGACCACGAATCAGTGGTGGCTTGACTATAATACTGCATGGCAGTTCTTTCTTTCCTTCTTTCTTCTTTCTTTCTTTCTTTCTTCTTTCTTTCTTCTTTCTTTCTTTCTTTCCTTCTTTCTTCTTTCTTTCTTTCTTTCTTTCTTTCTTTCCTTCCTTCCTTCCTTTCTTTCTTTCCTTCCTTTCTTTCTTGAGTGTGTGTGCCAGAGAGTACTGCATGTCCCTCTGGAGGGCTAAGGGTAACTTTCAGACTCATCCTGGATGGTTCTACCTCCTTTTCGCTTTGCTCTGGGATTTCCCAGGCTCCACCACCAGGGCCAGAGGTGGAGGCTGCCACCATTTCCACCTGGCATTTTTATGTGGGACCTGGGATCTGAACTCAGGACCTTGTGCTTATGGGACAGTTTGAACTCCTGAGCCATCTCTTCAGTCCGGCAGTACTTTTTTTTAAGTGGAAAAGGTGTTGAATTACAGGATTTGTGACTGTCTGGTTTCTGGTGTCCCTGTGCAAATGTGAAGGGGCTATATCTGTTTAAAGGTTATTGATGAAGAGTGATAGTCTGCCAGGCTTTTGATTCACCTAAAATACAGTCTGCCTGCATTGTGCTTATCAAGATAGTAGGTGACAGGGTTCTGTCCCTATCCTAGGAGCTTTCACATGTGTTCTTTAAAATAAATATTTAGTGTGTGTGCGTGTGTGTGTGTGTATCACAGGCACTATGTGTTCCTGTGCAGGACTAAGGGTGACTTTCGGAATCATCCTGGATTGCTTCTACCTCCTTTTTGCTTCTCTCTGGGATTTCCCCGGCTCCAGCCAGGAAATGCAGGCCATTGCCGGTTCAGCCTGGCGGTTTTTACATGGAACCTGGAATGTGAACTTGGGACCAGCTGCTTATGAGGCAGAGTTTAACAACTCTGACCATGGACCTGGACATGCAAGTGTTCTTATTTGCAATACTGAAGACAAAGTGGAAAAAAATGCAAGTAGAGGCAAATTTCTCGGCGCATAGTGAGTCCAAACATTTGCCTGTCATTTGCCTAAAAATTATATGAAGAAAACTCAAAACCTAAGACACCGTGAAGTGATTATCTATGATAATTTTACCTATATTTATAAGTGAGTTCAGTCATAACAGTTTAAATAAGCTTTCTCATTAACTTTTACAGTATTAGAACATACTGCAAATTTGAGAATCTTATAAATGCATTTCAAAGCTATTCAAACTGTTTTCATAACTAGACGGTTAGGTACATTTTGACTAGCATGTTGTGTGTAGTGTGTCTCTACTGCCTGTCACTGCCCTGAATTTTGCATCGCCTCCGTATCCTGAGGAGTTGGACAGAAAAGTGCAGTCTACTCACCGATTTTGACTCTGAAGCGCCGTGAAGTAGACGGTCTGTCAGAAGGAAGCTGCTTCAGTGTTGGCCTGCCTAGCTTTGAAAACGTCCATGGAGAATTCCATGCATGTTCTTTGTTATCACAGGTGCAGAGTCAAGTGGAGACATGGATGTTCTTCTGACCCACCCAAACTTCACCTCAGAATCAGCCAAACAGGTACCTTTGAATTTGTGATCAAATACAGTCAGACTTATACAGGAGCCAGTGTTGATTCCTGTAGTTGCTATTTTCATTGCAAGAATTTGTTTTTCCTTTGCTGCTAGAGGTTGAACTCAGGGCCTTGTACATGTCAACAAGTTCTCTACCACTGAACTACACCCCTCACTCTTGATTTGTAATAGCCCATAAAGTCCTTTGCACTGTGAATTATTTTTCTTCTTTTTTTTTTCATTTTGAGAAAAAAGTGTTGACCTAATCTTTCTAGAATGCATATATATATGACTCAAACCATCACATTGTACCTAAAAATATGCAGTTCCTATTTGCTGTTAAATAAGTAAATGAATGAGTGAATGTTTAGAAATGCATCCTGCTAAGCACCCCACATGAAGTAGGAAAGATGAAGGCATGTGGGGGTTCCATGGGACAAGGAGCGTATGTGACAGGTTTGGTCGAGATGTGTCTACTTTTTTTTTAATTTTTTTATTATTTATTCAATTGTGCGCATGTGTGTATGTGTGCACGTGTGTGTGTAGAACCACGGGCGAATTCGGGAACCACCATGGACGCCTCCACCTCCTCATGTTTACTCTGCCCCAGGGTTCACAGGCTCTACCTTACCAGGACCAGAAACACAGGCAGCCCCCGCTTCCGTCCAGCGTCTATACATGTGGTCTAGGACCCGAACTCAGGACCTTTTGCCTGCAAGGCAGAGGCTTAACCCCTGAGCCACCTCTCCAGCCCCGAGATGTGTCTACTTATTCTCATGTCTTTTTCTCTCTTTTTACATGAAGCAGTCAAGTATCTACAGATGAGAATATACTACAGAATAGTACATTTCACTTAGATAGCCACATATGTTTTTGTAAAACACAAAAACAAACCACTTAAAAAAATAAAACCCAGATTGTGCAGTGTGGTTTTTCCAGGGAAGAAGGAAGGCTAACCAGCAGAGGCAACTCCGTGACCTCCAGTCGCATATATAGTATTTCCTGCATAGTTATCAGTATGTTTGTTGCTGTATAATTTTATACATCAAAATATTTGAGGGCTGGAGAAGATGGCTCATAGGTTAAGACTCTGCCTTGCAAGCAGAAGGTCCTGAGTTTGGATCTCCAGGACCAAGACAAATGTTCTTGATGGTTTTTTTGTTTGTTTGTTTTTAGTTTTTTTTGTTAAATCTTTTTTACAAATGTTCTTGTTGTAACAGATTTTTTTTTTTTTTTATTCCCTGATCATGGTTATGCAGCCAAAATTGTTACATCGTGTTGTGGAACAGTTACAAAAAGCAAATTTCATTACAGACACTCTGTCAAAGGGTGAAACAAAGTTCATGGTAAGTACACATTTGACATGTTACACCTGTGATTTGTAGTTTACATAAGTGAAGCTAACCACAGTTAGCAAGTTAGAATCTCCCTGAGAGTTAGGTAAAAATAAGTATCAAGATGCAAAATATTTTAGTAAAAAATTTCTTTTAATTTTTATATTTATCAATATTTATCAATAATCTGCACAAATAGGAATAATTTTGTCTTTAAAATATAAATATAATGACTGACGCACGGTAAGTTTTTTTCCAAAATAGCAATTCCTTCATGAAGTTAGAAACGACTAAAAAAATAACCTGTTTCAAGAGTGAAAAAAGGAAAGGAATCATCATAGAACACATTGGAGAAGAGCCACGAGCTATAGAATCATTAAAAAAGAGAGAGAAAGAGACAAAAAGTGATTTTTCACAGCGAAATACACCATGCTCAATAGCTTAGTTACTCTTCCTGTTGCTGTGATAAAATATCCTGACAAAAATAATTTAAGGATGAAGGAGTTTATTTTGGCTCACAGTTGAAGGGGACTGTCCATTAGGGCAGGAGTTCAGTTAGCTGATCATGTTGCATCCACAATCAGGACACAGAGTGATGAGCCCTGGCCCTCAGTTAGCTCTCTCTTCTGTAATCCAAGACCCACACCCATAGAATGATACCTGCCACCCACTTTTAGGGAGCAATCTTCCTACCTCAATCTGTGCAGTCAGGACAGCCCCTTACAGGGATACCTAAAGGCTAACATAGTCCCTCCAGGTGTGCCTGAAGGCTTGTCTCCTAGACAATGGCAGAGTCTGTCAAGTCAGCATAAACAATAGCTGTCACAGTGAGCTTTTAGAGTCCTTGGGGTTCCTAGCACTGAGGAGGTTGAGGCAGATGGATTGCCATGAGTTTAAAGCCAGCTTGAACTGTGGAGTGGATTCTAGTAGGCCAGCTTTTGGATTACAGCATGAGACTGTATCTGAGAAAACACAGTAAATGAAACACATGGATCCTGTACTAAAAACAATAATAAATGGCCCAATGAAGACAGCAGAAAGGCCAATGTAAATCTAAGTCCAAAGTTCCCTTTATTCCTGTGTTGCTCATTTGCTTCAGTTGGTTCCTTTTGCTCCATGCTTCACTTTTCCCATGTCACAGGACAGAGAGGAAAGGACACGCTTTCACAGCATGGACATGTAAACTTTGAAGAGCTTGGCTGTGTGTAGACTTGAGAGGCGTGCTAGCCAAAGTACAAGATAGTGATCAAGAAAGACAAAACACATCTTTAGAAAGTGCAAGGGTGGTTTACCCAAGAAAGGGAAAGGGGAAGTCATTGTTGACTATCACCCAGTTTCAGTGTTTTGGACATGGGTGGGGTAATGGCTACACACCAGTGCAAAAGTTTTCAGCGCCACAGAACTGTAGTAAATATGGCTAAGCTGGAAAGTGTTCATGTTTAACTGTATTTACAAATTGCTTGAGCGTGTGAAAGTGAACACACTTAAGTTAATAACACTACCAATGTTTTCAAAAGAACTCTGGGAATTCAATCTTGGAAAGCAAAGGTCTCAGATCTCTCAGGGGTCATGTTTGAGGACTCACTCTCTGTCTAGAATTAGACACACATGTGATAAGGCATTAAAAACAGCTCCAAGACGGAGACCAACTTGGGCTGTATGTTTCCAGCTTACATAGTGAAACCTTGTCTCAAAAAAAATAAATAAATACATTATTGAAAAAGAGATATACAAAAATAGAATAGAGGAAATTTGAAATGTTAACTTTTTTTCATGAACACAGATTAATGTTCATATCCTGAACCAGTAAAATATTTTTAAAAATTCGCTCCAAGAATATATGGTATGATTTTAGCTTGATTAGTTCAAAATGAGTTTGCATTATGTACTACGATATACTGAGCTCTTTAATTCAAAACACCAGAGATCCTACATTAATCACCTGGAATCAGACCAACCCAATCTCTCCCCATCCTAAAGCTCAGGGAAACTTGCAGAAGAGTGGGCGGCAAGATTGTAAGAGTCTAAAGATGGGGAGGACCAACGATATGCAAGATACTCCACACAAGTTAGGACTGTAGTAGCAATAATTGGACTTTGCATGACCTGCACAATGACTGACGTGTCAACGACCCCCTCAAAGTCTAGCATGGATCAAAGGCAGGGCATGATCCTTAGAGGCAAGGAATTAACAGTCATAATAGTGTTCCCACACTAAAGAGAGCCCAAGAAAGGGCTCTGGGCAGTGCCACTGAGTCCTTACACCTCACTAGAGTGGAGGACTCAGTGGGAAGTTTGGCATTCACACAAAAGGATGCTCCAGGGAATGGGCGGGAGGTAAGGAGGAGGCACGGGGAGAAGTGGAGAAGTGAAGAGAGGGGGTAAAAGTAAGGGGAAAAGGGAGGAGATGCAAGGGGGTACTGGGGAGGAGTGGAAGGAGGGAGGGGACCCGGTACCTATTAAGCTTGTATGATTGGGGGGAAATAAATATAATAAAAAAAAACAATGGGGAAAAAAGAACAAAAAAAATACTGAGTTCTAATAAAGTATGAATAAGATGTGACTTTAAACATATTTTGTATGAGAGAGATCTGCAGGAACACATCTGCCAGCCACCATGTGCATGAGGAGGTCAAGAGGGCAGCTTTTGAAAGTCCATCATCTGGATTCTGAGAATTGAAGCCATCAGCTTTGTGTACAGATGCTTTATCTGCTGAGCCATTTTGCTGGTCTCTGATAAGGTGCATTTTTAATGAAGAAAATGTCTTGGTATGGCAGGGCATGTTCTGGGAATCCTTTTGGGCCCAGTCTCTTCCTCCAGTGGGTATCTTTGTGCAAAGGATTGGACTTGCTTCTGGGAACATGCAACTGTTTCGAGAGTTAGAGGAAAGCATGCAGAAGTTTTTAAAGTAAGTGTGTTTGTGTGTCAATACTGGCTGTCTTTTGCAGTCACTCTCCACATTGCTTTTGAGGTAGAGTCTCAGTGAACCCAAGGCTCACCTACTATCTCAAGTTCTGAATACCTCCTGTCTCTCCTTTGCCAGTGCTGAGTTCAAACTCAGGTCCTCATGCTTTCGTGGGAAGTGTTTTACTGATTGAACTATTTATTTTCTTAGTGCCCTTGAGTTTCGTTTAGCACATATTAGCTGTAATCATGGATTTCGTTATACATAATGTATTTCGACCATATCCACATACACCCTTCCATTGCTCTGCTCTCTGATCTCCTTCATTTTCCTAACTTCTATTTTCATGTGATGTGGGGTGTGTGTGTGTGTGTGTGTGTGTCCCAGTGTATATAATTAGAGTTGCTTGCTGGAGCACAGGTGAGGGATTGTTTACAAGAGCTTGGGCAGCTTGCCAGTAGCTACCCCACTGAAGTAAAGGCCCCTATCATCATCACACTAACTACTTACAGACCCTACAAGGGCATGAGTCCATCTCCCCTCCATGGTGAAATGTTGCTTAATAAACCCAATCTTGCATAGCTATCACAACAGCTGAGAGCTGAAGTGTCCTGCCTGGAAGACAGCATTCCACATACTTCCTCCTTTCTTCAGATCTTAGATTCTTTCTACTACCTTTCCATGGTGTTCCTTGAGCCTTGGAGGGAGTATGTAGATGCCTTATATAGGGCTGGGCATTAAGCATTCACTCATCCTCAGTACTTTGACCAGTTATGAACCTCTGCAGTGACCACTGCCCACTGACAACAATATTAATCTAAATACGCAGATGGTTTTGATGGTCACATCCTTTCCGTTTATCCTTCTAACAGTAGTTGTCTAACTAGAGCCTGTGTCCTCCCGGTCATGGGCATGTGCTCGGTCATGGGCATGTGCTCGGTGTCCTCCCGGCCGTGGGCATGTAACAGGGTACAGTACCACATGTGCTCTGTGTCCTCCCGGCCGTGGGCATGTAACAGGGTACAGTACCACATGTGCTCTGTGTCCTCCCGGCCGTGGGCATGTAACAGGGTACAGTACCACATGTGCTCTGTGTCCTCCCGGCCGTGGGCATGTAACAGGGTACGGTACCACATGTGCTCTGTGTCCTCCCGGCCGTGCGCATGTAACAGGTTACGGTACCACATGTGCTCTGTGTCCTCCCGGCCGTGGGCATGTAACAGGGTACAGTACCACATGTGCTCGGTGTCCTCCCGGCCGTGGGCATGTAACAGGGTACAGTACCACATGTGCTCTGTGTCCTCCCGGCCGTGCGCATGTAACAGGTTACAGTACCACATGTGCTCGGTGTCCTCCCGGCCGTGCGCATGTAACAGGTTACAGTACCACATGTGCTCGGTGTCCTCCCGGCCGTGCGCATGTAACAGGTTACAGTACCACATGTGCTCGGTGTCCTCCCGGCCGTGGGCATGTAACAGGGTACAGTACCACATGTGCTCGGTGTCCTCCCGGCCGTGGGCATGTGACAGGTTACAGTACCACATGTGCTCGGTGTCCTCCCGGCCGTGCGCATGTAACAGGGTACAGTACCACATGTGCTCGGTGTCCTCCCGGCCGTGCGCATGTAACAGGTTACAGTACCACATGTGCTCTGTGTCCTCCCGGCCGTGGGCATGTAACAGGGTACAGTACCACATGTGCTCTGTGTTGCTTTGGAACCTCAGCACCATCCTGACCAACACTTGCAGAAAGTAGTCTACCCTTGACATTGGGATTTTCATGTAGTATCTTATGGCTTCTGGGTGCAGCTTTGTCTCATCTACTCATACAGGGCACCTTCACTCCAATGCTGGTTTATTTTATTTACTATCTTTAATTATCTTACAAAGTAGATTTCCCTGTGGCTTTTTCCTACACAGTCTTGGTTGACCTTCCCTGTACCTCTTTTCCCCCGTTTTCCTGCCACCAATCACCACTAAAACCTTTCTACCTCTAGTAGTCCCCTTTTCACTTTCTTACAACAAATACTCCATTGTCCTCTCTCCTTCCTCTCAGCTCCTCTCTAGTTTCATGGCCTGTGTACACACTCACCCCCACATAAATACACAGATAAAATCTGCATGTGAGAGAGGACATGTGGTCTCTGAGCCTGCCTTACTGTGATACCCATCCATTTACCTGTAATTTTAAAGTTTTATTTTTCTTTATGGCTGTCTACAGGTCTGTCTTTTATATTTGTACTATGGTTTCATTTTCCATTTATTGGTTGGTGAACTTCTGGCTTGATTTTATTCCTTTGCAATTGAGAATAGTGTTATGTCCCTCCAGGTTCCTTAGAAACACTGACATATTGTCTACTAGTTAACAGACTTCTCTAGACCTTGACTGACTAGAGATTCAAGGAGAGGAATACCTGCCGGCACTTCTGCTTTTGGAATGTTGGGAACCGGAAATGATACCCTATTCTCCCATGATTCTAGTTTCTCAAACTTGAAGTATGCCCAGCTGCTTCCTATCTGTATTGATAGGAAATATTTGTGTGCCCTGCTTTGTAGGTGAGACTGCATCTGTGTGTGTGTGTGTGTGTGTGTTGGGGGATATCTCTGCTTCCTAATAAAAGTAGCCACGGGGGCCAGAGAGATGGCTCAGGATTAAGGCTGTGCCTCGCAAGCAGAAGGTCCTGAATTTGGATCCTAGGTCCCACGTACAAAAAAATAGAATATGTATATTTTATGTATAAAGCAGTCGCAGAATGCTGTAAACGTACTTCAGAATGGTGACTATTTGAAGCTCTGGTTATTGTGAGTTAAACTCAGAGTCACTGGCTTAGTGGGCAGCTACAGAGCAGAGCAGCGGTGAACATGGATGTGTGAGTTCTCTGTGCTGGCAGGGGAAGGCCTTTGTGCATGTGCCTAGGAGAGGGATGTCTATAACAATATGGTGGTTCTATTTTTAGCTTTTCAAGAAACGTGCCTACTGATTTCCACAGTGGCCCTATGGATTAACATTCCTGCCCACTGAATGAATACTCCCTTTCCGGTGCCTTTATCATTTGCTTTCTTGAGGATAGACGTCTTGCCTAGAGTAAGACATTGGAATCTCAGAGTAATTTTAATTTGTATTTTCTTGATGGCTCAGGATGTTGAACACTTCAAAAAAGGTTTTATAAATTAAAATCATTTAATGTAATATATTTTCCCACAGTGTACAACTAGAAATCAGCAGCAAGAGAAACTGGAGAAACACAAGCTCCTAGGTATTGAGCAGCAAATAATTGGATTATTGATAGTTCATTGAAGAAACTTTCTCATTGCACATTGTATTTTTGCCTAATCATACAAGCTCAATAAGTACTCCCTTCCCGTCCCTCTCCCCTTCCCTCTGCTTTTGTCCCCCATTGCACTCTCTCCCCTTCTCCCCCTCATTCTCCCTGCACCTACTGCTTCCTCCCTCCCATCCCCCAGAGCATCCATTTATGTGGGCGCTGAACGTCCCTGTGTGTCCTCTCCCTAGTGTGGGTTCAGGAATCAGTGGCATAACTCGATGCCCCTTCTTGGGCTGCCCGCTAGCATGGGAACTCTATTTATTTATTTATTTATTTATTTATTTATTTATTTATTTATTTATTTATTTATTTATTTATTTATTTATTCCACTCATACAAAGTTGATAAGTACCCCATTCCCTTCCCTCCACTCCTCCCTGGATCCCCTTGCTTTCTCCCCCCTTTCCCCTTTCCTTTCCCTCCTTCCCTCCTTTTGTCCCAGTGCTCACCCCCCCACCCCCTTCTTGGAGCATCCTTTACTGTGCATATCAAACTTCCCCCTGGGTCCTCCTCTCTGATGAGGTGTAAGGACTCAGTGGCATTGCCCAGAGTCCTTTCTTGTGCTCCCCTTTAGTATGGGAACACTGTTGTGGCTGTTAACCCCTTGCCTCTAAGGATCCTGGTGCCTGTGATCCATAGCCTGGGAACTCTGTAGTGACTGTTTTACCCCTTGCCTCTAAGGATCCTACTGCCTGAAGCCTTTTCCTCTGTGATCCGGCTAGACTTTGGGGGGTCGTTGACATGTCAGCCATTGTGCAGGTCAGGCAGTGTCCAATCACATAGAGCCTCAGTCCTGGCTGCTTCAGCCCTGACTTGTGGGGAGTGTTTACATATAGTTGGTCCTCCCCATCTTTAGGCTCTTACAATGTTGCCGCCCCCTCTTCTGCAACACTGGAAAATTTTTACTGGCCATTTGTGTTTCTTTTTATTATTCTGTTCAGGTCCTTGCCCGGTTCTTGTTGAGCTTTTTGTTTTTTAAGTTCTTGTGTTTCTAGATATTAATCTTCCGGCTAAGTTTTTCTCTCGCCGTGTACGTCTCAGCAGAAGAACATTGTATAGTTAGTTGTAACAGTGCTCCACTGTGCAGAAGAGATCTTGAGAAAACCAGCAGGGGCTGTTGCAAATACACAGAAAAGGCTGACTGTGGGAAGGTGGGACCAGACACGTGTGATGAAAAAGCTGTGGAAATGGAGTTCCTGGATTAGCCTTAGTGACATCTCAAGAAATCTAGTGAGAATTTGAGTCCCATCTTGGGAACTGCTGGAGATCTGCAGATTAACTTCAGTCGACCAAGCCCACCAGGATATAACTTAGATCCTGAGGTGGAAGATACCACCCCTTCTTTACTTTCCCATTCTCTTGGTTTTATATCAGGCCTGCAATGCTAGAGCTGAAAGACCCTAGACCTGTTTGTAGAAGAAAACAGTTAAACAGGTATAAACGGCTCATTTGCTTTAAAATATAAAGGTCCCAGGTGATAATAAGACAGACAGACAGAGAGACTAGGACCTTTGTGCAGGCACAGGAGTCCATTTTAGTTGACCTTTTTTTTTTTTTTTTTTTTTCAAAATAAAAACTGGAAATTATACATTAACTAAAAATGTCAAGAAGCTTTAAAATGCCATGTTTGAGCCTAATGTTTTATTTTTCACAGTTATTTACTAAAAGAAAGACATTCTACTTCAACCAGATACTGTGCTTTGGGTAAGGGCAGGATGGGTGTTGCATGCTGTGCTTCAAAAAGCTACTCTGGCTCTGTGTTTTATGAGGCACCAGGCAAGGTGGTTGTTATGGTTTGAAATGTGAGTTGTTCCTCACAGGTTTATGTGTTGGAATCTTTAGTTGTTTGGGAAAGTCATGTCATCTTAAGGAGGAGGAGCCTTGATAGAGAAAGACAGTCACGGGGGTGGGCCGTGAGGTTGGTTAGTCCCACCGTCCTTCAGTTAGTCTGCTCGTGTGTTTGGCACTTGGTATCTCTCAGCCTCCATGATGGGCATAACCTAGGCTGCCTCCAGCTTCTGCCAGCCCATCATGCTTTTTCTGCCGTAATGAACTGTATCTCCCCTCTGGAACCGTCAGCTGAACAAAACTCCCTTTCTCCCTTTGAGTAAGTTGGTTGAGTTTGAGTGTTGTCTCACAGCAACAGAAAAGAATAACCAGCACATCGATTTACCCGTGAGGCTTTAATTTCCATACTTACAAACAGGGAATTTGAAGGGTGCGTATGCATATATATGAGGTGCAGTGTTGTCAGGGAGAAAAGGTGGAAGGTCGGGACAGGTAGCTTAGCTGAATTGTTTAGAGGTTTGTCAGACCTATCCAGAGCACATGTCCATGAAACCTGTGTGTAGTATTAAAGTTGGAGAAGTATGAGAGAGGGGGAAGGGTTCTTGTTGTGCTGTAACAGGAGTGGAGTTGTGGGATGTAAGGGGACTCACAGGAACGGACTTCATCTGTGGTCAGTGGCCTTAACACACATAGGATGAACAGAGGGGAAGGCAGTTGGAGCGCTCTGTCAGGTAGTGGGGACAGTTGGGAGCTCTCTGTCTGCCAGATCTTCGTTGCCCATGCCAGCAGTCAGATGACAGCTCACTGGGGCAATGGACATAACTGGTAGGTGTCCTTTTTTGTGTCGGGGCCAGGTTGAAGAATATTGCACCTTTCTTTTGTCTGGTATATTGGGTGACTTCTCAAGACTGGTTTTTCTGGTACAGTTTTAATTCATTCATGTTCCCATGTGTTGCAAATCTTCTTTGATATCATAGGTTGTACCTTTTTACTTGTAGGAAGCTATCAGTCTGTGCTTCTGGGTAGTGCCATACAGGTGGGATTGTCTCCATGTACAAACGAGGTGCCGTCTTCCTGCCTCTTGTGAAACGGAGTGACCCAGGGCTCAAGACCCAGTGTGAAAGTCATTGCTCCCCACGGACTTCCAGCAGAGGGGTGCTATGAGTGGAAGTGCTCAGAAAGTGCTCACTGCTGACAGTGAAAAACAGTAGTGTCACGTTTAACAACTGATGAGAATTAAGCCTTAAGCCGTTTAAACCGTCTCTAACTTTCCTTTAAAATATTCATGTCAGGGTGTTTGCCAGCTTCCCAGTCAAAATGGTGAAAACTATCCACACCGAAGAATCGATATCAGGTACGACTCAAATTGTGGTGCTGACCTGTCGGCATTTGCTTATTGAACTCTCTTTCCTCCCTCTGCAATTGCAGTTTGTGTACATAAGTAGAACTTGTTTTCATTTTGAAGGGTCGTATGTTCCTGCCAAGTACAGTAGTTAGCATGAGCTATATGAAGAATGATGGTCCCATCACGATGCCTGCCACAAGCAGTTTCCTGTATGGGGACAGTCAGTTGTAATAAGTGACGCTGCTTCTCATTCGTGCACACCTGGCAGGGACCACA
This sequence comes from Typhlomys cinereus, assembly GCA_023101885.1. Classification (NCBI taxonomy): domain Eukaryota; kingdom Metazoa; phylum Chordata; class Mammalia; order Rodentia; family Platacanthomyidae; genus Typhlomys; species Typhlomys cinereus. The sequence goes on from JALPQD010000029.1 coordinate 99,013, forward strand.
GTGTAACTAGAGGGTTTTTGTTTTTTTTTTTGTTTTTTGCGTGTGCCAGAGGACACTTGAGTTTGCGTGCCTGTGGAGACCCGAGGATGACATTGGGAATCATCCTGCATTGCTCTCCTTCCTTATTGTTCTGCTCTGGGGTTTCCCAGTCTCTGCCTTCGGGACGGGAAGTGCAGACTGCTGCTGCCATTTGCACCTGGGGTTTTCTCGTGGGATGTGGGGGCTAAACTCAGGACTTTCTGCTCATGAGGTAGAGGCTTCAACCCTGAGCCCTCTCTCCAGCACAACAACTTTGAGTTTTTGGAGCAAATGCCCATCCTCTGGCAGCACCAACAGGTTAGGCTAAGCTGCCAAGAAATAAAGACAAGTAATGGTGCAAAGCCCAAAGGGGATAATTACTCAGTCGAGCCACATTCAAAGAGAAACAGACTCCCAGGGACCGCAAGTCCATCTCCCGAGTACACTTGAACTTTAAATAGGAGAGGAATTGGAGTAGGAGCAGTGGTGGCGATGGAAGATTGTATACATTTAAGCAAGTCTAGAAAAGGTATGACCCTATGTATTAGTCAGGGTTCTCTAGAGTCATGGAGTTCACAGAATGAATATATTTACATATATGTATGTATGTAATATATATAGGAGATTTATCGAGTTGGCTTACAGTATGGCCGAGGTAGTCCAAGGATGGCTCCAGTAGCTGCTCAGTCAAGTGGGTGGTGGCTGAAGCTGGAGGATTCCTAGAGTCTTTAATCTAGTCGACAACTTGGAGGGTTGGAAGCCTAGAGGGTCGAAGAAACCGGCTGGCGAGAAGGAAGAGCGATTCCTAGAGTCTCTGGTCAAGTTGAAGGGTGGGCGGCAGGAGCAAAGAGCACAGCTCCAGAGGGTCTCTCCCTCCCCTCTGCGTTGCTCTGTGGCTTTTTATGTGGTCTGTTACTGCCAGGATCCTATGAGGTCTTTGGAGGTTCTGATAAGATCTAGGGCAGTATAATCCTTTCAGATGGTCTTGATCCTTCCATGTGTGGTCTCAGCCTTTCATAGTTAATTCCATGTGTGTCAAGTTGACACCCTAGATCCAGCATTGATTGCTCTGGTCCCAAGTGATTCTCAGGAGATGATTGTTCCTGCCCCAGGGGTCCAGCCTTCTCCCTGTGGGTAATGCACCAGGGGTCCAGCCTTCTCCCTGTGCATAATGCCCCAGGGGTCCAGCCTTCTCCCTGTGCATAATACCCTTCATCCCAAGGATGGCGTTTGCTGCTGAGTTCCTCTCTATAGCAGTTACATCTATGTTGCTGTGAGACACCACTCAAAGTCAAGCAACTTACGGGGAGACACAGATTTATTCAGCTTACAGTTCCAGAGGGGAGATGTGTCCTTCATGGTGGAAAGGGCTGGATGAGGGCAGAGGCTGGAGAAGGCCTGAGTCAGCACAGACATTAGGGAGGCAAGCTCAACAGCACACTCACTAACTGAAGCAGGGGGGCACTGAGCAACCTCAAGTCCCACCCCTGTGACTGCCTTCCTCTAGCCAGGCTCCACCTCCTAACGGTGCCATGACCTTCCCAAACAAGTAAAGATTGAAACACATGAACCTGTGTGGGGCCGCTCACATTTCAAACCATGACATTCCCTGAAAATGTGAAGGTAATGACTGACTACTCCCTTAGCCCCAGAGTAAAGTAGACAGGTCCAAAACAAAGCAAAGTTGTCAGACTGTCATCCTGCTTCTCCTTACTTGTGGGGCCAAGCTAGGAGTCATGCTTTTTAGCAAAAGCAGTTTGTGGTTAGAGATGCTCACCATTGGTGAGATTGAGTGCTCGCTCAAGTTGTCAGAACACAGACCATTGTAAACATTTTTACTGATTTTAGATGAGCACATTCAGTATTTGCTAAACTTGAAATATGGAGTTAAAATTTTTTTTCTTTTTTTTTAAAAGGTTGATTCCCAAAGATCAGTATTACTGTGGTGTTCTCTACTTCACTGGGAGTGATATTTTCAACAAGAATATGAGAGCTCATGCCCTAGAAAAGGGTTTCACCATCAATGAATATACCATTCGGCCCTTGGGAGTCACTGGTGAGTATTTATGAAAAGTGATGTCCTGTCACCTGAAGAAAGAGCTGCTTTCCAAGATACTTTAGGAGCTAGAATGCCAGGAGCTTAAGGCCATCTTTGTTTGCAGATCAAGTTCATGGGCACACTGGGCTTCATGAGACATGTCGTATAACAAAAAAGATAACCAATATAACAAATATTTCTCTAAGAAGACTTCTAGTAATGGTGCCAATTACTTGCGGCCTTACAGGAGGTAAAAGGCATTTCCAAGGCCTTAATTGCTGGTCAATAAGTCAAAATGATTTCCATTTCTATGAGAATGAATTAAGTAACTGGAAATATAGTTTAGCACAGGAGGAGAAAAAAGGATTAAATCCTTCCTGTCTACCTGATACTTATTAAAACATCTTGCTGGCCTAAAAGGTTTTGTTAGTTTTGATGTATATCTCTAAGACTTGGAAAGAACTTAGGTGTCATAGTGCTACTCAGAAGTGGTGACCTGGGCTGGACTCAGTGATGGGGAGGTTCTTAACATTGCCCCACCCCAAGAAAAAGCAACAGAACAAGCCTGGGTAATTGCTGTGCCTCAGCTTTTGCAATTTAAAGAACAGGACTGTGGGCTAAGGAGGTGGATGGCTCAGTGGCTGAGCAGCATATAAGCCTGATGCCTGTCTTCAGTCTGTGCAACCTATGTTCTTACAAAAAATGCAAAGACAGTTGGCCTGCATGGTTGCTGATCGATCACCGTCACAGGGCTTAAGGGAACAAGGGGTTTATTTTCTCACACGATTGTCCAGTTATAGTTCTCAGTCCAGCTTGACAGGAGAGCTCACGCCAACACCAGGGCCGAGGGAACTGGCCACATCATCACTACATAACGACTGACAGAGAGATGAGCCTTACTTGCCAGACCCTCATGTCCCACCCACCATGGCTGGCTCTCCCCTAATTCTCTACAGATGTGCCTAGCGCCCAAACCCTCAACTGTCAAGTGTCCTGTCCAGCAGGACCAGTTATTCGTGGGTCCGAGGAGGATCGAGCCTGCAGGGAACGATGGGCGAGAAAGAAAGAGGGAGACCAAGCAAAGAGTTGTCAAGGTTTATTTAGGGTTAGGGTACAGCTTATATACTCAGGCTGGAAGAGGGAGTGGGGCAGGGGGTTAAAGATAAGCATCAATAGAGGCGTCTGATGGTCTGGACATCTGGCAGTTGCGATATCTGTCATCCAGACCTGGGACTGTTTTTATGGTCCTTCTGGAAGTCCTGGTACACTGGGCCCCCGGGGCATATGTTAAACAAGTTTTATGAGCCCCTTTTGGCCTTTTGGTGACTCTGATCTCTTGTATTTTATGAGTTCCTTTTGACCTTTTGGTGACTCGGGTCTCTTTGCATTTTATCAGTTACTTTTGACTTTTTGGTGACTCTGGCCTCTAACATATCCCCCTTTTCTATACAATAAAGGTGGAGGGCAGCTAGGCAGCTATTGAGCCGAGGCAGGTTTGGGAAGAATATTGTCTGTGTGTCCCAGAGCCGTTTTTGTGTGGCCGTTCCTGTCTTAGGTTCGACCTCATCACCCCTAGCCTTCCCGTCATGGAGTGGCTCTGTCATCCTCAGAGTCCCTATCTTAGGTTGGTCTTAGGGGCCGAGGAAGTTGCCCGTCTTTGGAGCGGCCACCTGGGCTCAAAAACCTCCTCTTAAAGGCCCAAGGATGATACAGCTGTAGCTAGACCAGGTCTCAGAGGTCACATGTGGGGTTGATGCTCTTGATGACTGTCGACGGGACCAGCGTGTTGAGGAGGCGGCGGGCAGGACCTATATCATAAAGTAATCTCAAGAGAAGAGTGGTTAATAACATTTCCACCATGAGGCTTTATCAGCAGTAAGGGCAGAGAAGTTAAGCCTCTTGGTGGGTGCGTCTAGGGATGTTTCATAGCCATTGCTATTTTCTGTACAGAGCCGGTGATATTGGACCGTAACGGAGGGTGGAGAAAGGGCAGAGTCAATTTGAGATTTTATAAAACGAGTTAATTTTTGAAAGGCCCATGGGCCGAAAGAAAGAAGCAAAAGTAATCCAATAAGAGGTCCTAAAATACTAGGGAGGAGGGTAGATAGCCAAGGGGAGGTGGAAAACCAATTTTGATACCAAGATTCTTGTTTTTCTTTCTCTTGTTCTTTTTTCTAGGCTCTCAGTGATTTTTTGTAAACTATCTTCTCCAAGACAAGTTTTGTCTATATAGACACAGCATTGTTCTTTTAAGGCTGCACAGAGGCCTCCTTGTTGAAGGAATGCTAGATCTAATCCTCTTCGATTTTGTAAAACTACTTCAGAGAGGGATGCAGTGAGTCTTTGAGATTTCGGAGACTGTCTCTTATTTCTCTAATGTCATTATCAATGGCCATGCTAAGTTGGTTATATTGATGTTGGGAGGTGGCAAGGGATGCTATACCAGTGCCTGCTCCAGTAAGGCCAAGACCAATAAGGACAGCTAGAGTTACCGCAGATATAGGCTCTCTCTTATGGGGAGAATGGGGGTCTGTACCTCTTTGCCAGAATGTAAGGAACTCGTTAGGGTCATAAATGGTGAGTTTGGGAAACAGTCACACCAACACACAATAGTCACGTACCTGTAGAAATTTGGAGGTCTCAACATAAGTGGTTAAGCCTGTAGAGCAGGCCAAGTAACTATGAGCAGGGGCTTGTAAGTACATGAACTGAGAATTGACAACCAAGGTGTCATTACATATATCTGTCAATTGAACGGGGGGAATCATATTTTTGCCCAGGAGACAGGTTCCTATTCCAGAGATATCAGTGACAGTGAGCTCGACAGCGTCCCAGGATAATTGATTGCTGTCATTTGTATAAGTGAGATCGCCAAAAAAGGCTATTCCCTCATAAAAAGGAGGGTTTGCTGAGAGGCATATCCAACATTCTTTATAGGCGGAATCATTGTGGCGCATTAAGGCGATGGCCGAAGCATTAAGAACAGACAAGATGAGGTTTGTGGAGGACATAGGACCATTAGGAATGGTAGGTTGGAAGTAGGAATGCGTAAGGGAAAGGGTGTTGGGAGTAGGGGTGTATCTATTGGGATGCCTTGTGTTGATTAGGGAGCTCTTGTAATAGTTTGATTCTAAAGGTTAGGCCAGGGTCTCTGCCAGAAATATACAGACGGAGGCCCCATTCGAATCCTCGGTCAGTCCATAATTGTTTTTTGCCAGAGGGGGTGAAGGTAATGAGGAGGGTGTTACACCATTGTTGACAAGCATAGTTAGCGGGAACTGGTCCGGAATTTAATTTGTGTGGAGAAGGGTTTTTTCTTTTAACAGTTATATAGTCCCAAGAGGAACTAGGATTCCAATAAGTATCTCCAGTGGTTTCACAGGACCAGGAAGCACAGTAATAATCAGCGGAATAACCGCACCGAGTATTCCAGGAGCGATCTCAGTGGGTGCCTGGGCAGACATAGACGGGGGCCATGGTTAGAAAAGACCGAGCCCAGAGGTTATAACACCCAGGAACCGAACTGTAGCGGGCTTGAGTATTGACGGGCTTTGGTTGAGGTAGGTAGTGGTCTGGAGTCCCCCAGGAGGGGTCAGCTCCTAAAGCTAACTTGCAAAGATCTACTTCAAGGTTGGGCCAAGGTGGGGAGGATGCAATCTGAGAATAGGAACTAGCTACGTCACCTGCTTGGTTGATTATTACCCATGTATAGTTCCATAGTTGATAGGGGCCAGATTCTCCGACAGGTAGGATAAGCAGAACGGCGAACAGGGTCCAAGGTGGCTGAAGATAGGTGTTCATTTTTTTCTGTGGAGACAAAAGAAGAGTCTTCTCAGGCGCCACCCCGGGATTGCTTAATAGGCGTTGTGATGATTTTGGAAGATTGAGGGGGCTTGTTAGGGGTATAAGGTTTGATAAAGCGTTCTGGAAGCCATCGAGCGCTATTGGCCTGTCTGTTATATATACAGGCGTGGCCCTTTCCCCATATGAGCACAGGATCAGGCCCATGCCATTTGTTGTCAATGGGGTCCTTCCATATTGCCTGAGCATAGTCATCAGCCGTGGAGGGATGCCAGAGCCTGTCAGCTGCAGATTGTTGTTGTTCATCAAGGGTAAGGAAGTTTAGAAGAAATAATGCATGATTTAGCAGGGTTCTGTGGTTTAGGGGGAAGTAAAGAATTCCCCCGTTAGACAGTAATTTTTGGAGCATATTTTTTAAGGTTTGATTGGCTCTTTCAACTATGTCTTGGCCTTGGGGTTGTATGGGATGCCCGTGATGTGTTTAATGTTAAATTGAGCACAGAAGGCTCTAAATTGAGTACTAGAGTATCCTGGGCCATTGTCAGTTTTGATGACTCTAGGACAGTTCATGACTGAAAAACAGGCTATAAGGTGGTTAATAACATGTTTTGTGGCCTCTCCCATTTGGGAAGTTGCATAAATAAAACCGCTAAAGGTGTCAATGGTGACATGAATATATTTGTTTTTTCCGAATGTTTTAAAATGGGTGACATCCATTTGCCAAAGTTCGCCTGGCACAAGTCCCCTAGGATTAACTCCCATATGGGGTTCAGGGAGAAAGGACAGGCAGGCTTTGCAATTACGGACAATTTCTCTGGCCTGTTCTTTAGATATTTTGTATCTTAAGCGAAGGGTGCGGGAATTGAGATGATGGAGGTTATGAGCCTGTTGTGCCTGTTGAAGAGGGGTGAGCGCTGTAGTAAATGTTTGCTGTTTAAAGGCAAGCGCTGTTAGGGAGGAAGTCAAGGAAGGTTGTTGTGTGGCCTGGTCGACAAGGTCGTTTTCCTGACATAGGGTCCATTGTTAGAGTAGGCAAGGATTTTTATTTAACCTGTATAATTAGAATCTATAATACCTGGATAAACATGGAGGCCTTTTAGGGTAGAATGGGTAAAGGGCCATATATGCCCGTGAGTAGGACTTGAACTCCCATATCAGGGGTTAATATTGAGTCAGTGGAGGGACTGAGGTCCAATCCTTTGTTGTTTGAGGTTGTTCTGTGGAAAGTGGAAATTTTATTGGCTGGGATGTTTTGGTTTGAGGGACGAACCTGATCGCTCCGGGGTTGAGTCCCTGAGTTGTCTGAGCTGGGGCAAGGGGCTGGCCCCTCTGGAAGTTTTTTTTTTTTGGTAGTAATGGGTTTCCAAACCTATTTGGAAAGCGACAGGCCCAGTGTTTTCCTCTTTCGCATCGAGGGCACGGTGTTGTAGGCGGTGGGTGGGAGGCCTTAGGCACTGTAGAGTTTTTGAAAAAATGGCCAGGTTGTTTACAATTAAAGCAGTTTTTGTCTTTGGTAAAATCTTTTCAGGCAACTCCTATGGCGATGCCCACAGCACGAGCCGAGCCAATGCCTGAACACAGTTTTATATAGTCAGAGATGTCACAGGACCAGTGAGGGTGGATAGCATCCTGACAAGCAGGATTGGCGTTCTCAAATGCTAAGTGTTTTACAAAAGCACTCTCTTTTTCACCCCCACCAAATAGCCATTCAACCGCGTCTGTGAGGCGGCTGATGAAATTACTATAAGGCTTATCGGGTCCCTGATGAAGTTTAGCCAAGGAGGTGGTAGCGGACTCTTTAGGGGGAAGCCGTTTCCATGCCTTGAGACCTGCATTTTGAATCTGAGACAGGAGGCCAGGAGGGAAACGTGTTTGAATTTCGTTAGTTTCATATGGAGGGCGCCCCATAAGTCTATCTCTGGTCTAGTTTTTAGTCTTAGGCGTTTGAGAATTATGCTGGGCAATCTCTCTGCAATTTTCTGCAAACTCAGTTCTCCAAAGAACAAAATCACCGCCAGCTAGACAGGCATGGGCCAGATGATGCCAGTCATTTGGGACAAGCCAGCACTCACTCAGGTTTTCTAGTAAAGCTACCGTAAATGGCGCTGTAGGGCCGTAATTAGAAATTGCCGCTTTCAAGTCTTTTAAATGTTTTAAACTTAGGCGGCGGTATTGTTGATTCTGGACCACCTGTGGGGTGTCCTCAGAATCTGATTCCTCCGAGGGACTTTCTCCATCTCTCTGATTATCAGATTCATCCCCAGTCTCAGTGATTTCTTCCCCTTGGAAAGAGGAAGGTTCTTGGGAATTTGTGGAAGCTTTGCTCCAGGTGACTGGGAAAAGTTGAAGGCTTTTAGAGGCTGTCTGGCGTTTTTTAGGGTTTGAACTTATAGGGGGAGACTGAGAAGTTTGAATTAATTCTAAATCTAAGGCATGAAGCTCTTTTATCGAGTGAGATGTTCCCTCTTTTGTTGGAGGAGTTGTTTTAAGGAGGCTGGTTGCTGAGAGAGCTCAGCTTTGGCTTGAGTGATAAGATCTAAGGAGTTGTCTGAAGGAAGAACAGGGGCACGAAAGAGAGGAGCTGAAGCATAGGGGGGTGGGTAAGAATGGAAGGTTTTTTGAGGTTGGCAGTTGGGTGTTTTACAGTTGGTAGCCTCAGTGTCTGAGGAAGTTTTCTCATCAGGGGGTAGGGCATTATCATCAGAGACTGGGTTAAGGAGCTCTGGAATGTCTAAGGAGGGATAGAGACGGATGGGAGGGGACTCTAAGTGAGGGGAATTGTCCGAGGGAGGGGGATCTGAAGGAGGAGCGGGCATATCAACAGCAATTGACTCACAAGCCGAAGGGGGCCTGGAGCAACGTTGTAAAACTTTTTCTCCCTCTAAAATAACCTTTTGAATATCAGGAGATCTAGTATAAACCTGTATAATATCATTAATAAGATTTTAATATGCGAAGGTTTGGACCGGAACCTTTTCAGGGCCAAAGGTCCTATAGTAATCCTGTAAACAATTTCCAACTCTAAGCCAACGTTCTCAGACCTCTCTAGTTTTTACTCATGACCCCAGAATAAGCTTCCTGCTGCCCTTGAGAAGTTGGGATTTTATGAGTAACCAAATTCCTGCTTAATCAAAACAGACAATTAAAATACATTTAAATACGTGAAGCTTAATCTTAATCTCTTAACATCCGAGGCTCAATGTCCTCTATAGTAGAAAAGAAGCACAATGTATAACTTTTTTTTTTACCATCTCTAGTTCTTAATCTGTTTATAAACCCAAAATTTCATAAACCTTTATAACACACTTTAACATCTTTTTAATCAAACAACTCAAAACTCCTGTACACATTTAATTTTTTAAGCGAGATTTTTTATCTTATAAACCTTATTTAAAAACCTTTTATACATTTAAGTACCATACCTTGTTTATTTATACCTTTTTTATCTTTTTTGATTTTTTTTGTTTTAATATTAGATATCCTGTAAGAAAAGTTCTTTAATAAAGGCATTAACAGCAGACCCCGTCTTAAAAATCACTGTACTTGAATTAAATTTGTAAGATTATAACAGAACATAGGAGTATACTTGGAATTAGGAACCAGATTTTTTTCCCAAGGAAGGGAGCTCATAATTTCTCAGAAACCAGTTTTATTTTTTGGCTGTTAAATATGTTAACATTACACATGTGAAAACAAACTTTCCTAGGTAAAAACACATTATTTCTTTGTGAAGCTTCATAAAAAGATATTTTAATCAGTACATACTCAGGCCTTTTGATGGTAATTTTTAAGTGTGCACATGCATTTAAATTGGGCATGCCAAATAATGAACAAAGTCAAAACCAAAAATGTGATTACAAGCGTGCAATAACCTAAAGTGGACACCTTTCTTGTTGTTGTTGTTATGAAACATAAAATACACATATTCATAGGGAATTCAAATAGCCAAACAAGTTAGAACCTTTTAAAAGTAACTTTGTATGTCAGCCCCCCCTAGGTTCCCCACTCTAGCCTGCCCCGGGACAGGTTTCTGTGAAGATGCATAGGAAGCGTTTTTTTTGTTGTTGTTGTTGTTTTTTGTTAACCGTTTCCATCCTCCTTCTCCTCTATGAAGAGAACCACGAGGCATTTTCTCTCCCAGCAGCCATTTTTCCACACGCCGGGACCTCCCCCCAGCCTTCAAAGCCAGCAACTCTGCCCACAAACTTTTTTCCACGCTTGCGGACCGCTTCGCCCCTAAACATTTTGTTTTGCGCATGTGCACTACAGCCAGCGCCACCGCTGTGCGCCACCATTAAATTCCTGAATTATATCATTGATTAAGTTCCAGTAACTAAAAGTTTGAATGGGAACCACCTCAGGCCCTTGTTCCAAAAGGAGCCGATTTAAATCATGACCTACTTTAGTCCAAGTCTGGGGGTGAATCTCCAGACCCACAATAACAATCCAAGGACAAGCTTCAGAAATGAAAGAAAGAAAAAAATCCTACTAAATCTTTTCTTTTAACTCTAACTCCCCTTTCTCTGAGAGAGGACTTAATGTCCTTAATAAAGACAGCCTCTTTAGAAACATTTTGGCCCATCGCTGAGAATAATGAGACGAAGACGAATCACTTACCTTACCGGAGATGGCTTTCCCTTGTGTGTAACAAGGGTGATCTCTATGAGTGCTGGAGATGACTTTCCCTCGTGCGTGACAAGGGCGATCTCCTCTACGAGCCTCTGATCCGCGCGGCTGGGTCTTCTTCCGACTCGGGGTCCGTGCCTCGAGCCCCACGTTTGGGCGCCACTTGTTATTCGGACGGGCGAGAAAGAAAGAGGGAGACCAAGCAAAGAGTTGTCAAGGTCTCTTGTTTATTTAGGGTTAGGGTACAGCTTATATACTCAAGCTGGGAGAGGGAATGGGGCAGGGGGTTAAAGATAAGCATCAATAGAGGCGTCTGATGGTCTGGACATCTGGCAGTTGCGATATCTGTCATCCAGACCTGGGACATTTTTATGGTCCTTCTGGAAGTCCTGGTACACTGGGCCCCCGGGGCATATGTTAAACAAGTTTTATGAGCCCCTTTTGGCCTTTTGGTGACTCTGATCTCTTGTATTTTATGAATTCCTTTTGACCTTTTGGTGACTCGGGTCTCTTTGCATTTTATCAGTTCCTTTTGACTTTTTGGTGACCCTGGTCTCTTACAGTAAAGTTGACATCTGTGCCTAACCATGACACAGATGTGGAGTACTTCAAGTTGCCTAGAGTAAAGAGACCCTGCTTCACCTGTAGATCATCAGAACTGACTCCAGACCTCTACATGCATGTCGTGCATGGCACACATGTGCACGTACACTGACACGCAGGCAAAATAATAATAATTAGAGAAGGATGAGGATTGCCTGCTTTATGCTTTAGATCTTGTGTAACATCACACAGTCCATTAGTTTGCTACTAGTTTATAGAGGGAGAATGAAGTTTTGCCAGTCTGTTCTAACAGTTACATAAAATAGGAAATTCATCTGGTAACCTGAAGTATTACTTGTATTCCATTACTTGTATAATGATCTCTTGGGTCTTCATTAAATGTGGGGTCTATTATGTGGGCTGGGAGTGAGTTCATGAGTGTGTGCTTCATTTCATTTCGTTTCCTATTAGAGTCAGGATCTCACTTCTTAGGCTAAGTCTCCCAAATCCTCAGATCATAGGAATGCACCAGCAGCTTGGCTTGGGAGTCTATAGTTATAGTAGCCGTCATGTAGTACCACTGTTCTTAGTCTAAGAAGCACATTTTGAGGTGCAGAGGAACGAAATGGAATGCTTTGTATGTTGTGGCTACCCTAGAGTTACGCAGAAAGGCAAATCAGGAACCACGGAAGTTTTCTTGGTGACAGTGGGGACGCCCAGGTTCCTTTTGTAGCACAGGTGGTGTATGTAACAAAACTTGTACACAGGCTTGCCTGGGAGGGTGAGGGGATGACTGCTGAGTGGCTTAGTTACCATATTCTCTCTCCCCTCTCCCAGGGCTGAGGATGTTGCCAGGGCTTACACGTGCTAAGCCAGCGTTAACTACTGATACGCCCTAGTAGCGAACTCTCAATGCCCCTGTCCGCCCCTGCCCCGTGCAGCCCACAGGTGTGCCCAGTCCCGCAGGTCCTCGTGCTTGCCGGGCAGGTGACCTTACAGGCCCCGGGCTGCCCTTTTTTTTCTTCTGAATATAATTCCCATGCAGCTCTCAGTTCTCCGTAACTAAACTCCCAAACTAGTTCTTAAAAGGACATTTGTTTTCTCTCTGTACTTGCAGGAGTTGCTGGAGAACCTCTTCCAGTGGACAGTGAGAAAGACATTTTTGATTACATCCAGTGGAAATACCGGGAGCCCAAGGATCGAAGTGAATGAAGCCATTCTTCCCCCTTCCCTGCCGCAGCCCACGAGAATCCTAACTTATTTCTTAACTTTGCTGTGTGAGGTCTTTATTATTTTACACTGCTTCTTCATGTGCACCGTGCAATAAATAAAGCCTCTTACACTCTCATTGAGATGTTCACATTTTCCTAACAAGTATGTTTGGGTTTACTGTATTCAAGTTTTTCTGTGGATTCATTGGAGAGAGGAAAAAAAAAAGATGAAATGAGAGCAAATCTCTAAAGGGATTTTTTTCTGTCTTGTTCTCTAAAGCTCATTACTCTTTGCTCCTTTCTACTCCAGGTTAGGGCACTTCTCCGGGCTGCTCTGCAAGGTACTTGATGTACTTCAGAAACCAGTGACCGTCATAAGTTTAGTTTTCTCTTTGGCCCATGTTCCATTTGTGATGTGTACACGAAAGCAGAAGAATAGGTGTGCTTTGTCTCTCACGTGAAAGCCGTGGCAATTTACTGGAAGCAGATAGAGCTTTCTTAAAAAAGATCTAGTGTGAGCAAAGCATGACTCTGTAAACATGGATGTGATTCTTGTTTTCATGTGAGGTAACTTGCATGTACAAGTAGTCACATTATGCAAGTAGAAGTACTCCTCGAAAGCCCAGGCTCCAGTGTAAAAATCATAAATGTGAAAGTGTACAAAGCTGTCAAGTGGGGGTTGCCGCCGCTGCCGCCGCCATCGTGCCAGCCCCACGGGTGTCAGCGAGGCCGGGTGACAGTCCGGGGTGGAGACAAGCCAGTTTGGGAGCAAATTGGATCCAGCTTCATTCAGTATTATTACCAGTTATTTGACGGTGACAGAACCCAACTAGACGCAATTTATATTGATGCATCATGCCTCACGTGGGGAGGACAGCAGTTCCAGGGAAAGCTGCCATCGTGGAGAAGTTGTCTAGCCTTACAGTCCAGAAAATTCACCACAGCATCACAGGGCAGGCCCATCAGCCTGCGCCAGATAGCCGTATCATCAGCATGGTTGTGGCCAGCTCAAGGCTGATGAAGATCCCATCATGGTTTCCACCAGATGTTCCTACTAAAGAACATCAATGATGCTTGCTTGGGTTTGCTCCGATGACATGTTCAGGCTTGCCCTGCACAACTTCGGCTGACCTCCTCCTGTCCAGATATCACGCTGTGTCCTCCCTCCTCTTCCCAATACTTTCACACTCCTCCAGATGCTCCAAGTATCGTACACAAATGAGCAGGGCCGGAGTGGGAGTGGGAGTGGGTGCGGTGTGCTTCTGCCACCAAGGTGTTGTGCATGATGTTTGGATGCTTAGACTAGTTGCATCTGACAGAAGTTGTATTGTACCAGCACATGCCTTGGAAAGACTTACGTAACTGACAAGTTGCTCTAGTAACCCAAAGAAGTGAAGGAGAAAGCAGCTGCCTCACCACCCAGATAATTGATTTGTTCAGATGTTTCAAATGCCTCATGATACAATAAAACCACAAAAATTTTCATTAAAAAAATTGTCAAGTGGTAAATCAATTATCAAAAGCGGAAAATGTAAAAGCACTGTGATCTGCCAGGACCCCATTACCATCGAATCTTCCTTCTTTCGCAGCCAAATTGTTTTGTAATGAAATATAAGTTCCCTTCTAAGAAATGAAGGCAAACAAAAGTTCTTGAAGAAAACTATATTTGTAGTGATAGTTTTTCCCTGGCAAGAAGCAATAATGGACTTTTAACTTACTGTACCATCCCTTTCCATATAACACCATTAGGTCACAGGCTTTCACCATGGACAACTTGCAGATGCATGGGGTGGACATAGTAGCTTGACTGGTAGCCAGCCCACTCTGTAATCAAAGAGTCGTGTTGTGCTTGGTTAGATAGCTCAGCAGGCAAAGTGCCTGCTTCCGAATCTGGCAACCTGACTTTGTTCCCTAAAATTTCACCCATTGGAAGGACTGACTTCTGAAAGTCATCCTCTGGTCTCCATTTTGTGCCATGACAGGCATGTATACATTCTCTCCTCCGACGTCTCAAACAACATACTAAACCATGTCGCATTGTACATGTAACTACATGCGATTTCAGCTTTTAAAAAGATGTATGTAAACTGAGTCAGGATCAGAATGGTTTTGCTGCAGTCCTGTCTTTTCTGGCTCAGTCCACAGCCATGCAGCCTCTCGTTGCCGTCTGTACCTGTAATCCCAGTATCCAGAAGACTGAAGACAGCAGTGTCACAGGTGAGGCAACCTTGGGATCCCACCTCAGAAACAAAAATACATTCGAATGTGTGCCTTGGCTTGTGCTTGAATCTGCCGAAATGTTTAGCTTTGCATGTTTTCTGCCACACATCTAGCTGTGTGAGCAGTATATTGCCTGTGTCTTAGTTTCGACGTACCAGTCCAGGACCGAAGTCACAGTGCTCGAAGATATTTGGAGCTTCAGAAGTATCTCTCTTGGGAGAGTCTGGCATGCACATTAAAGGAATCTCCAGGGTTTGGGAAGAGAGGCACTGGGGGATGGGGAGAGAGGGGTGAGGGGAGAGGGAATGGGGGTGGGGGGATAGGGAGAGTGGGAACCAGTATACCTATTTAGTTTGTATGAGCGGAAATAATAATAAAATATGTTTAAAAAAAAAAAGTATCTCTCTTGGAGCAAGAGCTGTCCCTCTAAGAAGACTGGTTAACAGATTTTTGTCTGAACACTACAAGCACAGCGAAGTCCATGGCTACAGTTGGAAGTGGTAAAGCCACTTTCACCAATTTGTCTACAAGTTGAAAGGAGTGGAAAGTGGGCGGGGTTGTTGATTGGGGAGGGGTCGCTGATAGGCTTAGGTCAAGGATGTAGGAATGAAGGCCAGGACCTAAAACTAGAATCAGCTAGCAAGACCCTCAGGTCTCAAAGCAACTACAGATGGAGACTCCAGCCCTGCCTAACAGGGTTTATCGCCTTAGGACGTGAAAATGTTCATCAAGGACTGACAGGATTTCCAGCCAGCGAAGTTAAGGCTCTTAAGGCTCGTGAGTTCACAGAGAACCAGACACCATGACTTAAGGGACCGGTTAACTGATGCCAGGAACAGAACAAACAGCTGCTTGCACACATTGTGGCTGTTACATAAATGATTATAATCTCACGGTCCACTTTGTCTTTTAAAATCTCATCTTGTATTTTACCGAGTTGGAAAGTTAATCTATTTCCAACATCTCTTTTGTGTCCTGAGGCTCTTGAAAGGGAAGCCACCGCTGTTATGTAATAGCAAGTAGAAAGCCCTGAGTGCTAATCAAAGGTTTCCTTGGTGAACAGTCATTTTTAGGGGGTCTTGGGCTGTCATGGTTTCAATGTGTTGTTCCCCACAGGGAGACATGTTCACATATTAGCTGACATTAATTTTTAGGTCATGCGCCCTTAGGACGTGGAGCCTGGCTGGAGGAAGGCAGGCCACAGGTATGGGGGGAGGAGGCCTTGAGATTTGTTGGCCGGGTTCTGCTTCTGCAGTTTCCTTTTCTTCTCTCTGCCTCCACGACTGCGATGGCCTGAACCACCTGTGGCTTTTGCTTTCAGCCATGATTTGCTATGCTCTTCCACCACAATGGACTATATCCTCTCTGGAACCATAAGCCAAACAAATCTCCCTTCCCCCTTTAACCGTACAAATATGATCTCACGGCAATAGAAGAAAGTAATACAAGATGCGCTGCCTCAGAGTTACTCCAAGGGCTGAAAAGTAGATCCATTCCCTGCTCTGCAGGAAGAAAGTCAGCTCCAGTCTGTCCTCATGGGGCTGGATCAGGAAGTGCTGTTCATAAAGGAGCTTTGACCCAGGCTGCCTTGGATGCCTTCATGCTGGGCTTCCCTTCCCGTGCATTTCTCTCAGTTGGGTGCTTGTGGTTCCTGTTGTGTCTATGCACCAGGCTGTCTTTCCGTTCCTGCGATTGCAGTGCACACATCTGAGAGACAAACGGCTTTACTTAGAGTTGCCAACTCACGAAGCAGAACAGGCACGTGTGACCCCAGTGCGCACCTCTGCCTTCCATGACTATGCGACGCTCTAGATTCCTGGACATAACTGAATGTTTACACTCACATGGCAAAGGAAGAAAGTGATGAATAGCATTCAGATGAAAATAGAAGGATTCAAAGCTTTCCAGTTCAGATCTTGCCTTTGAAATCATCATCTGTGTCATTCATTGGCAAGAGGTATTGCCAGGTAGTAGATTATTTGTTTCATCAAAAGGAGCAGCTGGAAGAACACCCAAGCACCTGTCTCCCATGAGTGTCCTGGTCTCAGCCCGGCCGTTGCCTTCAGCTTACAGACTCATTGCTTGGATCCAGTAGTCCCGGGGGACCTGTGATCATTCGCTGTTCACATAGTATATTCCTGGGCAACAGAACATTCCTTTGGTACCTCCTTCGTACCCTGCAGCAGACGGGCATCTCATGACGGGGTAGAAAGCAGAAGTTTCTCGCTTTGCAGTCCTTGTTTGGCACAAATGGTGACGCCTGCAAGATGTAATACTACCCAAGTCACGAACTGAGCCCCAAAGCATAGTAACAGTTGGAATGTGATGATGAGCCTTGCCATTGTCTTAATTTTTCAGTGTCACTGATTTTTGTTCACAAAGTGGTGATCAAACCACCTGTGAAAAGACTGGTGCGACAGGGATTGTGTTTGAAAATGTTAATCATTAGTTTTTTATTCTTGATGGGTTCATTTGTTTTTTACTAACTGGGAACAGAAACTCATGCTAAGCAGTGCCGCAGTCTGGGCACAGCTGGGATTCCCCCGCTAGGTGGACAAGGAGTCGGTGAATGGAGAACAGCAAACACGCGACTCTCTGGGCTGAGTGAATCTGAATTCATTTATTGAAATTTTAGCAGAGTTTTTATAAGAAAATCTAGGGTAGAGGGCAAAGAATGTGTCTCTAAGCCCATAGGGAAAACATCAAAGAAAAGCAGGACCAAATTCTTTACAGGATTATGTAATACTATTCATACCAGGTAACAAAGGAAGGGCAGAAGTGACATTTACTTGTTTGTGTGGGACAGAATGTGGTTTCTCCAGGTAGAGTTAAAGCAGGCATGACACTTAGTTGCTAAAAGCAGACAATGAATGCTTGAAAGCAGATTTACCTGGTTTATGTATGAACATTAAATGTATAAGGAAGGAACTGTAACTTAGCCAGTCCTGAGAAAAACAAAAAAAGAGATCTAAGAACAGATAGGAGGTAAACTCAACTCCCTGAGAAAGGAATCCTCCTGCCAGAGGCAAAACTTAATTTACATAGGGAGAGCCCCTGGCACCTAGCAACTGCCCATCTAGATGTTAATGTGTCATTTTCCAAAAAGCAGGCTTTAGGCCTGACAATCCCCATATTTTCCTTATTTCTCTTATGTCTATCAAATAATGCCATGTTCTTTTTCCAGAAAATGTTTCCCTGAAGCCATTTTCTGCCATGTTGGACCTTGTTAGACAGCATGGTTGGGTAAGGACGCAGCAGAGCAGTTACTCCAGCAACAGAGCAACATCCCCACCTCTATTTTAAGATTCAGAACTTAACATCCTTATGTTCCTTTTGCAAAACAGAAGAACATATTTTTCTGTGTGTCTTAACAGGTGACAGATTTTCAATACATGCTCGTTAACTCTAAAGGTTTTTATTATTATTATTTGATTGTGCGTGTGTGTGTGTGTGTGCGTGTGTGTGCGTGTGTGTGTGTGTGTGTGTGTGTGTGTAGAACCACAGGCGAATTCCGAGCTTCTTACTAATTTGTGCTGTATTTATTACATATTTTTGTAAATGGTAAATGTGAATCTGTTGGAGAGGGCACATGTTATACATTAATTTTTTCTTTTTGAGGATATCAGATTTTGGCTGTTATCATATAAGTTGGCCTATATTAGGTTATAATGGTAAGAACTATATTAGGATTTATTTTATTTTTATTTTTTATTTTTTTTATTAAAAATTTAATTATACATTTAAAAAAATTTTTAACAGTTCCCTCCCTCCCCCCCCGAACCCCCTCCTTCCCCTCCCCATCCCCCAGTGCCTCCCCCCCAATTCCCAGAGAGTCCTTTATTGTGTACGCCTAACTCTCCACTGGGTCCTCCTCTCCGATGACATATAAGGACCCAGTGGCATTTCCATAAGCCCTTTCTCTTGTTCCCCTTAAGCATAAGATCACTACTATGGCTGTCAATCCCTTGCCTCCAGGGGTCTTGGTGCCCTTAACAGATGCTAGACTTTATGAGGGCAACAGTGCGCTGGACATTGCGCAGGGCATGCAAAGTCCCATTATGATTGCTTTGGACCCAACTATTGTTGAGAATCTTGCAAATCGTTGCTCCTCCCATCCTTTTGCTCTTACAATCTTACCGCCCCCTCTTCCGCAAATGTCCCTGAGCTCCAGGATGGGGAGAGATTAGGCTGGCCTAGTTCTATGTGATTGATATAGTCTCTGAAGTTCTGGATTGTGATTTGTTGATTTTCTTTTGCAGTTTTGCTGCTCCTGCAATGCCCTTCACTCCATTCTGCTGGGCACTGTATGTCACCCTCTGGCCAGAGACAAAAAGCTGTTAAACTGGAGTCTTGTTATAATAGCACATTCAAGGGTAGATGTAATAAGAGTAGGAAACCTCAGTGAGGGAGGGGTCCATCACCCATTTGCAAAATGATTACTTTTTATCTGCTAGACTATATGCCGTCCCCTTCTGGTGAGATCAGGAAAGAACGTCTGTGGACTTAACCAGGTTTCTCATTATTTACTTGCAGACCTTGATGAAGGCCTATTTTCTCTGCTGTAACATGGTCCCCTCTCTCCTTGTTTCTGGTGTGGCCCTCCTACCCCATCTCTCTTGTTCATAATCCTTGCAATTACTGTGTTACATAGGTTTACTTTTGAGTGTCTCAATGTGGGCTGGGTGAGTTTGGTACTAGGAGCCACCTATTAGGGAGTACATACGGCGCTTAATTTTCTGGGTTTGGGATACTTCACTTAATATAATTCTTTCTAATGACATCCATTTCCCAGCAAATTCCAGTAATTCATCATTTTTGATGGCTGAGTAGTACTCCATTGTATAGTTTCCTTATCCACTCGTCAACTGTTGGACATTTAGGTTGATTCCATGACTTTGCTATTGTAAACAGTGCTGCTATGAACATGGTCGAGCTTGTGCTATCGAGGCGAACCTCTGCTGCATGGGGGGTTATTCCCAAAAGTGGGATAGCAGGGTCATATGGCATTTCAATCTTTAATTTCTTTAAGAATCTCCAGACGGCTCGCCAGAGTGGCTGTATGAGCCTGCATTCCCACCAACAATGTAGGAGAGTTCCCCTCTCTCCACATCCTCTCCAGCATTTGTCGTTGTTTGTATTGTGGATTTTTGCCATCCTGACCGGGGTGAGATGATATCTCAGGGAAGTTTTGATTTGCATTTCCCTGATGGCGAAGGAAGTGGAGCATTTTTTAAGATATTTGTTAGACATTTTAATTTCGTCCCTGGTAAAGTTTCTTTGAAGTTCCAGGGCCCATTTTTTAATTGGGCCAGTATTTTTATTTTTTATTAACTCATGTGTTCTTTAAGAAATAGTTGCGTATTAATTTTAGGAATTATTTTATTACTATTTTTATTAACTTATGTGCTCTATAAGAAATAGTTGTATATTGATTTTAGTGAACAGATGACATAATTTCATATTTATAGCATTTCTGAATTAATTCAACAAGAATCATATTTTTTAGGGAATTTTACCCACCTATGTTTTAGAACTCTTGAAGTTGTTTTCTAATTTCTTTAAAATCAGCGTATATATTCTGGCTAACAAGTCTATTTATTATGTATGACTGAACACAAAATTTCTAGTTAGAATTTAAGTTAAACCAGGCTTGGTTTTTATTTAGGAAACAAAGGACCTAAGGCAAATTTATTTGACATCTCTAGTTTGGGGGCAGGAACCTAGGGGGAGGTGATAACCTAGCTAGTCTTTGGGAAAAAACAAAACAGAGACCTGGGAATGGATAGGGGCGTGCCCAATCCACAAAAAAGGGCAAGCACAATCACAAAAAGAGAGGAACTTGCCTGTCAAAGATCAGAGGCAAGACTGGAAGGGGAGTGGTTCCTAGGAATTGCTCAGGCCCCTCGAAACTGCCCATTCCAAAGAGCAGGCTGCAAGCCTGACAACTCCCATAAGTTTCATATCTTTATTATTTATTCCAAAATAAGCCATGTCTTATTTCCAGAAGGTGCTTCCTTAAAGCTCTTCCCCAAGTTGGGACCTTGTCCACCAGCCTGGTTGACACAGGATGGGACAATTAGGCTTGCCTCCTTGCGGAGATACGATCCTCCTAAACCCCTCCTTAACATTGTTCTTACCACTCCTGTCACTCCTCTAGCGCTCATCTGGCAGGAGGGGCCTCTCCAATGGTGCCACACTAGCTGGTCACATCTGCCCAAAGTAACTTCCCATCCTGCGACTGGCAATCCAATGCGGCAAGGGTACCCTCATGATCTATGGCACTGAGCCTTCCTCCATCATTACCCCCGTTACGGCTGAGCTGGGCCCTCCTTGCTTGCTGATGATCCTACTGCTTTTGCTTTGCTATAAGGGTTCACGGGCACATTGGACTGCCACCTCCCTTCTCACAGACTGCTTCAAGCCCTGCCTTCCCTGCATCTAAAACTTCACTCTTATGCTAATCCTTGCTCGTGGCCCATTCCTCACGCTGCCACCACTTTCACGGATACCTCCTTAGAAAACCTCGTAAGCTGGATGTCCTCTGCCAGACCCCCAACCCCAGCTCAGTCCAATTGGGTGAACTCCTCGCTGTGAAGGCAGTTTTGGAGACCTACCCTGAAGCTTTAAATATTTTCTCTGACAGTCGATATGTGGTACAGACCACTCATATCCTTCCCTGGGCACCCTTCTGGCCCTCTATCAGCCCTCTTGATAGAGCATCATGGGCTCTTAAGGAGACTCCAGAGCCCCAGAGGCACGCACACCCCCTTTCTTTAGTCAGCACATTCGCTCCCACTCTAACTTACCCGGCCCTTTTGGCAGCTGGTAATGCCACCGTTGGTTCTTATATCCAAGTTCTTTCTGCCTCTCCTTACAGCAGGCCAACACTACATCACAGGCCTCACCTCAGCCCTTCTTCTTCAGCCCGGCTATGTCCCGACCTGTCCATTCAAGCTTACAAACACCTCTTTAGAGCTTGTTCCAAATGTGCTCCACTTTTGCCTTTAGGCCCCTTAAAGCCACAAGAGGTCAACCCCCAAGGCCTTGAGTCTAATGCTCTCTGGCAAATGGACATTACCCACATCCCTTCTTTTGGCAAACAAAGATATGTCCACATGATTATTGACACTTATTCCAAATTCATCTTTGCTCGTGCTGCCTCATCCGAAACTGCTGCCCAAGCCATCTCTACACTGCTGGCAGCCATGGCCTCCGTGGGCCATTAAAACTGATAATAGTCCTTGTTTTGCCAGTAGTCATTTTTGCCCCTTTTGTACTTCCTGGCACATTAAGCACACCACCGGTATCCCTCGTAACCCCCAGGAACAAGCTATCATCAAGCGCTCCAATCACACCCTCAAAGATTTAATAAAAAGGGGGGGCTGGAGAGGTGGCTCAGGGGTTAAGCCTCTGCCTTGCAGGCACAAGGTCCTTAGTTCCGATCCTAGACCTCTGCCTTGCAGGCAGAAGGTCCTGAGTTTGGATCCTAGACCCCACCTATAGACGCTGGGTGGAAGTGGAGGGCAGCCTGCGATTCCTGGGGCAGAGTAAACAAGGAGGAGGTGGAGGCATCCATGGTAGTTCCTGAATATTCGCCCGTGGTTCTACACACACACACACACACACACACACACACACACGCACACACACGCACAATTGAATAAAATAAAAGATTTAATAAAAAAGGGGGAAGAAAAAGGGAATACCCCCTTTGTCATCCTAATGAAGGCACTTCTGACCCATAACTCTCTTATGTTTAATTCAGATGGGGCATTCCCTGCACTCCTACATTGGGGAGGCCTTTGTCATGTACCGTTTTACCCCTTCCCCTGGTGTGGTCTAAGGACGCCCTTACAGATTCCTGGAAGGGCCCGACCCCCTACTAACCCAAGGCAAGGATATGCTTGTGTCTTTCCAGAAGGGAGCAATGCCCCAACTTGGATTCCTGCTCGGAATGTCTGGCCAGCGACCGATGAGACTGCTGATGGAGAAGATTCAGGACTGCACACGGGAAGAAGAGTCCAATGCCCCCCACGAAACCGGCCCAAGCTCCAAATGCAGACAGAGATGACCAAAACATGGTGCACACAGAAGATCTCTGGGCCATTATGCCATTCCTCGCCCTCCCCCTCCCGGTGGCCCGGATAGCACTCACTGTTTTCCCAGCGTCTTCTCCTCGGGTATGGACTTGGGACTGACCTCTATGAACAAGGTCCCCGACCAACAACACATTAACGGGACTTGGAGACTGAACAATTCCCTGTGCTTTACACTTGCTGAAAATGGTTCCCACCCCTTGTCCCCTTGTGTTGCCCTCCATGCAGTACGTGTCGGTAACTTTGCAGCTGGACCAATGCAAGCAGTGCTGCCTTCCATAGAGATGGGCACTGCCACTACCTTCACCCCTCAGGGAGGGGATGGCCCCAGGAGAGGCCCTAGCCTTATATGCCAATCTTCCCTTGAAACAGAGAATCAACTACAGAGAATCCCACTCTGGGAGGATGGGAACCCCGCTGTTCCTCTCCAGAGGAACCCCGTTCCCTCAAGCTGCCCATCCATGGTGGAATTGTCTCCCAGAACCAGCCCCGCTCCTCTTTCCCCTCACTCAGTCTCTGGCGGCTGTCCCCTATCAAGACAGCTCTCCCATTACATCCCGAAAGGGGCTCTGCTAGGCAATTGGGACCGATGTGGCCCCCACACCTGTCTAGACTACCGTCCATTTCTATTTGTCCAGAATTCCACAACATATAATGGCACATGGGACGCCCATGGTGACTGGAACAAGAACATCAACATGACATTGAACTACTTAGCCGCTGCCCTCCAAGCCCCCGTGCCTTAGGCCTCCCTACCAGTCTGTGACCATTGTGGAATCCATCTGCTTAAAGCGGGAAGTTACCACAGTCTTCTCCGTGGTGTCCCTCATCACAGCAGCTGTTGCACCGGCCACTACTGCCACCCTCAGCACGGTTCAATCAGCCACAACCGCCTCCACTTTAAACACTCTGGCAGAACAGACCGCCTCTGTCCTTGGTACCCAAAACCTTACCGATCAACAGTTGTATTCTGCCATACTTAACCTCCATTCTATACCCTGGCCCATGCCTCATGTGACCCCCGCTTTATTTAAATTGGCTTGACTCCTTATGAAGTTTGCAATGCTACCCAGGCACGAGAAAAGCTATCTGAATTTATCAAAGGCCCTTGGTCCGAGACATTCCTAAATTATACACGCACGCTCACCCATCAAATCAAACAGGTTAAACTTACTGGAACACAGCCTCTCTCTTCCATGTCCCTTGGGCAGCAGCTGATTAACAAGCTTACTTCCTGGTTCTCCCTCCCCAGTACTATGCTGTGGGCCGGTGCATTTGCCCTTTTCTTAATAATTTTCCTGCTCCTACGTTGCACACTGGCCTCCATTAGAAGAGGCCAATCCACCCAAATTTTGACCACCCAGGTTCTGACCGCCTTTATTAAAGAGAAAGGGGGAGATATAGGCGAGCACGGAGCCCAAGCTTGGTTCGCAGCAGTGGCCGGGGCATTCTAAGGGGTGTAGGGCAGCCGCCCTGCTACATGCCAGAGAAGCATACTCCCTGGTGACACACCCCCC
Organism: Typhlomys cinereus; assembly: GCA_023101885.1. Taxonomy (NCBI): domain Eukaryota; kingdom Metazoa; phylum Chordata; class Mammalia; order Rodentia; family Platacanthomyidae; genus Typhlomys; species Typhlomys cinereus. The sequence continues at coordinate 123,083 of JALPQD010000029.1, forward strand.
CAGTGCACCTGCGCAACCCCCAGCTTCTAGGTACCTTGAACTTGTGGTCTGGTCGCCCCGGGAAGAGCTTCTGCGTATGTGACCCTCTTTCTATTGGTACACGCCCCCCTGCGGACGTGCCCGCAGCCAGATTGGCCCACTCCCCATCTATTAGTCTTTGCTCCTGCACAATAAAGTGGGCATCATCTCCCCCCTCGCATGGTGTCTCCAGTGCCTGTTGCTTGTCAGCACGGTCGTCCTCACCCCTGTCCTGTCCGGTGCATTGCCCTGCGGCAGCCCCACAACCGCCACTGCCGCGGCAACAGACACGGGTCCTGCAGCTCAGCTAGGAACAGGAAGCAGAGATACCACACAGAGGGTAGGGCGTAGAGTCTTCTAACTTCAAAATAAATTTGGTAAGCTCATTATCTTCCCGTCACACTCTCATCTTGCCAAGCTTGTCACAACATCAGAGGATGTTTTTATGTTGTCAGAGCAAATGACAGTATGTAGAGAGGAGAAACTCTAGCGTCCCTGAATGAGCAGCATCTAGCCACGCGGAAGAAGGCTGGGATCTAAAGGCACAACCAGACTCTCAAATGAGGATGGTCCTCCCGCTAGAGTGTGCCGCATGGGCATTTGAGCTGTGTTCCTTTACAGCCACCACCTCATGTTGGGAAAGTTTGCCTTATTAGATTGTAAACAATACTTCACACCCAAGGAACTAGACTGACTTCACACTCAGAAGAAGGAAAATTATGAAGAGGGCTAAAAGGATTGTTTTACCCACAGCCCGTCTGTTCTTCCCCAGACTTCTCAAGACAGTGAAACACACATGCAAGCTTACTAGACTTCTCTAAGTTCAGGGAGTGTCCAAGTGATGCTCCCTATAGGAGACAGAGGCAGAAAGACATCTGAGATCTTCATGGACAACAAAGTGAGGCTTCATCTCAAAAATAAAATAACATAGTAAAATAAAAACATATTAGAAAAGGGATGAAACTTTTTGAAAATCAAATGAGGAAAACTGGAAAACTGGAAACCCTTGTCATTGCGATTTCATCTGAAATCAGTTAGAGACCTAAAGACATGTTGCACCTATGTTAATTTAACATGATGCAATGCAAATTAAATACCATAAAACACATCCAAAACACTCCTGTGGAGTTTATAAATCTAGTGAAGGGAAGCTTTCTGTAGTGTTCCCCACAGTCATTTTTCATTGTGATTTTTCAATAGTATGTGCAATTTATGCTTTGTTTTTCTCTTTCTCTTTCTCTCTCTCTCTCTCTCTCTTTTTCTAGTCCAGGCCGATCTTCAGCCTTCTACGTAAATATGGCTGACCTTGAACTGCTGAACTCCTAATTCTCCTGTATCATAACAGGTGTCAGTTTGTACTTTTGTGTATCCGGTTAGAAAATAATGAAAATACTTAAAAATAAAGTGAGGCTTTTTCCATAACCCATTATTTTCATAATGAAACCACCCTATGTGTAAACAGTTCCATTTTCATTCTAAGAAGAGAAATTTCCCCTGACATACATCCAAACAGGTGCTTCTCCATTCACAGTTCTGAAGCTGTGGGGCTCTGTCAGTTTAAGAAGAAAAAATTTTTCACTCTGATGTCCTTCAGGCTTCTGGTAGGTCAGGTAACTCAATCATTTCTCTGCATCTTCTAACAGCACATTGGCCAATAAGATACATTCTTTCTTTGTGCACTATCTGTGTGAAAACAGATCTTATTCCCCCTTCAACATTATTGAAGGTCAGAAATGAAGGTGATTGTCAGAGTTGCTTCTCCCCAGCTCCCAGCCCTTTGAACTGACTTTGATATGCAGTAATTAAGAGGGATCCCTCTGGGGGAGCCTCAGAGGAGGCCCTGCCTCTGGCCTCTTTCCATTGAGTCAGTTTTGAACTATTGAGCAAAGATTTGACTGAATTCGTTGACGTATGTGTGAGGGGAAAGAGGAAGGAAATGAGTGAGGAGGGAGAGGGAGATAGGGTTACATGTGATATAAATAACCTCCCACAGAAGACGGGCCAGAGCACATGTGTCTCTTCACATTTGGTCCAACACTGGTTTGCGTCTCTTCCCACTTCAGTGACTTGCGGGGTGCAGCCTGGGAGCCTCACATCCGGCTGGAGCAGCATCCTGCGGGCACTCGCCGCAGCAGCAGGAGGAACCGCTGGTCTTGCTAAGGTCTCGGTGCTGCTGTTCGCCCTGGGAGCTGTAGCTTTGAACCTCAGCGACATCAGGACCCCAGCCAATGCGAATAGGACTGGGACGGTAAGTGACTGACGGCCAAGTGGTTATATTCAGGCTTAGGCAGGTTTTCCAAATGGATGCATGAAATACCTCGCCTCTGAGTGAGTGGGATATTTGCAGGAATTACATGCATATGTAACCCAGCGCTCAGGAGACTGCAGCAGAGGGACAAGGAGATCAAGACCACCACAAGTGTGGGGGTAGATAGAGATCCTGACAGAGAGAGAGAGAGAGAGAGAGAGAGAGAGAGAGAGAGAGAGAGAGAGAGAGGAGGAGAGGGGAGAAGAGAGGAGAGGTGGAGAGGAGTGGGATGAAAGCAGGGAAAAAATGCTTTTTATGTTTATAGGGTGTAAATTTGCCTACAAAGCAGAACACGTGGTAAGTGCTACACGTGCAGGGTTTCATATGTATGTAGGTCTTACTTAATCTTCCTCACAGATGGAAGACATAGAGAGATTTAGATCAAGGCTTCATGTCCAGTAAGTGTGAAAGTTGAAATGTAAGAATGGGGGGCTGGAGAGATGATTTAGGGGTTAAGACTGCCTCACAACCAGAAGGTCCTGAGTTTGAACACCAGGTCCCACATAAAAAAGGCCAGGTGGAAATGGTGGCAGCCTGCACTTTTAGCCCTGATGGGCAAAGCCTGGGAAATTCCCAGAGCAAAGCAAAAAGGAAATAGATGTAATCCAGAATGATTCCACATATCACCCTTGATCTTCCACAGAACACCTAGTGCCCTTTCACACACACACACACACACACACACACACACACCATAAATAAAGGAATAAATAGAGTAAAAAAAAATAAAATGTAAGCACAGGACATGACTGTTGCCATCTTCTTCAAGAAATTGTTTGAAAAAAAAAACAAAAGAAATTGAGTTACTCATATGTGTTGGAACCGAAGTTCCTTTTTGGGCCCCTTACCCAGACCCCCGAAGGAGACACGAGGACCACCGAGTTGCTGTAAGTACAAGAGGCAAGAATTTATTATTAAAATCTAGCGCGCCAGGACCGCCTCCCTGCTCAGGCAAAAGAGAACGGCCCCGACTGAATTTGGGGTAGGGTTTTTATAGGAAAGCAAGCTGCATTTGAGCAATTACACGCAGTAAAAATTCCACTACACACAGGGAGGTTGAGTCGGTTCACAGATGTTCCAGCCGATAACCTCGCCCCGGGCGGTTCCCGGCACGCCCAGGGGGAGAAGTTCAAAGAAGTCCAAAAGGTGAGATATGCAGGCAGGCTCTGGTCAGCCCACCCGCGGTGAGTTGACACCTGCAGGAGAGTTTGGTCAGCACAAAGGGTGAGATAAGCAGGCAGGCTCTGGTCAGCATGCCCGCTGTGAGTTGGCGCCTGTGGGAGAGTTTGCCACCGGCGGGAGATTTGAATTTTTCGCCGGTGGGAACTTGGGCTTTACAGCGGGAACCTGAGTTCCACAATATGCATGTGTATATAGTGGGCTACACAGTGTTCTGCACATTTACTGTGTACATAGCAAACCACAGGGAAGGAATGAATTCAGTGACAGTGGTTCTCACTGAACTAAGAGCAAATGCATCATGCCCACACATCAGCATCATGTTTAAAAAGCAGCTTCCAGAGTTAACAAGCATGGGGGCTGGAGAGGTGGCTCAGGGTTAAGCCCCTGCCTTGCAGGCGGAAGGTCCTGAGTTCGCATCCTAGACACTGCCTGTCATAGTTAAGCACAGGTGTCAACTTGACTCTTGAGGGTTTGGGCTCTGGGCACAGTTGTGGAGAGTTGATGGTTGAGTTAAGCCCAGAGCAAACCTGAAGGAGATTGTCTGGCTGCTGGGGAAGACCCAGCCCATGGTGAGTGGGATTAGGCCCTGGATAAATCACAGAGAGCTGGTTGAGAGAGTGGGCATCCTTCTGTATACTTGGCCAGACATGCTGGTCTGGCAAGTAAGGATTGTCCATCTCTCAGCCGTTATGGTGGCCAGTTCCCTCGGCCCTGATGTTGGTGTGTGCTCTCCCGTCAAGCCGGACTAAGAACTGTAACCGGACTGTCGTAAGAAAGTAAACTCCTTGTTCCCTTAAGCTGTGTGATGGTCATTTATCAGCAACCATGCAGGCGGACTGCAACAGAATTTGGTACCCAGGAAGTGGGGTGTTGCTGATAAATCTGACTATGTGGATTTTGTGGCTTTTGAACGGTTCTGCTGGACAAAGTTGGAAATTCTTGAGAATTTTCACTTTGTGGATTTACAAATACCGTTCTTCAGCGTTTAGTGGGCCAGTTGCTGAGATACATTGTTTGGGCCCAATTTGTGATGAGGGAAACAAGGACTTTGGTAAAACTGAATATAAGGACGATGGACTGGTTTGCTTGACAGAGGAGAGCTGTGTTGGCAACCTTGGAGGTTTGGATGTGCAAAGGGCAGGCAGCAGAATATCAGCTGCTGTTGGACAAATGAGTATCAGTGAAGGAAAACCTAGTGACTTGCATTGAGACGGTGGAGGACATGGAAACCATCGTATGGCAAGTTCGTGGTTTGGAAGCTCAGATTCCTTCAGGGGGCGAAAGCCCAAGTTCAAGCTGTTTCTTGCCCTTTGCAAGTTTGGTTGCCTAGAGGAGAGGCTTTTCCAGCGTCAGCACGTTGAAGTTGGTGCAGCTGCGGCTCCAGTGGACTAAGCTGCATTTCAACCTCACTTCGGAATCAGGCAGCGTCCCTCAGGTGATACTGGTTTTCGTGTACTACTGAAGGGTTCACGGAGAGCAGCAAAAGCTTGGCACCAAGTGGCAGGCGTAGAGTTCCTGTGAGAGATGGTGAAGCTTAAAGCTGCAGAGGAGAACCCAGAGTTGTGTTTGAGATGCCAGAACTGTGGGACTGCTGCTGAGGACAACTGTGAGTAGAGATTCAGCCTGGTTCAGAGGAACTCTGCTCTTACAACTTCGAGCTGCAAACAGGGACTGGGAATGCCTCGAATCTTTGAGCCGCCTTGACTACGTGATGAGCAGCAGAAGATGGACATTGAAGTACAGGATGCGGTGATTTGCTGGACTTTGTTCTTTTTAATGTTTTCTTATTAAGATCCTTCTGTTTTAATGTTTTATCTGTTTTAAAGTATTTAATTATTCTGATTTAAGAGTTTTAAGGTTAAGAAACTTTGAACTTTTAAAATATTAGAATTGAAGTTTTAATGAGAGAACATTTTAAATTTGTCCATGGGAAAAAAAAATTTGTCCATGGAATGTATTTATATTTTTTAACATCTGTGGGGACAAGGAAAGGTTACAGTTTAAAAGTGCTAATGTTTTTGTGTCAAGTTGACAAGGGGTGGAGTGTCATAGTTAAGCACAGGTGTCAACTTGACTCTTGAGGGTTTGGGCTCTGGGCACAGTTGTAGAGAGTTGATGGTTGAGTTAAGCCCAGAGCAAACCTGAAGGAGATTGTCTAGATGATGGGGAAGGCCCAGCCCATGGTGGGTGGGATTAGGCCCTGGATAAATCAGAGAGAGCTGGTTGAGAGAGTGGGCATCCTTCTGTATACTTGGCCAGACATGCTGGTCTGGCAAGTAAGGATTGTCCATCTCTCAGCCGTTATGGTGGCCAGTTCCCTCGGCCCTGATGTTGGTGTGTGCTCTCCCGTCAAGCTGGACTAAGAACTGTAACCGGACTGTCGTAAGAAAGTAAACTCCTTATTCCCTTAAGCTGTGTTATGGTCATTTATCAGCAACCATGCAGGCGGACTGCAACACTGCCTATAGACACTGGCGGAAGCGGGGTAGGCCTGCGTTTTTGGTCCTGGTAGGACGGAACTTGTGAATCCTGGGGAAGAGTAAACAAGGAGGAGGTGGAGGCGTCCATGGTGGTTCCCAAATTCGCCCATGGTTCTACACACACACACCCACACACACACACACACACACACGCACAATCAAATAAATAATAATAAAAATCTTTAGAGTTATGAGCATGTATTGAAAATCTGTCACCTGTTAAGACACACAGGAAAATATGTTCTTCTGTTTTGCAAAAGGAACATAAGGATGTTAAGTTCTGAATCTTAAAATAGAGGTGGGGATGTTGCTCTGTTGCTGGAGTAACTGCTCTGCTGCGTCCTTACCCAACCATGCTGTCTGACAAGGTCCAACATGGCAGAAAATGGCTTCAGGGAAACATTTTCTGGAAAAAGAACATGGCATTATTTGATAGACATAAGAGAAATAAGGAAAATATGGGGATTCAGGCCTAAAGCCTGCTCTTTGGAAAATGACACATTAACATCTAGATGGGCAGTTGCTAGGTGCCAGGGGCTCTCCCTATGTAAATTAAGTTTTGCCTCTGGCAGGAGGATTCCTTTCTCAGGGAGTTGAGTTTACCTCCTATCTGTTCTTAGATCTCTTTTTTTTGTTTTTCTCAGGACTGGCTAGGTTACAGTTCCTTCCTTATACATTTAATGTTCATACATAAACCAGGTAAATCTGCTTTCAAGCATTCATTGTCTGCTTTTAGCAACTAAGTGTCATGCCTGCTTTAACTCTACCTGGAGAAACCACATTCTGTCCCACACAAACAAGTAAATGTCACTTCTGCCCTTCCTTTGTTACCTGGTATGAATAGTATTACATAATCCTGTAAAGAATTTGGTCCTGCTTTTCTTTGATGTTTTCCCTATGGGCTTAGAGACACATTCTTTGCCCTCTACCCTAGATTTTCTTATAAAAACTCTGCTAAAATTTCAATAAATGTGCTTAAGGGGAACAAGAGAAAGGGCTTATGGAAATGCCACTGGGTCCTTATATGTCATCGGAGAGGAGGACCCAGTGGAGAGTTAGGCTACACAATAAAGGACTCTCTGGGAATTGGGGGGGAGGCACTGGGGGAAGGGGAGGGGGAGGAGGGGGGAGGGAGGGAACTGGTAAAAAATTTTAAAATGTATAATTAAATTTTTAATAAAAAAACAAAAACAAAACAAAACAAAAAAACAAAAAACAAAGGAACATTTCAGACAGTCGCCCCCGCCTCTGAGTTGTTCCTTTGCCCTGGCGACCAAAGCTCTGCATGCCATCAATCCCCTGGGAGCAGAGGAGACATGAAACCCACATCCAAGGTTTGCTCTGTCCCCCTGGTGCAGAGGAAATACTCATTGTTATACACTTTCGCTTCTAGCATAGCTTGTCATCTTTCTGAATGTTCTAGAATGGTCAACAGTTGGAAAGGAATAAAAGTGAAACTGCAGTCTAAAAAAAAAAAAAAAATTCAATAAATGAATTCAGATTCACTCAGCCCAGAGAGTCGCGTGTTTGCTGTTCTCCATTCACCGACTCCTTGTCCACCTAGCGGGGGAATCCCAGCTGTGCCCAGACTGCGGCACTGCTTAGCATGAGTTTCTGTTCCCAGTTAGTAAAAAACAAATGAACCCATCAAGAATAAAAAACTAATGATTAACATTTTCAAACACAATCCCTGTCGCACCAGTCTTTTCACAGGTGGTTTGATCACCACTTTGTGAACAAAAATCAGTGACACTGAAAAATTAAGACAATGGCAAGGCTCATCATCACATTCCAACTGTTACTATGCTTTGGGGCTCAGTTCGTGACTTGGGTAGTATTACATCTTGCAGGCGTCACCATTTGTGCCAAACAAGGACTGCAAAGCGAGAAACTTCTGCTTTCTACCCCGTCATGAGATGCCCGTCTGCTGCAGGGTACGAAGGAGGTACCAAAGGAATGTTCTGTTGCCCAGGAATATACTATGTGAACAGCGAATGATCACAGGTCCCCCGGGACTACTGGATCCAAGCAATGAGTCTGTAAGCTGAAGGCAACGGCCGGGCTGAGACCAGGACACTCATGGGAGACAGGTGCTTGGGTGTTCTTCCAGCTGCTCCTTTTGATGAAACAAAATAATCTACTACCTGGCAATACCTCTTGCCAATGAATGACACAGATGATGATTTCAAAGGCAAGATCTGAACTGGAAAGCTTTGAATCCTTCTATTTTCATCTGAATGCTATTCATCACTTTCTTCCTTTGCCATGTGAGTGTAAACATTCAGTTATGTCCAGGAATCTAGAGCGTCGCATAGTCATGGAAGGCAGAGGTGCGCACTGGGGTCACACGTGCCTGTTCTGCTTCGTGAGTTGGCAACTCTAAGTAAAGCCGTTTGTCTCTCAGATGTGTGCACTGCAATCGCAGGAACGGAAAGACAGCCTGGTGCATAGACACAACAGGAACCACAAGCACCCAACTGAGAGAAATGCACGGGAAGGGAAGCCCAGCATGAAGGCATCCAAGGCAGCCTGGGTCAAAGCTCCTTTATGAACAGCACTTCCTGATCCAGCCCCATGAGGACAGACTGGAGCTGACTTTCTTCCTGCAGAGCAGGGAATGGATCTACTTTCCAGCCCTTGGAGTAACTCTGAGGCAGCGCATCTTGTATTACTTTCTTCTATTGCCGTGAGATCATATTTGTACGGTTAAAGGGGGAAAGGGAGATTTGTTTGGCTTATGGTTCCAGAGAGGATATAGTCCATTGTGGTGGAAGAGCATAGCAAATCATGGCTGAAAGCAAAAGCCACAGGTGGTTCAGGCCATCGCAGTCGTGGAGGCAGAGAGAAGAAAAGGAAACTGCAGAAGCAGAACCCGGCCAACAAATCTCAAGGCCTCCTCCCCCCATACCTGTGGCCTGCCTTCCTCCAGCCAGGCTCCACGTCCTAAGGGCGCATGACCTAAAAATTAATGTCAGCTAATATGTGAACATGTCTCCCTGTGGGGAACAACACATTGAAACCATGACAGCCCAAGACCCCCTAAAAATGACTGTTCACCAAGGAAACCTTTGATTAGCACTCAGGGCTTTCTACTTGCTATTACATAACAGCGGTGGCTTCCCTTTCAAGAGCCTCAGGACACAAAAGAGATGTTGGAAATAGATTAACTTTCCAACTCGGTAAAATACAAGATGAGATTTTAAAAGACAAAGTGGACCGTGAGATTATAATCATTTATGTAACAGCCACAATGTGTGCAAGCAGCTGTTTGTTCTGTTCCTGGCATCAGTTAACCGGTCCCTTAAGTCATGGTGTCTGGTTCTCTGTGAACTCACGAGCCTTAAGAGCCTTAACTTCGCTGGCTGGAAATCCTGTCAGTCCTTGATGAACATTTTCACGTCCTAAGGCGATAAACCCTGTTAGGCAGGGCTGGAGTCTCCATCTGTAGTTGCTTTGAGACCTGAGGGTCTTGCTAGCTGATTCTAGTTTTAGGTCCTGGCCTTCATTCCTACATCCTTGACCTAAGCCTATCAGCGACCCCTCCCCAATCAACAACCCCGCCCACTTTCCACTCCTTTCAACTTGTAGACAAATTGGTGAAAGTGGCTTTACCACTTCCAACTGTAGCCATGGACTTCGCTGTGCTTGTAGTGTTCAGACAAAAATCTGTTAACCAGTCTTCTTAGAGGGACAGCTCTTGCTCCAAGAGAGATACTTTTTTTTTTTAAACATATTTTATTATTATTTCCGCTCATACAAACTAAATAGGTATACTGGTTCCCACTCTCCCTATCCCCCCACCCCCATTCCCTCTCCCCTCACCCCTCTCTCCCCATCCCCCAGTGCCTCTCTTCCCAAACCCTGGAGATTCCTTTAATGTGCATGCCAGACTCTCCCAAGAGAGATACTTCTGAAGCTCCAAATATCTTCGAGCACTGTGACTTCGGTCCTGGACTGGTACGTCGAAACTAAGACACAGGCAATATACTGCTCACACAGCTAGATGTGTGGCAGAAAACATGCAAAGCTAAACATTTCGGCAGATTCAAGCACAAGCCAAGGCACACATTCGAATGTATTTTTGTTTCTGAGGTGGGATCCCAAGGTTGCCTCACCTGTGACACTGCTGTCTTCAGTCTTCTGGATACTGGGATTACAGGTACAGACGGCAACGAGAGGCTGCATGGCTGTGGACTGAGCCAGAAAAGACAGGACTGCAGCAAAACCATTCTGATCCTGACTCAGTTTACATACATCTTTTTAAAAGCTGAAATCGCATGTAGTTACATGTACAATGCGACATGGTTTAGTATGTTGTTTGAGACGTCGGAGGAGAGAATGTATACATGCCTGTCATGGCACAAAATGGAGACCAGAGGATGACTTTCAGAAGTCAGTCCTTCCAATGGGTGAAATTTTAGGGAACAAAGTCAGGTTGCCAGATTCGGAAGCAGGCACTTTGCCTGCTGAGCTATCTGACCAAGCACAACACGACTCTTTGATTACAGAGTGGGCTGGCTACCAGTCAAGCTACTATGTCCACCCCATGCATCTGCAAGTTGTCCATGGTGAAAGCCTGTGACCTAATGGTGTTATATGGAAAGGGATGGTACATAAGTTAAAAGTCCATTATTGCTTCTTGCCAGGGAAAAACTATCACTACAAATATAGTTTTCTTCAAGAACTTTTGTTTGCCTTCATTTCTTAGAAGGGAACTTATATTTCATTACAAAACAATTTGGCTGCGAAAGAAGGAAGATTCGATGGTAATGGGGTCCTGGCAGATCACAGTGCTTTTACATTTTCCGCTTTTGATAATTGATTTACCACTTGACAATTTTTTTAATGAAAATTTTTGTGGTTTTATTGTATCATGAGGCATTTGAAACATCTGAACAAATCAATTATCTGGGTGGTGAGGCAGCTGCTTTCTCCTTCACTTCTTTGGGTTACTAGAGCAACTTGTCAGTTACGTAAGTCTTTCCAAGGCATGTGCTGGTACAATACAACTTCTGTCAGATGCAACTAGTCTAAGCATCCAAACATCATGCACAACACCTTGGTGGCAGAAGCACACCGCACCCACTCCCACTCCCACTCCGGCCCTGCTCATTTGTGTACGATACTTGGAGCATCTGGAGGAGTGTGAAAGTATTGGGAAGAGGAGGGAGGACACAGCGTGATATCTGGACAGGAGGAGGTCAGCCGAAGTTGTGCAGGGCAAGCCTGAACATGTCATCGGAGCAAACCCAAGCAAGCATCATTGATGTTCTTTAGTAGGAACATCTGGTGGAAACCATGATGGGATCTTCATCAGCCTTGAGCTGGCCACAACCATGCTGATGATACGGCTATCTGGCGCAGGCTGATGGGCCTGCCCTGTGATGCTGTGGTGAATTTTCTGGACTGTAAGGCTAGACAACTTCTCCACGATGGCAGCTTTCCCCTGGAACTGCTGTCCTCCCCACGTGAGGCATGATGCATCAATATAAATTGCGTCTAGTTGGGTTCTGTCACCGTCAAATAACTGGTAATAATACTGAATGAAGCTGGATCCAATTTGCTCCCAAACTGGCTTGTCTCCACCCCGGACTGTCACCCGGCCTCGCTGACACCCGTGGGGCTGGCACGATGGCGGCGGCAGCGGCGGCAACCCCCACTTGACAGCTTTGTACACTTTCACATTTATGATTTTTACACTGGAGCCTGGGCTTTCGAGGAGTACTTCTACTTGCATAATGTGACTACTTGTACATGCAAGTTACCTCACATGAAAACAAGAATCACATCCATGTTTACAGAGTCATGCTTTGCTCACACTAGATCTTTTTTAAGAAAGCTCTATCTGCTTCCAGTAAATTGCCACGGCTTTCACGTGAGAGACAAAGCACACCTATTCTTCTGCTTTCGTGTACACATCACAAATGGAACATGGGCCAAAGAGAAAACTAAACTTATGACGGTCACTGGTTTCTGAAGTACATCAAGTACCTTGCAGAGCAGCCCGGAGAAGTGCCCTAACCTGGAGTAGAAAGGAGCAAAGAGTAATGAGCTTTAGAGAACAAGACAGAAAAAAATCCCTTTAGAGATTTGCTCTCATTTCATCTTTTTTTTTTCCTCTCTCCAATGAATCCACAGAAAAACTTGAATACAGTAAACCCAAACATACTTGTTAGGAAAATGTGAACATCTCAATGAGAGTGTAAGAGGCTTTATTTATTGCACGGTGCACATGAAGAAGCAGTGTAAAATAATAAAGACCTCACACAGCAAAGTTAAGAAATAAGTTAGGATTCTCGTGGGCTGCGGCAGGGAAGGGGGAAGAATGGCTTCATTCACTTCGATCCTTGGGCTCCCGGTATTTCCACTGGATGTAATCAAAAATGTCTTTCTCACTGTCCACTGGAAGAGGTTCTCCAGCAACTCCTGCAAGTACAGAGAGAAAACAAATGTCCTTTTAAGAACTAGTTTGGGAGTTTAGTTACGGAGAACTGAGAGCTGCATGGGAATTATATTCAGAAGAAAAAAAAGGGCAGCCCGGGGCCTGTAAGGTCACCTGCCCGGCAAGCACGAGGACCTGCGGGACTGGGCACACCTGTGGGCTGCACGGGGCAGGGGCGGACAGGGGCATTGAGAGTTCGCTACTAGGGCGTATCAGTAGTTAACGCTGGCTTAGCACGTGTAAGCCCTGGCAACATCCTCAGCCCTGGGAGAGGGGAGAGAGAATATGGTAACTAAGCCACTCAGCAGTCATCCCCTCACCCTCCCAGGCAAGCCTGTGTACAAGTTTTGTTACATACACCACCTGTGCTACAAAAGGAACCTGGGCGTCCCACCTGTCACCAAGAAAACTTCCGTGGCTCGTGATTTGCCTTTCTGCATAACTCTAGGGTAGCCACAACATACAAAGCATTCCATTTCATTCCTCTGCACCTCAAAATGTGCTTCTTAGACTAAGAACAGTGGTACTACATGAAGGCTACTATTATAACTATAGACTCCCAAGCCAAGCTGCTGGTGCATTCCTATGATCTGAGGATTTGGGAGACTTAGCCTAAGAAGTGAGATCCTGACTCTAATAGGAAACGAAATGAAATGAAGCACACACTCATGAACTCACTCCCAGCCCACATAATAGACCCCACATTTAATGAAGACCCAAGAGATCATTATACAAGTAATGGAATACAAGGAATACTTCAGGTTACCAGATGAATTTCCTATTTTATGTAACTGTTAGAACAGACTGGCAAAACTTCATTCTCCCTCTATAAACTAGTAGCAAACTAATAGACTGTGTGATGTTATACAAGATCTAAAGCATAAAGCAGGCAATCCTCATCCTTCTCTAATTATTATTATTTTGCCTGCGTGTCAGTGTACGTGCACATGTGCCACGCACGACATGGATGTAGAGGTCTGGAGTCAGTTCTGATGATCTACAGGTGAAGCAGGGTCTCTTCACTCTAGGCAACTTGAAGTACAGATCTGCACTCCACATCTGTGTCATGGTTAGGCACAGATGTCAACTTGACAGTTGAGGGTTTGGGCGCTAGGCACATCTGTAGAGAATTAGGGGAGAGCCAGCCATGGTGGGTGGGACATGAGGGTCTGGCAAGTAAGGCTCATCTCTCTGTCAGTCGTTATGTAGTGATGATGTGGCCAGTTCCCTCGGCCCTGGTGTTGGCGTGAGCTCTCCTGTCAAGCTGGACTGAGAACTATAACTGGACAATCGTGTGAGAAAATAAACCCCTTGTTCCCTTAAGCTCTGTGATGGTGATCGATCAGCAACCATGCAGGCCAACTGTCTTTGCATTTTTTGTAAGAACATAGGTTGCACAGACTGAAGACAGGCATCAGGCTTATATGCTGCTCAGCCACTGAGCCATCCACCTCCTTAGCCCACAGTCCTGTTCTTTAAACTGCAAAAGCTGAGGCACAGCAATTACCCAGGCTTGTTCTGTTGCTTTTTCTTGGGGTGGGGCAATGTTAAGAACCTCCCCATCACTAAGTCCAGCCCAGGTCACCACTTCTGAGTAGCACTATGACACCTAAGTTCTTTCCAAGTCTTAGAGATATACATCAAAACTAACAAAACCTTTTAGGCCAGCAAGATGTTTTAATAAGTATCAGGTAGACAGGAAGGATTTAATCCTTTTTTCTCCTCCTGTGCTAAACTATATTTCCAGTTACTTAATTCATTCTAATAGAAATGGAAATCATTTTGACTTATTGACCAGCAATTAAGGCCTTGGAAATGCCTTTTACCTCCTGTGAGGCCGCAAGTAATTGGCACCATTACTAGAAGTCTTCTTAGAGAAATATTTGTTATATTGGTTATCTTTTTTGTTATACGACATGTCTCATGAAGCCCAGTGTGCCCATGAACTTGATCTGCAAACAAAGATGGCCTTAAGCTCCTGGCATTCTAGCTCCTAAAGTATCTTGGAAAGCAGCTCTTTCTTCAGGTGACAGGATATCACTTAAGGTAGCCATAAATACTCACCAGTGACTCCCAAGGGCCGAATGGTATATTCATTGATGGTGAAACCCTTTTCTAGGGCATGAGCTCTCATATTCTTGTTGAAAATATCACTCCCAGTGAAGTAGAGAACACCACAGTAATACTGATCTTTGGGAATCAACCTTTTAAAAAAAAAGAAAAAAAATTTTAACTCCATATTTCAAGTTTAGCAAATACTGAATGTGCTCATCTAAAATCAGTAAAAATGTTTACAATGGTCTGTGTGTTGACAACTTGAGCGAGCACTCAATCTCACCAATGGTGAGCATCTCTAACCACAAACTGCTTTTGCTAAAAAGCATGACTCCTAGCTTGGCCCCACAAGTAAGGAGAAGCAGGATGACAGTCTGACAACTTTGCTTTGTTTTGGACCTTTCTACTTTACTCTGGGGCTAAGGGAGTAGTCAGTCATTACCTTCACATTTTCAGGGAATGTCACGGTTTGAAATGTGAGCGGCCCCACACAGGTTCATGTGTTTGAATCTTTACTTGTTTGGGAAGGTCATGGCGCCTTTAGGAGGTGGAGCCTGGCTAGAGGAAGGCAGTCACAGGGGTGGGACTTGAGGTTGCTCAGTGCCCCCCTGCTTCAGTTAGTGAGTGTGCTGTTGAGCTTGCCTCCCTAATGTCTGTGCTGACTCAGGCCTTCTCCAGCCTCTGCCCTCTCCAGCCCTTTCCACCATGAAGGACACATCTCCCCTCTGGAACTGTAAGCTGAATAAATCTCTGTGTCTCCCCATAAGTTCCTTGATTTTTGAGTGGTGTCTCACAGCAATACAGGAGTAACTGCTATAGAGAGGAACTCAGCAGCAAACACCATCCTTGGGATGAAGGGTATTACGCACAGGGAGAAGGCTGGACCCCTGGTGCATTATGCAAAGGGAGAAGGCTGGACCCCTGGCGCATTACCCACAGGGAGAAGGCTGGACCCCTGGGGCAGGAACAATCATCTCCTGAGAATCACTTGGGACCAGAGCAATCAATGCTGGATCTAGGGTGTCAACTTAACACACATGGAATTAACTAAGAAAGGCTGAGACCACACATGGAAGGATCAGTTGAGACCATCTGATAGGATTATACTATCCTAGATCTTATCAGAACCTCCAAAGACCTCATAGGATCCTGGCAGTAACAGACCACATAAAAGCCACAGAGCAACGCAGAGGGGAGGGAGAGACCCTCTGGAGCTGTGCTCTTCACTCCTGCTGCCCACCCTTCAACTCGACCAGAGACTCTAGGAATCGCTCTTCCTTCTCGCCAGCCGGTTTCTTCGACCCTCTAGGCTTCCAACCCTCCAAGTCGTCGACTAGATTAAAGACTCTGGAATCCTCCAGCTTCAGCCACCACCCACTTGACTACTGAACTGAGCAGCTACTGGAGCCATCTTTGGACTACCTCGGCCATACTGTAAGCTAACTTGATAAATCTCCTATATATTACATACATACATATATATAAATATATTCATTCTGTGAACTACATGACTCTAGAGAACCCTGACTAATACATAGGGTCATACCTTTTCTAGACTTGCTTAAATGTATACAACCTTCCACTGCCACCACTGCTCCTACTCCAATTCCTCTCCTATTTAAAGTTCAAGTGTACTCGGGAGATGGACTTGCGGTCCCTGGGAGTCTGTTTCTCTTTGAATGTGGCTCGACTGAGTAATTATCCCCTTTGGGCTTTGCACCATTACTTGTCTTTATTTCTTGGCAGCTTAGCCTAACCTGTTGGTGCTGCCAGAGGATGGGCATTTGCTCCAAAAACTCAAAGTTGTTGTGCTGGAGAGAGGGCTCAGGGTTGAAGCCTCTACCTCATGAGCAGAAAGTCCTGAGTTTAGCCCCCACATCCCACGAGAAAAACCCCAGGTGCAAATGGCAGCAGCAGTCTGCACTTCCCGTCCCGAAGGCAGAGACTGGGAAACCCCAGAGCAGAACAATAAGGAAGGAGAGCAATGCAGGATGATTCCCAATGTCATCCTCGGGTCTCCACAGGCACGCAAACTCAAGTGTCCTCTGGCACACGCAAAAAACAAAAAAAAAACAAAAAACCCTCTAGTTACACTGTGGTCCCTGCCAGGTGTGCACGAATGAGAAGCAGCGTCACTTATTACAACTGACTGTCCCCATACAGGAAACTGCTTGTGGCAGGCATCGTGATGGGACCATCATTCTTCATATAGCTCATGCTAACTACTGTACTTGGCAGGAACATACGACCCTTCAAAATGAAAACAAGTTCTACTTATGTACACAAACTGCAATTGCAGAGGGAGGAAAGAGTTCAATAAGCAAATGCCGACAGGTCAGCACCACAATTTGAGTCGTACCTGATATCGATTCTTCGGTGTGGATAGTTTTCACCATTTTGACTGGGAAGCTGGCAAACACCCTGACATGAATATTTTAAAGGAAAGTTAGAGACGGTTTTAAACGGCTTAAGGCTTAATTCTCATCAGTTGTTAAACGTGACACTACTGTTTTTCACTGTCAGCAGTGAGCACTTTCTGAGCACTTCCACTCATAGCACCCCTCTGCTGGAAGTCCGTGGGGAGCAATGACTTTCACACTGGGTCTTGAGCCCTGGGTCACTCCGTTTCACAAGAGGCAGGAAGACGGCACCTCGTTTGTACATGGAGACAATCCCACCTGTATGGCACTACCCAGAAGCACAGACTGATAGCTTCCTACAAGTAAAAAGGTACAACCTATGATATCAAAGAAGATTTGCAACACATGGGAACATGAATGAATTAAAACTGTACCAGAAAAACCAGTCTTGAGAAGTCACCCAATATACCAGACAAAAGAAAGGTGCAATATTCTTCAACCTGGCCCCGACACAAAAAAGGACACCTACCAGTTATGTCCATTGCCCCAGTGAGCTGTCATCTGACTGCTGGCATGGGCAACGAAGATCTGGCAGACAGAGAGCTCCCAACTGTCCCCACTACCTGACAGAGCGCTCCAACTGCCTTCCCCTCTGTTCATCCTATGTGTGTTAAGGCCACTGACCACAGATGAAGTCCGTTCCTGTGAGTCCCCTTACATCCCACAACTCCACTCCTGTTACAGCACAACAAGAACCCTTCCCCCTCTCTCATACTTCTCCAACTTTAATACTACACACAGGTTTCATGGACATGTGCTCTGGACAGGTCTGACAAACCTCTAAACAATTCAGCTAAGCTACCTGTCCCGACCTTCCACCTTTTCTCCCTGACAACACTGCACCTCACATATATGCATACGCACCTTTCAAATTCCCTGTTTGTAAGTATGGAAATTAAAGCCTCACAGGTAAATCGATGTGCTGGTTATTCTTTTCTGTTGCTGTGAGACAACACTCAAACTCCACTAACTTACTCAAAGGGAGAAAGGGAGTTTTGTTCAGCTGACGGTTCCAGAGGGGAGATACAGTTCATTACGGCAGAAAAAGCATGATGGGCTGGCAGAAGCTGGAGGCAGCCTAGGTTATGCCCATCATGGAGGCTGAGAGATACCAAGTGCCAAACACACGAGCAGACTAACTGAAGGACGGTGGGACTAACCAACCTCACGGCCCACCCCCGTGACTGTCTTTCTCTATCAAGGCTCCTCCTCCTTAAGATGACATGACTTTCCCAAACAACTAAAGATTCCAACACATAAACCTGTGAGGAACAACTCACATTTCAAACCATAACAACCACCTTGCCTGGTGCCTCATAAAACACAGAGCCAGAGTAGCTTTTTGAAGCACAGCATGCAACACCCATCCTGCCCTTACCCAAAGCACAGTATCTGGTTGAAGTAGAATGTCTTTCTTTTAGTAATAACTGTGAAAAATAAAACATTAGGCTCAAACATGGCATTTTAAAGCTTCTTGACATTTTTAGTTAATGTAGAATTTCCAGTTTTTATTTTGAAAAAAAAAAAAAAAGGTCAAGTAAAATGGACTCCTGTGCCAGCACAAAGGTCCTAGTCTGTCTTATTATCACCTGGGACCTCTATATTTTAAAGCAAACGAGCCGTTTATACCTGTTTAACTGTTTTCTTCTACAAACAGGTCTAGGGTCTTTCTGCTCTAGCACTGCAGGCCTGGTATACAACCAAGAGAATGGGAAAGTAAAGAAGGGGTGGTATCTTCCACCCCAGGATCTAAGTTATATCCTGGTGGGCTTGGTCGACTGAAGTTAATCTGCAGATCTCCAGCAGTTCCCAAGATGGGACTCAAATCCTCACTAGATTTCTTGAGGTGTCACTAAGGCTAATCCAGGAACTGCAT
The DNA here is from genome assembly GCA_023101885.1 of Typhlomys cinereus. NCBI lineage: Eukaryota > Metazoa > Chordata > Mammalia > Rodentia > Platacanthomyidae > Typhlomys > Typhlomys cinereus. The sequence continues at coordinate 141,864 of JALPQD010000029.1, forward strand.
TTCCACAGCTTTTTCATCACACGTGTCTGGTCCCACCTTCCCACAGTCAGCCTTTTCTGTGTATTTGCAACAGCCCCTGCTGGTTTTCTCAAGATCTCTTCTGCACAGTGGAGCACTGTTACAACTAACTATACAATGTTCTTCTGCTGAGACGTACACGGCGAGAGAAAAACTTAGCCGGAAGATTAATATCTAGAAACACAAGAACTTAAAAAACAAAAAAGCTCAACAAGAACCGGGCAAGGACCTGAACAGAATAATAAAAAGAAACACAAATGGCCAGTAAAAATTTTCCAGTGTTGCAGAAGAGGGGGCGGCAACATTGTAAGAGCCTAAAGATGGGGAGGACCAACTATATGTAAACACTCCCCACAAGTCAGGGCTGAAGCAGCCAGGACTGAGGCTCTATGTGATTGGACACTGCCTGACCTGCACAATGGCTGACATGTCAACGACCCCCCAAAGTCTAGCCGGATCACAGAGGAAAAGGCTTCAGGCAGTAGGATCCTTAGAGGCAAGGGGTAAAACAGTCACTACAGAGTTCCCAGGCTATGGATCACAGGCACCAGGATCCTTAGAGGCAAGGGGTTAACAGCCACAACAGTGTTCCCATACTAAAGGGGAGCACAAGAAAGGACTCTGGGCAATGCCACTGAGTCCTTACACCTCCTCAGAGAGGAGGACCCAGGGGGAAGTTTGATATGCACAGTAAAGGATGCTCCAGGAATGGGGTGGGGGGGTGAGCACTGGGATAAAAGGAGGGAAGGAGGGAAAGGAAAGGGGAAAGTGGGGAGAAAGCAAGGGGATCCAGGGAGGAGTGGAGGGAGGGGAATGGGGTACTATCAACTTTGTATGAGTGGGAGAAGTAAGTTCCCATGCTAGCGGGCAGCCGAAGAAGGGACATCGAGTTATGCCACTGATTCCTGAACCCACACTAGGAAGAGGACACACAGGGACGTTCAATGCCTACGTAAATGGATGCTCTGGGGGATGGGAGGGAGGAAAGCAGTAGGTGCAGGGAGAATGAGGGGGAGAAGGGGAGAGAGTGCAATGGGGGACAAAAGCAGAGGGAAGGGGAGAGGGACGGGAAGGGGAGAGTGACGGGAAGGGAGTACTTATTGAGCTTGTATGATTAGGCAAAAATACAATGTGCAATGAGAAAGTTTCTTCAATGAACTATCAATAATCCAATTATTTGCTGCTCAATACCTAGGAGCTTGTGTATGTTCTCCAGTTTCTCTTGCTGCTGATTTCTAATTGTACACTGTGGGAAAATATATTACATTAAATGATTTTCATTTATAAAAAATTTTTTTGAAATGTTCAACATCCTGAGCCATCAAGAAAATACAAATTAAAATTACTCTGAGATTCCAACGTCTTACCCTAGGCAAGACGTCTATCCTCAAGAAATGATAAAGGCACCAGAAAGGGAGTATTCATTCAGTGGGCAGGAATGTTAATCTATAGGGCCACTGTGCAAATCAGTAGGCACGTTTCTTGAAAAGCTAAAAATAGAACCACCATAGTGTTAGACATCCCTCTCCTAGGCACATGCACAAAGGCCTTCCCCTGCCAGCACAGAGAACTCACACATCCATGTTCACCGCTGCTCTGCTCTGTAGCTGCCCACTAAGCCAGTGACTCTGAGTTTAACTCACAATAACCAGAGCTTCAAATAGTCACCATTCTGAAGTACGTTTACAGCATTCTGCGATTGCTTTATACATAAAATATACATATTCTATTTTTTTGTACGTGGGACCTAGGATCCAAATTCAGGACCTTCTGCTTGCGAGGCACAGCCTTAATCCTGAGCCATCTCTCTGGCCCCCGTGGCTACTTTTATTAGGAAGCAGAGATATCCCCCAATACACACACACACACACACACACACACACACCCCACATGAAAATAGAAGTTAGGAAAATGAAGGAGATCAGAGAGCAGAGCAATGGAAGGGTGTATGTGGATATGGTCGAAATACATTATGTATAATGAAATCCATGATTACAGCTAATATGTGCTAAACGAAACTCAAGGGCACTAAGAAAATAAATAGTTCAATCAGTAAAACACTTGCCATGTAAGCATGAGGACCTGAGTTTGAACTCAGCACTGGCAAAGGAGAGACAGGAGGTATTCAGAACTTGAGATAGTAGGTGAGCCTTGGGTTTACTGAGACTCTGCCTCAAAAGCGATGTGGAGAGTGACTGCAAAAGACAGCCAGTGTTGACACACAAACACACTTACTTTAAAAACTTCTGCATGCTTTTCTCTAACTCTCGAAACAGTTGCATGTTCCCAGAAGCAAGTCCAGTCCTTTGCACAAAGATACCCACTGGAGGAAGAGACTGGGCCCAAAAGGATTCCCAGAACATGTCCTGCCATACCAAGACATTTTCTTCATTAAAAATGCACCTTATCAGAGACCAGCAAAAATGGCTCAGCAGATAAAGCACCTGTACACAAAGCTGATGGCTTCAATTCTCAGAATCCAGATGATGGACTTTCAAAAGCTGCCCTCTTGACCTCCTCATGCACAACGTGGCTGGCAGATGTGTTCCTGCAGATCTCTCTCATACAAAATATGTTTTAAAAAAGTCATCTTATTCATACTTTATTAGAACTCAGTATTTTTTTTTTCTGTTCTTTTTTCCCCATTGTTTTTTTTTTTTATTATATTTATTTTCCCCCAATCATATAAGCTTAATAGGTACCGGGTCCCCTCCTTCCTTCCACCCCTCCCCAGTTCCCCCTTGCATCTCTACCCCTTTCCCCTTACTTTTACCCCCTCTCTCCACTTCTCCACTTCTCCCTGTGCCTCCTCCTTACCTCCCGCCCATTCCCTGGAGCATTCTTTTGTGTGAATGCCAAACTTCCCACTGAGTCCTCCACTCTAGTGAGGTCTAAGGACTCAGTGGCACTGCCCAGAGCCCTTTCTTGGGCTCTCTTTAGTGTGGGAACACTATTATGACTGTTAATCCCTTGCCTCTAAGGATCATGGCCTGCCTGTGATCCATGCTAGACTTTGAGGGGGTCGTTGACACGTCAGTCATTGTGCAGGTCATGCAAAGTCCAATTATTGCTACTACAGTCCTAACTTGTGTGGAGTATCTTGCATATCGTTGGTCCTCCCCATCTTTAGACTCTTACAATCTTGCCGCCCACTCTTCTGCAAGTTTCCCTGAGCTTTAGGATGGGTAGATTGGGCTGGTCTCATTCCAGGTGATTAATGTAGGGTCTCTGGTGTTTTGAATTAAAGAGCTTAGTATTTCTTAAATACATAATGCAAACTCATTTTGAACTAATCAAGCTAAAATCATACCATATATTCTTGGAGTAAATTTTTAAAAATATTTTACTGGTTCAGGATATGAACATTAATCTGTTTTCATGAAAAAAAGTTAACATTTCAAATTCCCTCTATTCTATTTTTGTATATCTCTTTGTCAATAATGTATTTATTTATTTTTTTTGAGACAAGGTTTCACTATGTAAGCTGGAAACGTACAGCCCAGGTTGGTCTCAGTCTTGGAGCTGTTTTTAATGCCTTATCACATGTGTGTCTAATTCTAGACAGAGAGTGAGTCCTCAAACATGACTCCTGAGAGATCTGAGACCTTTGCTTTCCAAGATTGAATTCCCAGAGTTCTTTTGAAAACATTGGTAGTGTTATTAACTTAAGTGTGTTCACTTTCACACGCTCAAGCAATTTGTAAATACAGTTAAACATGAACACTTTCCAGCTTAGCCATATTTACTACAGTTCTGTGGCGCTGAAAACTTTTGCACTGCTGTGTAGCCATTACCCCACCCATGTCCAAAACACGGAAACTGGGTGATAGTCAACAATGACTTCCCCTTTCCCTTTCTTGGGTAAACCACCCTTGCACTTTCTAAAGATGTGTTTTGTCTTTCTTGATCACTATCTTGTACTTTGGCTAGCACGCCTGTCAAGTCTACACAGCCAAGCTCTTCAAAGTTTACATGTCCATGCTGTGAAAGCGTGTCCTTTCCTCTCTGTCCTGTGACATGGGAAAAGTGAAGCATGGAGCAAAAGGAACCAATTGAAGCAAACGAGCAACATAGGAATAAAGGGAACTTTGGACTTAGATTTACATTGGCCTTTCTGCTGTCTTCATTGGGCCATTTATTATTGTTTTTAGTACAGGATCCATGTGTTTCATTTACTGTGTTTTCTCAGATACAGTCTCATGCTGTAATCCAAAAGCTGGCCTACTAGAATCCACTCCACAGTTCAAGCTGGCTTTAAACTCATGGCAATCCATCTGCCTCAACCTCCTCAGTGCTAGGAACCCCAAGGACTCTAAAAGCTCACTGTGACAGCTATTGTTTATGCTGACTTGACAGACTCTGCCATTGTCTAGGAGACAAGCCTTCAGGCACACCTGGAGGGACTATGTTAGCCTCTAGGTATCCCTGTAAGGGGCTGTCCTGACTGCACAGATTGAGGTAGGAAGATTGCTCCCTAAAAGTGGGTGGCAGGTATCATTCTATGGGTGTGGGTCTTGGATTACAGAAGAGAGAGCTAACTGAGGGCCAGGGCTCATCACTCTGTGTCCTGATTGTGGATGCAACATGATCAGCTAACTGAACTCCTGCCCTAATGGACAGTCTCCTTCAACTGTGAGCCAAAATAAACTCCTTCATCCTTAAATTATTTTTGTCAGGATATTTTATCACAGCAACAGGAAGAGTAACTAAGTCATTGAGCATGGTGTATTTCGCTGTGAAAAAAATCACTTTTTGTCTCTTTCTCTCTCTTTTTTAATGATTCTATAGCTCGTGGCTCTTCTCCAATGTGTTCTATGATGATTCCTTTCCTTTTTTCACTCTTGAAACAGGTTATTTTTTTAGTCGTTTCTAACTTCATGAAGGAATTGCTATTTTGGAAAAAAACTTACCGTGTGTCAGTCATTATATTTATATTTTTAAAGACAAAATTATTCCTATTTGTGCAGATTATTGATAAATATTGATAAATATAAAAATTAAAAGAAATTCTTTACTAAAATATTGTGCATCTTAATACTTATTTTTACCTAAACTCTCAGGGAGATTCTAACTTGCTAACTGTGGTTAGCTTCACTTATGGAAACTACAAGTCACAGGTGTAACATGTCAAGTGTGTACTTACCATGAACTTTGTTTCACCCTTTGACAGAGTGTCTGTAATGAAATTTGCTTTTTGTAACTGTTCCACAACACGATGTAACAATTTTGGCTGCATAACCATGATCAGGGAATAAAAAAAAAAAAAAAATCTGTTACAACAAGAACATTTGTAAAAAAGATTTAAAAAAAAAAAAAACTAAAAACAAACAAACAAAAAAACCATCAAGAACATTTGTCTTGGTCCTGGAGATCCAAACTCAGGATCTTCTGCTTGCAAGGCAGAGTCTTAACCTATGAGCCATCTTCTCCAGCCCTCAAATATTTTGATGTATAAAATTATACAGCAACAAACATACTGATAACTATGCAGGAAATACTATATATGCGACTGGAGGTCATGGAGTTGCCTCTGCTGGTTAGCCTTCCTTCTTCCCTGGAAGAACCACACTGCACAATCTGGATTTTATTTTATTTTATTATTTTTTTTAATGGTAGGGGTGTTTATTAAAAGCTTATTCTGTGCCAAAAATTGTTCCGGATTCTTTAAATACATTTAGCTTTGTCATTCTTTTATTTTTTTATTTTTTTTAATACATTTTTTATTATTTCCGCTCATACAAACTTAATAGGTAGACCAGTTCCCTCCCTCCCTCCTCCTGGATTTTATTTTTTTAAGTGGTTTGCTTTTGTGTTTTACAAAAACATATGTGGCTGTCTAAGTGAAATGTAGCATATTCTCATCTGTAGATACTTGACTGCTTCATGTAAAAAGAGAGAAAAAGACATGAGGAGAATAAGTAGACACATCTCGGGGCTGGAGAGGTGGCTCAGGGGTTAAGACTCTGCCTTGTAGGCAGAAGGTTCTGAGTTCGGGTCCTAGACCCCATGTATAGACGCTGGGCAGAAGCGGGGGCTGCCTGTGTTTCTGGTCCTGGTAAGGCAGAGCCTGTGAACCCCGGGGCACGCAGTCCATGGGGGTTCCCGAATTCGTCCGTGGTTCTACACACACACGCGCACACATACACACACGCGCACAATTGAATAAATAAAAAAAATTAAAAAAAAAAGTAGACACATCTCGACCAAACCTGTCACATACGCTCCTTGTCCCATGGAACCCCCACATGCCTTCATCTTTCCTACTTCATGTGGGGTGCTTAGCAGGATGCATTTCTAAACATTCACTCATTCGTTTACTTATTTAACAGCAAATAGGAACTGCATATTTTTAGGTACAATGTGATGGTTTGAGTCATATATATATGCATTCTAGAAAGATTAGGTCAACACTTTTTTCTCAAAATGAAAAAAAAAAAAAGAAGAAAAATAATTCACAGTGCAAAGGACTTTATGGGCTATTACAAATCAAGAGTGAGGGGTGTAGTTCAGTGGTAGAGAACTTGTTAACATGTACAAGGCCCTGAGTTCAACCTCTAGCAGCAAAGGAAAAACAAATTCTTGCAATGAAAATAGCAACTACAGGAATCAACACTGGCTCCTGTATAAGTCTGACTGTATTTGATCACAAATTCAAAGGTACCTGTTTGGCTGATTCTGAGGTGAAGTTTGGGTGGGTCAGAAGAACATCCATGTCTCCACTTGACTCTGCACCTGTGATAACAAAGAACATGCATGAAATTCTCCATGGACGTTTTCAAAGCTAGGCAGGCCAACACTGAAGCAGCTTCCTTCTGACAGACCGTCTACTTCACGGCGCTTCAGAGTCAAAATCGGTGAGTAGACTGCACTTTTCTGTCCAACTCCTCAGGGATACGGAGGCGATGCAAAATTCAGGGCAGTGACAGGCAGTAGAGACACACTACACACAACATGCTAGTCAAAATGTACCTAACCGTCCAGTTATGAAAACAGTTTGAATAGCTTTGAAATGCATTTATAAGATTCTCAAATTTGCAGTATGTTCTAATACTGTAAAAGTTAATGAGAAAGCTTATTTAAACTGTTATGACTGAACTCACTTATAAATATAGATAAAATTATCATAGATAATCACTTCACGGTGTCTTAGGTTTTGAGTTTTCTTCATATAATTTTTAGGCAAATGACAGGCAAATGTTTGGACTCACTATGCGCCGAGAAATTTGCCTCTACTTGCATTTTTTTCCACTTTGTCTTCAGTATTGCAAATAAGAACACTTGCATGTCCAGGTCCATGGCTCAGAGTTGTTAAACTCTGCCTCAGAAGCAGCCGGTCCCAAGTTCAAATTCCAGGTTCCATGTAAAAACCGCCAGGCTGAACCGGCAATGGCCTGCGTTTCCTGGCTGGAGCCGGGGAAATCCCAGAGAGAAGCAAAAAGGAGGTAGAAGCAATCCAGGATGATTCCGAAAGTCACCCTTAGTCCTGCACAGGAACACATAGTGCCCTGTGATACACACACACACACACACACACACACTAAATATTTATTTTAAAGAACACATGTGAAAGCTCCTAGGATAGGGACAGAACCCTGTCACTTACTATCTTGATAAGCACAATGCAGGCAGACTGTATTTTAGGTGAATCAAAAGCCTGGCAGACTATCACTCTTCATCAATAACCTTTAAACAGATATAGCCCCTTCACATTTGCACAGGGAACACCAGAAACCAGACAGTCACAAATCCTGTAATTCAACACCTTTTCCACTTAAAAAAAAAAGTACTGCCGGACTGAAGAGATGGCTCAGGAGTTCAAACTGTCCCATAAGCACAAGGTCCTGAGTTCAGATCCCAGATCCCACATAAAAATGCCAGGTGGAAATGGTGGCAGCCTCCACCTCTGGCCCTGGTGGTGGAGTCTGGGAAATCCCAGAGCAAAGCGAAAAGGAGGTAGAACCATCCGGGATGAGTCTGAAAGTTACCCTTAGCCCTCCAGAGGGACATGCAGTGCTCTTTGGCACACACACTCAAGAAAGAAAGGAAGGAAAGAAAGAAAGGAAGAAAGGAAAGAAAGAAAGAAAGAAAGAAAGAAAGAAAGAAAGAAAGAAAGAAAGAAAGAAAGAAAGAAAGAAAGAAAGAAAGGAAGAAAGGAAAGAAAGAAAGAAAGAAAGAAAGAAAGAAAGAAAGAAAGGAAGAAAGGAAAGAAAGAAAGAAAGAAGAAAGAAGAAAGAAGAAAGAAGGAAAGAAAGAAAGAAGAAAGAAGGAAAGAAAGAACTGCCATGCAGTATTATAGTCAAACCACCACTGATTCGTGGTCCCTCCCAGCTGCGTGAAACTGACTGTTCCCGTCGACCTTAGCTGGCTTCTGCGGCACAGCTCCGGCTCCACAGGCCTTAGTTCCTGCAGTACACTTCCTCCTTCATGAATTTTAGCTATTGCACCACACCTCCCTCCCTTCATAGACCTTTGCTCCTACAGCACACACCCCTTTCCTGTGAGACCTTAGCTAGTACAGTGCACGTGACACTCACGTTCTCTCTCTCTCACACACACACACACACACACACACACACACACACACACACACACACACACACACACTCACACACACTTCTCTTCTTTTAAGCCAAGAAGTCTATCCTTTCACTTAGAGGGAGCATAGCACTGCTTTTCTACGTAACTGTATTTTTATACTTTTCAGTTACCTCTGATAAAAATATTAAGTGGTTAGCTCCAATCCTCTCATTTTACAAACTACAATCAGGTATGACATACTCACCTAAGCTCATGTGGGTGAGTAGGTTTGACTCAGAACCCAGGTCTTCCAACCCTAGCCAATGTCCTCGCTACTTGTCCCCAAATAGGGAGCTGATCACTTTTTCTCATCGATGTTAGATTCCTCTGCTGCCGCCTGAGGTGGTTGACAGTCCACATACTACTCTACAATCCTATCGATGGCCAGAGATTTAGTCCAGGTTACTGTTTCAAATGCTTTCAATAGAGCCTCCCTAGTCCAGTTTTAAAAGTTAGCATTTTCACTTACAGGAGACTAGGGCCATGACTCTCTTGAATTACGCTTATACGGCACACGGAAATCCAGAACTCAGTGACTATGAGACCAGGTGTTGAGCTGCTCTTGTAGGAATTACTCTCACATTGCAAAAAATACACAAAATTAAAAAGTAAGCAATTGGAGCCACTCACATTTTATAGACTTAAAATTATTTTCTCAATTTTGTCAAACTTACTCATTAAATAGCATTAAGATAAATCTCCTAATTAGTCACACAAACTCCCATCTATGAAAAAATAAATTTAACTAATACTGTGGGTCTTGGAAAATCTATGAAGCCACACATATCACCTCTCTTTAATTCAAGTCTGTCAGACATGCCAGGCAACTTTACCATCAAAGCACAAATAACCCAAGATCGAGAAGTGCATCACCTCTTCTGAAACTGCCGCAGACCGTGGCAACGTACTCAGAGTCCACTTGTTTAACTTCATTCAGTACGATATCCTAACAGGAGAAAGTTAAGTCAGTATTCCAAACACAGCTGACATTCTCATGCTCATAAAAATGCCATCAACATACTTGCATCTGTGACATCTCTTCACGAGGGATCCTTTTTTCAAAGTCCTCAAAATATCTACAAAGACAATAGGGGAAAAAAAGCTCTTGGTAAAACTTAAACCTCTTCCAAATTAAAAAAAAAACAAAAAACTTTTACTCTTTAACAATTGCCTCCCAGCAGAACACTCTCACAAGTCAGAACTAGATTTTACAGAAAAACAAGAAATGCAAGGTGGTTTGTAGAAGGTACCTAACCAGGGAGAACAATGGAGAGGTATCTAACCAGGGTAGGTGGTGGGAAGGGATGTCTGATCCTTAGAGCGAATGAATCATGATTTCATCATTCCTTCGTCATAAAATTCGAGTCTCTATCTGAACTCACCTCATCTCCAGAGACTTCATCTGAGGAAAAGAAGAGTACGTAAAAGGAGCTGATGTGGCTCAGCACTGCTGCCTAAACCTCAAGTGGTAGCACATGTCTGCAACCCCAGCACTGGGTGGTATGGGGTCGACAGTGGATGGAGGCAGAAGTAGTAGAAACTCAAGATTATCCTATTACATATGGAGTATGAGGCTGGCCTGACACATGAGACCTTGTCTCAAAAAAAAAAAAAAAAAAAGAAGAGTCCATAAGTATAAACTGATTCATATTTTCAAAGTACACTGTTCCTTGCCAGTAACAGTTACAGCTCGCTGCTCCAAAAAACTGTGATACCTTATAGGAATGAGGCTCTGCACTGCAAGGTGGCTAGATGCCAAAGAAGCTGTCACCTGCTTTCTAAAGAATGAGAAGGAATTGTGCACTTTAAAATTATGGAAGGAGGGATTTTGAATGTTTACATGACAAATATTTGGTGGCTTCTTTATCCTGACTGAAAACATTACAAAATTTATGTATGTGACCCTTGCCTCACAAGCAGAAGGTCCTGAGTTTGGTAACAGGTCCCATGTAAAAATGCCTGGCAGAAAAGGCAGCCTGTACTTTCAGCCCTGGTGGGTGAAGCTTGCGAAATCCCAGAATGAAGCAAAAAAGGAGGTAGAGGCAATCCAGGATGATTCCTATAGTCATCCTTGGTCCTCCACAGTGACACACAGTGCCATGTCTCTCTCTCTCTCACGCACACACACAAACGCTAAAATTTTTTAAAATATCATTTCAAAATATTTTGGTAAAGATCAACCACAAAGAAAATAATTTGACTCAACTTACCAAGAAGAAGACTAGCCAATACTATAGCAGTTGATTTCAGATTTATCAACTTGACAATTAAGAACTGAACTTTTAGGTACACCTGTGATGAATTATTAAGTTAGGTCAAGGCTACAGGGAAATTACTGAACTGATGTGGAAAGACCATCCCATAGTGAGTGGGATCATTCTCAGAGACAGAAGACCGGTCACGTCGGCAGTAGGCTGATATACACTGGTCTCTGCCCTCTCCAATCAAGATCTAGGTGTGATAAGACCAGTTCCCTTGAATCCTGATATTGGTAACTACTTCTGCTGCAATGGACCATAACCTGAAATCACAGGCTGGAATAAAAATCCCCTTGCTCCCCAGAACTATTTGAGCAATGTATTCATTACAACAAAAGAAATAGGAGACGAGGCCAAACACCAAGGGACACATTTGTACAGTGCCTATCACCATCACACAGTAATTATTACTGGTATAAAATAGAACTGAAAATTTATCACTTTTATTTAGGTAATAGGAATTTCCAGTTTTTAAAAATTTTCTTATGTCCACATAACTTCTTCTCAAATAAACTACACATTCTTAGGAACCTGGAAGCCCAGCTGTTGGAAGACTGAGGCAGGAAGATCACGAGTGTGAGACCAGTCTGTGTTACGCAGGGAAAAGCTATCCCACGGGCTCACAAAGGAGCCTAAACTTTGCCCTCTTCCCACGGAGCGCTGTGCTTCACATGAGGTAAAGATGAAATAAATACCCATTGGTTGTATGAAAATGAAGGGAATTCTTAAGCCAAATAAACTAGCCTACAACTAATTTAGCATTTTTGAATAGAAAATGACTGCATTTAGCCCAAGTCTGAAGAATGATTACGGCATATGAAAGAATGAGTATACAAGTTTTATATCTGAGGCTGGAGAGATAGCTCTGGGGTTAAGACTCAGAAGGCTCTGAGCTCGGATCCCAGGACACATGTAAAAACGTCAGGCAGGAAAGTCAGTGGCCTGTACTTCAGGTCTTGGCGGGCAGAGCCTGGGAAATCACCAAAGGAAGCAAAAAAGGAGGTAGAAGCAATCCAGGACAATTCCCAAGTGGACATACACTGCCCTCTGCCACGCACACATATGCACACAAAATAACTAATGTTAAAAAAAAGAGAAAAAGTTATCTATCTTAAGAATGAAAACAAAATTTGCTCTCTTACTTCAGCCCAATTCGTTGATGATGGTTCAATTTATCTTCATTTTTCCTGAGATCTGAAAAGGAGATAAAGCTTATGCATTTAATTAGAATCCATTAGGGAAAAAGGTACCAACCCCAATTACTTTTCTACAAAGAACTACCTGAAGAAAAACATTGAAATGATTTTCAAACTATGATGAGAATACTTATTAAATAAGAGATAAAATGAATGTTGTAAACTATAACAGCTGATAAAGATCATTTTTATGTAATGAATCAGATTTTTAGTTAGTTATATGAAAAAGCACATAAAACACTGTAGCAATTACAGCAAATTCCACCAGCCACAGTAAAAAGCAACTTGAAAGGTTTGTGAGAGGGCTCGCAAGGAGAGGCACTTGCTGCTGAGCTCAGTGACCTGAGTGCACACCCAGGACCCAGAGAGCAGAAGGAAGAACAGACTCTCAGAAGCTGTTTTCTGACCTCCACGCGGGATGGGGCAAATGTGTACTCACGCATACTCGCACACACACACAATAAATACAATTTTTAAAAAGGAATTTTAGAAAATTACCTGCAAGGAGCTACTTGCGAAGGTGTAATATACCATTTACAGCAGCAATGGTAATCATTTAGAGCTTTATACTTATCATTTAAAGCTTTAACTTAACTAGAGCTACTATTCTATGTGCGTTCATTGACTCTTTTTAAACTCCTTTTTTAGTTGGTAGTGAGTGTAGACTCCTGTAGACATTATGCTAAAATTCCTGAAGAAAGATATTAGCTTCATTATTTAATGAGAAAAAATATTGTATCCTCTGTGCATGCCCGTGCATATGTGTGAATGTGTGCATGTGTATCAGAAGGTGTGTGTGCCTATGGAGGCCCATGAGTGACATGAGAGAATCATCCTGGATTGCGCTACATCCTTACTGCTTTGCTTTGGGGTTTCCTGGGCTGCACTTTCCAGGGCTGGAAATGAAGGCAGAAGTCATATCCACGTGGCGTTTTTATGTGGGATCTGGAGATCCAAACTGAGGCACCTCTGGCTTGTCAGGCAAAAGCTTTAACTCTTCAGCTATCTTGCCAGAACAAGATATATCTTAAAACCCAAAGTGCTTAGTTCCACTGGTATTATTTTCTAAGCATGAGTACAACGGTAAGCCTTTTCAAAGAGATAACTCAATAGAAACTGTATCTATATGTAGACCTTGCAGCCCAGTTCCATCCCTGGAAGACAATCCCTGGTGCACACCTGTTCTCTCTCACATTGCCCCTCCCTTCTTCCCTCTCTCCCTCTCTCTGTCAAAATAAAGAACAAAGAAACGAAACAAGAAAACTATGCTTCAAGAGCAATTCCAATGAGCACCTATGTACTCAGAAATATATAAATCCTCTCAGGAATATAAAATAGAAAAATGTATCTTCTGACACATAAAACAGTTATTCTCTCCTATAGAAAGCACCATTACACATACTTGAAAATGAAATGGGAAATATCAGGGCCATCACACAGATAACATTATATTACATATCTGAATTACAAAATACCATTAAGAAAAAACAAAAGAAGAGATTCCTGACATCCCCAGGTGCATAGGGTTGACTTCTCACTCAAAGAACTGTCTACACTACAAACAGAAAAGACAAAGGCCTTCATGCCCCAGCTGCAGGACTCAGAGATCCTTATTCAGTACTCCTATTAATACAGAACGTCTCCAGAGTTAGTTGCCATCAGAAATATTTACTATGCACTGAGACCTCTGCTAAATGCCTCACATATCTTATATCAGGTTGTGAAGCAGAAAGAACGTATGCTTTGTGGCTAGAAATCTCAAGTACTGGCAAGTTTACCCACTATAGTAACATGTTGGTAGTGCTACGCAGACCCAGATCAGTCTCTAAAAGTTGTCTAACTAACCACTGGCAGTGGTTTTTTGTTTGTTTGTTGATTTTCTGGTTTTTTCTTTGGAGGGAGTTGTTTAATGTGTGTGTGGTGTGTATACACGAGTGTTTGTATTCACATATGTGAGTGCATATACACACAGGGACATGTCCACATGCATGTGGAGGACCAAAGCTGACCTTTGACATCAGCTTATCAGTCTCCACTTTATCTGCTGATGAGGGTCTCTCATTTGAACCCAGAGCTCACCAGTGGATTAAAAATCTACAAATCACAACTATTTTACTGTCTTCAAACCAAGAAGTCACTACCTGATTCTCGATTTTTTTTTTTTTAGGCAAAAATCTAAAAATGACAAGATGAGAATGCAAACTATATTTACTCTACTACTCTAGCACCTTCATTTGTATTTACTGACTGAGAGTGGATTTCCCAGTTGAATTTGTTGGAGTTTTAAACCCAGACTTAACGACCTATAGCCACACTCACCTTCTAGTGTTTTAATTCCTTCATCCACAAACTTCCTTGCAGCAGATGGACTGCAACAAAGAAACACAGGAGCTCAGTGTCAGGCAAAACTTCAAGGTCTTTGTAGTAATAACCAACTATGTCTTCTATTGCTATGAAACTCAATCAGACTTTCTATGAAGCTAAATCAGACTTGCTGAAATACTGCATGAATACTCTGTAACGTTCACTTTCACTCACGGAATTTTTGAAGTTTCACTGACTGGGTGGACAACCATCACCTTGAATGTGAGAAACACATCTAAAGCAGCAAGCTATCATTATGCCCATACGCAGACCATGAGGGAAATTGAATTTGACTGAGGGTTACTGAGGACCTACAGTGTGCCATATTCCCGGCTGAAGACATGGCACAAATAAGACAAACAAGAGCTCTGGCCTGCCTCTACTTACATTCCAGTGGGGGGGATAGATACGTAGTAAACAAGAAAGCATCAGGTAGATTAGTGGAATGTGCCAACAGAGTGGACGGACCCTCTTTAGGCCGAATGATAAGTGACGTCTTCTGAAACACTGAGGTCTGAATGACAAAACCAAACTGTGGGGACTAAAGCAAAACATTTTGGGTAAACAAAGTCAATGCCCAGACAAGCCTGAGCTTGACTTGTTCACGAGAAGAAAGATAGTATGGCAGAATGATGTAAGCCCCGATGTGAAATGACACCGAGCAGGAAGGACACAGCAGTCGCACTCCATAGTGCTTCTGAAGCTCTGGTGGCCACTGTGGGCTTTATTCTGAGCACAACACGGAGCTATCAGAATGACTGCTGCATCCTACATCAATTAGGGTACTAGAAAGAACCAAGGAGTCTCTAGGGAACCAGGGTAGAAGAAACCCCAGAGGTGAATCCAATTCTACTCATTCTACAGGGAAGGGCATGAAAAGGTACAGCAATGTGGTGACTTTCTTCTTTTCTGTCCTCCTCCTCCCCCTCCTCAAATGTATTTGTTTTAGAGGGAAAGAAAGAGGGAGGGAAGAGAGAGGGAAAGAAAGGGCATGCCCACATGTCACAATGTATATGTGGAGGCCAGAGGACAACTTGAAATGACTTTCAAGGTAAGAAATCTAAATCTAGCTGTCAGAAGCAATGGGAGCAGTGTCCATCTTTCACAATTCACACACTGCATCCATTTACAATATAATAAAGTAATAACAGAGAACAGAAAGAAATGTGTGCGTGTGCACAACACGTAGGCACAATGGTCTAGGCCAGTGTTCAGAGACACCGCAGACACCTTAACAATACACACGGTATGGAAACTAATGTCAGGAAGGCAATGTGGGGAGGAAGCAGGAAAACTGAGCCAGGAGTCAGAAGACACGGGTTCTACTGTGGCTATGCCACGGTTGCTCACTTTCTGTATTCAAGTTTCAGTTTTCTTTGCTGGCCAAAAAGGATTAGACAGACAGATAATAGGTAACAACCTTGTTATGAATATTGCTAAGTAGCCTTGTAATCCCAAGAGTCATCTCATTTTCTATGTTTGAGAACTTAGTACAGGCTAGAGTTACTTGTGTTGGAAATAAGGCTACTCAAAGAAACGAACATCATCTAAAGCAATGCCTCGTTCCGTAACAGTGAGAGACCAAGTGTGAGGGCCTTCTATTTCAATGCTAGTCTTTCCTTCTGTCCAGTGCCCAAGAAGCTCCCTTTGCTGCCAGCCCAAATTTAAAGATGGATTCCTTCATTTAAAAACGAGGGAGTTCTCACTCCAAAACCAAGAGCTGTGGAGAAAATGCTGCAGACAACGAACTGCAGATCTCTAACTATGGAAGGGAAAGGCACTGAGGTAGAGAAGCACAGATTTTGAAGGGAAACAACATACCATTTACTTTGTCTGACAAAAGAAATAAAACTAATCTATAACCATATACGCTTAAGATGTAGCTCTTACCCAATGCCACTAACTCGAGTCAGGAAATTGATAGACGAACTGGTATCATCCTGTCGAATCTTTAAAGAAAAAAGAACATCTAACAATGATTGAGGAATGATTTGTATACGGAAATGATCTTACTGGGAATATATCAGTATGCTAAAAAAAAGTGAAGGACTATTTACATTTGCCTTGATAACCCACACAGGGAAGTACAAATATAACCTAGGTGGTTAGCAGGTAATAACAGAGCAGTTGAAGACCTGTCATCTCTAATTTAGACAATACAGATTGTTTTTTTTTTTTTCAATTATACATGTGTTATAGAATGGTTAAATCTATTAACAAATTAACGAATGTTAATTACCAATTAACAAATGTTTCACCTTATGTGGTTATTTTTGTGACACAAATATTTAACACCCACTCTTTCTATAGCTGTCAATTTTCCAATACTCTTTAATGGCCTATTCATAAAATACCAAAAACAATGTAATCACTATCACTAATAAAACCATAAAAATATGCTCAGAAAAGTATAAGCACAGACATAATAAATAATAATGCTCTTCTCGCCAAAGTTTATAAATGGTACTAAAAATGAAGACCCAACACTATCATAATATGCTAACAGTCTCTTAAATGCCACATAAAATAAGCAGGGTAAAATTTTTTTGAATTTATTTATTTGTGTATGTGTGTGTGTGTATCAGAGGGCACTGTGTGTCCTTGTGGAAGACCGAGGATGAATTCAGCAATCATCCTGGATCACTTCTCTCTCCTTTTTGCTTCGCTCTGGGATTTACCAGGCTCCACCCACCAGGACTTAAATGCAGGCTGTAGCCATTTCTGCCTGGCATTTTTTTATGTGGGACCTGGTATCTGAACTCAGGACTTCTACTTGTGAGACTAAGTCTTAACCCCTGAACAATGTCTCTAGCCCCCAAAAAAACGTTTTTTGAGGGACAATTTCACTATGTTGTCCAAGCTGGTCTCATACTTCTGAGTTCAAGAGAACATCTGTCTCCGTCTCCCAAGTATAGCTGTACAAAAGGCATGCTTCATCACATCCGATAATAAAATATTACAGAACCAATAATTTACATGTTTAAAAACAATATTTAAAAGCTATAAGTTCAATAACCTGCCTTATGAGTCTCACTAGAATATGTGACATCGATCATCCTGTTGCACGACAGTTGCCACAAAGAAAAACACTGAAATCAAACAAGAAAAATCAAATCTTTACCTTTTCCAGTTTTCGTAATTTTCCAGTTGCTAAAAATTCATCAATCTTTTCAGCAATTTTTGTTCCTACTCCAGGCTAGACAGAAAATTAAAAATACACACATCAAATAACAAGTAAAACTAACAGAATTGAAGAACACGTGATCTTCATGTAATGAACTCTGAAACAAATAGAGAAAAACTGGAAATAAATCCTCCCAGAGACAAAAGGCTTACATGATGAACAGAGGAAAACTAACGAAATTTTAAATGATCCTATTTATAAAAAATTAACCTTTGAGGACTGGAAATGTAATTCAGTGATAGTTGCTTAGTTTACGAAAGGTCTATGAGTTCCCCCCCCCACAATACTTTTATAATAGAAATTAAAGTTACAAAAAATATTAAAATTGGACTGAGATGGTTCAGCAGTTAAAATGCTTGCTGTACAAGCAAACGGACATAGTCTAGATCCCCAGAATCCACTTAATGCTGGATAGGTACGGCATCTCGCCAGTAACTTCAAGCCCAGAAGAGAGAGAACAGGAGTCCCCAGAGCAGGTGGTAGCTAGCCACAGTAGCTCTATTTGCAAACTCGGTTTGTTTGGAGACTTTCACCAAAGGAATAGAGTGGAACTCTTGATGACACTCATCAATCTCACTGTCCTGAAAATTAAACATGAATTCATCTGATTTCATCCCTAATATTTGCCGGTATTATTTAATTTCTTTTCTATTTATAAAACATACACATATATTTTTTCTTAATAAACTATGAACAAGTTTTTACATTAACAAACACTACAGTATTTTAATGACTACATCATATTTCACGGTATGAATTTATTTAACGGAGATCCTACATGACTTTCTCACTTCTAAAAGGTTTTTAAACTTTTGCATGGACTGGCATTCTCTGGAGGACCTGTTAAAACACAGAACACCAAATCCCACCTTAGAGTTTCTGATTTGCTATGTCAAGGTAAGTGAAGAGCCAAAAGCTTGCATTTCTAGGTTGCTAGTTAGTACTGCTACTGATGGTTTTGGCACCACACACTGAGAACAACTGCCTCAGACTGGTACAGTCCAGCAAGGTTTTGCCACATTAGTCACGTGAGACAACTTAAAGGAAATAAAGATTGTTAAGGTCCTTCGTTATCACCATGTTTCAGGAACTCAATAATCTAAAGCAACTCGGGGCTACCATACAGGATGGCTCTGCTCTTCGAAACTTTATTTTCTCAGTGCTCAAAAGTTACAAGTTAACACATCCCTGTTCCATCTAAGTCCATGAGTTTCTTTAGGAAAAAATGTTTAAAACGGAACTGTTGTGTCTGGATACAGTAGGACCGGTGGTGAGCTGGCTCAGTCAGCAAAGTGTCTATGCATAAACCTGGAGACTTGAGTTTGATCCTCAAAACCTACACGGTGGAAGGAGAGAAGCAACTTCCAAGTCATCCTCCTACCTGCATGTGTGTGCCGTGGTGCTCAGACACCCGCACGTGCACTCTTTCTCTCGCTCTAATAAACAAAGCTATCTATATTCTACCAAATAATCCATCAAAATATGAAAAACACTTCATATTATGGCAGTTATATGGCATGTCTCAAAATTATGACTTTACCAATAAAGCTGGACTTTATTTCACGCTTCTTGGTCCTTCAATCCTTCAATATGCACGGCATGAATGCTAGTCATTGCTTCATGTCTTCTAGCCCTATATTCACTTTTTTGTTTTGTATTTATTTAATTTTGTGCTTTCAACTTTTGAAAGGAACAGTTAGTTACCAATAGAAATGAGCAATAGATACAGGAGTACCGGACAATAAAGATGCGCAGGCCTCTCTTTTTCTACATCAGATGATACAAAGACAAAAGACTTGCTGCAGTGGTAGAGAAATCTTCCTTAACAGCACATGACATCCAGCATGAAAGGGTGAAAGGCAGCAATTCTTGCTGGAAATTTTGAATTTCTAGTTTCTAATTATTGAGAAGCATTCACACTGGCTACCAAGCAAACAGGTTTCAAATTCTTAAAATAATCACTAAAAAGAATAATATTCTTAAGTTTAGTCACAAAGGGAGATTTAGCTTTAAGCCTCCACCATCACTCAAATATGGGCCCAGCATGTCAGCTTTCCAGGAATCTCTCGAGTAAGTGAGCAAGCAATTGTAGCAGACATCTAAACAGACACTCTAAGGATGAAAGAACGCACAGTGGCAGGAGGTGTTCTGAAGTCAAGATAGACACACTGACCGAGAATCACAGCCTGCTATGCTGTAACGTGCTTGGCTCTAGTACTTAAGAATGATGTGCTGATGCTCACAATAGCACGAGAGGGTTGAAACCTATACGCAGAGCACGAGTTCACGGAGATACAAATTCCAGGGTAAGTTGGATCAAATGATTAATATGGGATTTCTCACTCAGTTACAGACTAAGTACAACGTGTCTGGTAATGATGACTCTGAAGGGTGAAAATACAAGGGCAGCTACAGCTCATCCTCAAGGGCTCCCCTAAGACAGTCAGGGACAATCAAATAGTGTTATGGTTACTTTTAAAACTTTAATTGCTGTGAGACAATACTCATGAGCAAGAGCAAACCGAGAGGAAGCAGGACTGGACTACAAAATCCCATCCCCCTTCCCTTGTGATGTGCCTTTCTTCAGCAGGGCTTCACCAACACAGGATTCATTAAGGTCAACAAAGGATTCAAATACATGTATCTGTAAAGCAACACATTAAAACCATGGCAAGCAGTACAATTACTACTTAAAATCTAGACGACTTTTAGGAAACACTAATAGGAACAACAGAAGGAGGCAAAACAATCAAGACTGGGCTGCTCAACAGTTATGTCAGATTGGCCTCCTCAACAAAGGATAAGTAAGATACTATCCTCAAATTTGAAATATTTTGAATCATTATAGTGAGGGTCGGATGACAGAGAACAACCTATCCATAGGCAGATTTCCCAGGACATTTTCAGTGATATTATTAGAGTCACCAAGTGGTGGGACTCTCTAGAAACCATGACACTTATAGCATGTGGGGTTTCACAGATGTTACAGAGAACAGGGCCAATTGCCACAATATGAAAGGGGTTTAATCACATGCTGATTAACACGAAAGATCTCTTTGGAAGACTCAAACCTCCAAATTTCTACATCCACGGATTACAGAACAGCTGGAGAGCACTCCACTAGCAGAACTCTCTAAAACCATGGTCTTCAGGAAGTCATACATTCAAGGACAAAGAATTTTCACAGTGTGTACCTGGATACATGGCAAATACAGAAAGGAAACTAGGTGTGTAATTCCTTCCTAGAAATAAAAGCATTTGAGCTTGAAAGAATATAAAATGCATTAACTTCTGGACCAATGTACTCAGTAAGCTTACCAACTTTTTGCTTCTGCTCCACTCGTGATTTTGTGTGGGTACTTTGCTATAACAGATGCTGCTTTTCTAAAAGAAAAAAAAATCTATTGAAAATCCATGAGGACCTTATTTTTCTAAGAAACAGACATACAAACAAACACCCACCTTACACTTTTACAAAGACAGATAGTTTTCCCCTTCTGTGTGAAACTGAAAACTTGCTTACACGCCATCTGCACTTCTAATTTCTTGGAGGAATCCTCAGGTTCTTTCGCATGAGATCTTAATTTTACTATGGGTGTAACACTAGTGGTTATTCAGGCTATTACCAGTCTTTTCTGAGAGTAAGAGGAAATAGTAGCTTAACAGTCAGTATCTAGAATTGCTCGTAATTCTTGTATATGAACCTATCATCACAATACAATATTAAGTTACTACGCATAAGGTCATATTTTCTTAGTCGGTTTTTTTTAAATGACTCCTCCTCTAGTTAAGTGTACACAGTGATCTTGCCCTCTGAGATTCTTCTGTGTATATGTAGGTGTGCATGTGTGTACATGCACATGATGGCCAGAGAATACTTTTTTCTTTTTTGTTTTAAGACGGGGTTTCTCACTGAAACTTACCAAGCAGGATATACCTGTTTCTATGACCTGAAATTTCACCAAGTAGGATATGCCTGTCTCTACCTTCCCTAGCACTGAGATTTTAAGTATGTTCTGCCACACCTAATTTTTTATTTTTTCACATGGGTCCTCATGTTTTCCAGGCAAGCAGTTTACTGACTGAACTACCTCTTTCCACCCCCACCCCCTCCCGCTGAGATGGATTCTTGAACCACCGTCACACATATCCAGCTCAGAGACTCAGCAGCAGATTATGTACACTTTAGAGCTCACTGTATGTTGTCTGTAAATTCAAAGCTGAATGTGTTGACAACTCGTGCTGATAAAAAGCAATAGTTCAGCTAAGTCTAAAGCAAGTGGATAAGGTTTGGAATCTTGGATTTTTCATTCCCTTCTAATACATGCAAACCCTGAGATTTAGATTTCAATTTCTGTATTAGCATATGATTGATGTCCAGTGTAGAAAGAATCCATTTCTACATAAAGCAGCAGCAGGATGTAGAGCTCATGGAGAGAATTATTTCAAAATTAGAGATCCAGATCACTGACACTGCGGAAACACAGTTTAAATGGGAAGAGTCGGATCAGGAAAGGCCATGATGCATTTAGGCTTCAAGGTAACAATAAAAAAAATGACTTGTGATGGACAGGATTATCTAACTATCCCGGTGGGGAGAAGCAGCAGAGGTGGCAGGACGTCACTTGCTCTTCCACTTGTATCTCAAGAAAAGTGGAGCACTGACTTCTAGAAAATGTCATCCTTTCACATCTCAAAGCCTTGGTGTGTTGTTTCCTTTGTCCAGACTGTCCTTCCTGTCAACTTACCCCTGATGAGCGCATCTCATCTCTGAAGATTATGTGACCACAGTACAGAGAAGGCTGCACATCTCTAGGGCCCGGAGGTCACACGTGCATGACAGCACTAATGCTTTTCATAGAAAGTCACCGGAAATACTGAAATATGGTGAATGGGAAGTGAAATTTTGGAGGAAATTCTAGCAAGACACAGCTTGGAAGTCACCGAGAATGCTATTCGAAGTGACAAAGGGAAGGAACAAAAGGGGGAAAAAAGCGATTGTGGAAATTTCTGCAATCCACTTTAGCCAAGGCAGAGGAAGAAAATGCAACAGGTGACCGGAGGGGCTGCATGGAAGCCACAGAAAGACTCGCGTAATGGACAGGAGCCGAGGGGAGACTCCCCGAAGGAGGGAGACTCCCCGAAGGAGGGAGAAGGGAACGCCACCCGTGGTCCGAAAGGCGGGGTGTCAGAGAACACCAGGGAGCGGGGGTGAGAAGCGCCCGGGGCGCCCGGATGCGCGGCTGGGAGCAGGTCCCGGCTCGAGCGGCTCAGCCGAGCGCGAGAAGACGCTGAGCTGCGGGGCGACGGCCGCGCTCACGGCTCGGGCCGAGCCGCTCAGGGCAGCGGCCGAGGGGCGCACAGGCCAGGCCGGCACGTCGGGGTCGCGCCAACTTCCGGCCACGGCTATTTCCGGCGAGAGCCGCGCCGCTCCACCGTGCTGCGGGGCGCAGCCCCTCCTGCGGCGCCCGTGCCGCGCCCGCGAGCAGGTACCTGTACGCGTTGGCCTTGTGCACGTTCTGGTTCACGTTCCTCTCGAAGTTGGCGAGTTCTGAAAGGCAGCAAGGTGGGGCGCGACCGCCAGCGCTCAGGACCGACCCCGGAAGGAGCGATCCCCAGGCTCCCCCAACCCCGCTCTTCACCGGCCGCCGCGGGGNAGCAGCTGTGAGCGCGAGGACCCCCCTCCCCCGCGCCTCGGGAGCCCCGGGCGTGTGGTCACCCCCGCCCCAGGAACGCGCAGCCGGGACGGGAGGACGAGGAGCGAGCCGGCGGGCGCGACTGACCCACGAGCATGTCGGTGATGCCCCCGTTGAGCGTCTCCTGCGGCGCCTTGCGCTTGCTCATGGCGCCCGACGCTCTCGGCGGCCCCCAGCCCGCGGCCGGCGAGCGCCGAGCGACGGCCGCTGCCCCCAGGGGGCTGCGCGGCGCGGTGACGTCACGGTCCGGGCGGGTGGGCGGAGCCGCTGGGCGGTGTCGGCGGGGGCGGGGCCTGGGCGGGGGACTCGGCCCCGATGCACTGGAGAAGTGCGGCCTGGGCAGCTCCTGGGGACGCCCCGAAGCTTACGCCTTCCCAGGGTCCTCTGAGTTGTCATTGCAGCGGGCGGCGGGCGGACACGGAAGGCTGCAGAATCGCTCGCGGGCCAGCAGTTACGGGATGCGTGGCGCTCGCTCGCGAAAAGAAGCTCACGCCGTGGAATCAATGCGGGGAGCTCCGCGTGGCTGTGGGGCTCTGTGCAGAACGTGGGGTGACATACGCCAATCACGACTTTTAGCTTGACCGCCCATCCTTGGCTGGATATAAGTAGTTTTAATTTCCTGTCCAAGCCAAAGAGACTGAAAAATCACAAGCGGGCTGGGTTGATGATTCACAGGTTAAGTGAACCTCACAGGCACATACCATAGCAGGTAAGAAAAAAAAATGCAGGCCGGTGCAGAAAATTAAAAAAAAAATATGTAAAAGGAAAAAACAAAATAATAAAAAATAATGATCTCCATCTTGCTGTCTAGTTGGACTAGTGTTAATATTTCAGGGCATACATTTCTAATTTAAAAATTACCATTACTTTTGTTTATGATGTTTGAATTGTTTTTGTTTGTTTTGTTTTGAGGCAGGGGCTTCCTCCCTGTGCAGTCCACACTATCCTTGGGACTCTCTGTAACCAGGCTGGCCTCAATTCCTGGCAGTCCTGCCACAGTCTCCTGAGTGTTGGAACTGTAGGCAGACATGAATATCCCCAGCAAATTTCTGCTTTTTTAAATAACAAAGGCTTTAGGGCTGGTGAGCTAGCTCAGTAGGTAAAGGCACCTACTGGAAAACCTGGCAACCTGAATTGGACCCCCAGAAGCCTACAGGGTGTAAGGAGAGAACTGACTTAAAAGTCCCTCTTTGATCTCAGGCCCCATGTCATGCATGTGTGTACTCTCTCTGTAATGAATTAAACAGATAGTTAAAGATCCACTGATTGTTTGAAAAATAATAAATGATGTAATAAAAAAATAGTTGCTCTTACAAAGATAGACTTGGTTATAGGTTTTTTTTACAATATCCATGAACTTCTTAAGCCATGTTTCTCCTTTTCATGTCATTTGCTTATCTTTCCAATGTATTCCAATATGGTTGCTATTAAGTTGCTAGTTCTTTTATACACTACCATTGTTTATATAAAAAAAATTGCGCCCTTTCTCCTATGTGCCCCAAGGGGCTCTCTGCTCCTTGTGAATTCAACAGAGTCCAAAAAAAATCCAAGCAATATGCCAGGAGACCATCACCCTTCATCCGAGAATTCTAAAATTATCCCATCAAATGGGGGAGAATCTTGTGCTTCCAGGTCTAAGATAAATAAACCCTTCTTATCTTCCTGTTACTCTCAATTGGAAGTCACCATAGACTTCCATATAGCCCACCCAAAAACCCTGCATGGTCAGGGACTATACCATTCTCCTTCACATATCACCAAGGAAGTAACTCTAAAAAGTACACAATCCTACTAATCTTCAATCCCTGTTTACTAAATGCATCTTAATTGATTAACAGACCAATAGCTTCATCTAGGAAACAACAGCAAGCAACACAGGCAGACACCTCCAACTCCACCACAAACACTAGTAATAATTGCTCAGGTGTTGTGATAGTTAAGTCCTGGGTGTCAACTTGACACACCCGGTATTAACTAAGCTGGGCTGATACCACCTCTGGAAAGGATCACCTGAGAGGACTTGAAAGGATTGTACATGCCCTAGATCCTATCAGAACTTAGCTCTCAAAGGATTCTCACAATACTACATCATATAAAAAGGAGCCACCAAGGAGAACGGATGCCTTCTTGCAGCTGTGCTAGGAATCGTTCTTCCTTCTGGCCTCCCAGTTCCTTCGACCTTCCACTAGACTAAGACTCTAGGAGTTCTCCAGCCTTCAGCCATCACCTACTTGACTACTGAACTGAGCAGCTAGCTATTGGCTGCCTTCGTTGGAACTACCTCGGCTACTGACAGCCTTCGCTGGACTACCTCGGCCATATCTGTAAGCCAACTCAATAAATTTCCTATATATTCATTCTGTGAATTCCGTGACTCTAGAGAACCCTAACTAATACATCAAGAAGGACATAAGAGATGAAATAAAAAATGCCCAGGTCACAGCACAAATCCATGAGAAACAAAAACCAAGACAACAAATGTCCTACAAAAAGCGTCAAACCTGTAATGATGGAATCCAATCAGAACAAACCCACAGAAAATAGTCAAGAATACCCAAGATAATGATTTCCAAAGCCTGATCTCCACTATGATAAAAACAATGAAAAAGGAAATTCAGGAGGAGTTCAGTAACCACATCAACCAATTTGCACAGGAAGATAACAGGCATTTGGATGAGATGAGAAAAGCAGTTGAAGAAATAAAAATAGGCATAGAGCGGTTAAAACAATCCCAAATAGAGATTAAACTGGAAGGAAAAGACAAGCTATCTTCAACACAGAGCATAACAGAGAGTCTTATCAATATAACTAATGAAGCAGAAAATAGAATATCAGATCTTCAAGACAAAAAGAAAGAGCAAAACAACCAAAGAATTTGTTGAAACCAAAGGCTATCGAAAGGAATATTCAAGAGTTATGGAACACCTTAAAGAAGCTTAATATGCACATTCATGGAATATCAGAAGAAAAAGCCCAAATTACCACACCTGAGGATATTTCTCAAATTATCATAAAGGAAACCTTTCCACATCTAAGGAAATATGCCTATCCAAATACAAGAGGCATTCTGTGCCCCAAACAGATTCGACCAAAATAGAAACTCCCCACAGCAAATAATAGTCAAAACACTACACATACAAGACAAAGAGCATGTGCTGAGAGGTTCAAAAGAAAAAAATAAAGTCACTTTTAAAGGTAAACCTATTAAAATAACAAATGATTTTTCAATGGAAACAGTAAAAACCAGAAGAGCTTGGAGTGATGTACTTCAAGTGTTGCCATATCCCCCACCGGGCCAGCCGGGGTAAGAGGAGAAACGGCAGGGGCCTTGTGGGCTCGAAGAGAATGGGCGAGCTAGCAAGGGGGTCACCACCCAGACCCCGGGAGTCAGGTAAGAAGCAGTAGGTAGAGGATGAGTTAGCTGCAGACTCAGAGTCATTAAGGGAGTTTGGGCTTATATAGGATTAGGGTCCAATCAGGTGTTGCCATCCCTCCTGGGGGAAGGGGGAGGGGGAGGACACAGCCACCAGTCATTTAACTGTTTACTAGGTGTCCATTGCAAGGGCAGGTTAGATGGCCACTACCCATTGGTTGTTCATCCCTCTGCCTGCATGGTCCTCTATTGGGACACGTCCAGGGCATGTCTGTACGTCCAGGCTTGTCCTGAATTTGAGAGCCGGGCTAGGGCCTCCCTGAGTTGGTAGTGCCACACTTCAAGTTCTGAAGGAGCACAAATGTCACCACAGGCTGATATACCCAACAAAACTATCGGTCATGTAGGAGGGTGAAAGAAAAATTGTCCACTAATTGAAAGCTGACATAACCAACAAATCAGGCCTTCAAAAAATGCTAGAAAAGATACTCAAGCTTGAAGAAAAAACAACCATATGCAGGAGGCAGAAGGGAAGTATAAAACACATCAAAATCTATAAGATAAATAATAAACTTATGAAAGCCACTAAACACAAAAAAGTGTCAGGAATTAAAAGAAATTTCTTCGTTATAACTCTAATGTCAATGGAATTAACTAACAATCAAAAGACACAGATTACAAACCGGTTAAAAATCAAAACCCATCCATCGTCCACAATCAGGAAAACACATTTCACCATAAAAGGCATATTCTAAAACTAAAAGCTAGTCAAAAATTCTTCAAGCTAATGGAACAAGGAAACAAGGAGGGGTAGCAATTATGGTATCTTACAAAGTGGACTTCAAAACAAAGAAAATCATAAGAGATACAGAAGGATACTTCATTTTAGTCACAGGAACAATTCGCCAGGAAGACTTCACAATACTGAATATACACACTTCCACATTCATTAAACAAACACTACAATGTCTAAAACAACAAATCCATCCAAAACAATAATAGTTGGGAATTTCAATATCCACCTCTCAACATGTGATACAGGCCAGAAACTCAGCAGAGACACACTGGAACTAAATCAAACCCTTACCATGTACTATAAGATCTATACCAAACTGTCTATCTAAGCACCAAAAAATACACATTCTTCTCAGCAGCCCGCAGAACTTTCTCCAAAATAGACCACATATTGGGCCACAAAATTAATCTCCATATATACAGGAAAGTTGAAATTATATCTTGTACCCTATTAGACCACCATGGTGTGAAGGTTGACATCCACATAAAACAAATAGCAGAAAATACACTAATTCCTGGAAATTAAACACCATGATGCTGAATGAGAAAAGAGTTCAAAAAGACATCAAAAAGGAAATCAAGATTTTTCTAGAAGTGAATGATAATGAAAATAATCAAAATCTCTGGGACACAATGAAAGTGTCCTAAGAGGTAAGTTTATAGCCCTCAATGCCTATTGAAAACGTCACCAGTAAATAATTTAGCAATATAGTTTGAAGCTTTAAAGACTCAAGAACAATCCAACTCCAAAGCAGTAGAATAAGGAGATTAACAAAATCATGGGAGAGATATCCAAAATTGAGATAAGGAAAACGATACAAAAAAAATCAACCAGACGAGGGGCTGGAGAGGTGGCTCAGGGGTTTAGCCTCTGCCTTGCAGGCAGCAGGTCCTGAGTTCGGATCCTAGACCCCATGTATAGACGCCGGGCGGAAGCAGGGGCGGCCTGCGTTTCTGGTCCTGGTAGGGTGGAACCTGTGAATCCTGGGGCAGAGTAAATAGGGAGGAGGTGGAGGTGGTCCATGGTGGTTCCTGAATTCGTCCGTGGTTCTACACACACTTGCACACATGCATACACGCACAATTGAATAAATAATTACAAAATTTAAAAAAAATCAACCAGATGAAAAGCTGGTTCTTTGAAAAAAAAATCAGTAAGATTGACACACCCCTAGCTAAATTAACCAAAATCAAGAGAGAGAAACCCAAATTAACAAAATTAGAAATGAAAATGGAGTTATCACAACTGATATCCAAGAAATTTAGAGAATTTTAAGGTCATATTTCAAATACTTATACTCCATGAAACTTGAAAATACAAAAGAAGTGGATGAATTTCTGAGTAAGCACAACTTACCTAAACTGAATCAGGAAGTTGTGAATTATTTAAATAGTCCTATAACAAATGAGGAAATTAATGAAGTAATCTCGACTCTTCCCACCAAAAAATGTCCTGGATCAGATGGATTCAGCACGGAATTCTACCAGACACTTAAGAGAACAAGGAACACTACTACTCTTTAAACTACTTGATAAAATAGCAAAGGAAGGAACACTTCCAAATTCTTTCTAAGAAGTTAATATCTACTAATTCCACAACTTAATAAAGATACACCTAAAAAAAGAAAACCAGAGGCCAATGTCTTTGATGAACATAGATGCAAAGATTCTTAACAAAATCTTAACATATCATATTCAAAAACATATCAAAAAGATCATTTACTGTGATCAAGTAGGATTTATTCCAGACACATAAGGTTGATTCAACATATGAAAATCAATAAATGTAATCTGTCATATAAATTAATCCAAAGTCCAAGATCACATCTTGGTAGATGCAGAAAAAATTTTTGAAAAGATCCAACATCCTTTTATGATCACAACCCTAGAGACAGTTGGAATGTCAGGAACTTATATAACAAGCCAATAGCAAGGATTTATACTTAACACAGGAACCTGAAGCATTTCCACTTTGATCAGTAATTAAATGAGGCTGTCCACTCTCACCAATAATTGTACTTGAAATCTTAGCTGGAGCCATAACACAAGTAAGGGAGATAAAAGAGATTCAAATCAGAAAAGATATGAGAGATGCTAAAAACTCCACCAGGAAACACCTGGAACTAATACATAAGTTCAGCAGAGTGGTAGGTTACCAAATAAATGTGCAAAAATCAGTGGCCTTCCTATACACCAAGGATGAAAAAAGTGAAAAAGTCCTAAGAGAAACAATCCCATCTACTATAGCCCCTAAAAAATTGAAATACCTGGAATAACCAAAGAAGTGAGAGACCTTTGTAATGAAAACTTTAAAACCCTAAAGAAAGAAATTACAGAAGACACCAGAAAATGGAAAGACCTCCCACACTCCTGGATCAGCAGAATTGACATAAAAATGACCATCCTACCAAAAACAACATATACATTCAATGCTATAACTATCAAAGTCCCAAAGCAATTCTTTAAAGGAATTGACCAAATAATCTCAAAATTCATATGAAAGCAAAAAAGGCCCAGGATAGAAAAAACAATACTGGGCGATCTAGCCCCTCATGGCCCTCTAGTGCCGTGAGTCCGTTTCCAGCTGCCTACTTCTCTTGGAGGCTCCCTAGCCCCTCATGGCACAGTGCCATGAGTCTGTTTCTTGTTCCTTGCTCCTCATGAATTCCATGCCTAGGCACTGTGAGTTCTCATGGGCTCCCTAGCCCCTCAATGGTACTCTATTGCCATGAGCTGTTTTATTTCTGCTTCTCATGGAGGCGCCTTAACTCCTCATGGCACTCCACGTCTGGAGTCCGTGAGTTCCAACCTTTCTCTTTACTAATAAACTCTACCTTAATTCTCAAAAAAAAAAAAAAAAAAAAGAAAAAGAAAAAGAAAAAACAATGCTGAGTAACAAAAACACTGCTGGAGGGATCACTATACCAAACCTGAATCTACACTACAAATTCATAGTAATAAAAGCAGCTTGATATTGATATTGACATTTGCTCCAAAATAAACACAGAGATCAATAGATAAGGGTTGAAGACCCAGATATAAGCACAAAAAGCAGATATAAACACATTTACAGTCATTTGCTTTTTGATAAATTGCCCAAAAAAATAAATTGAAAAAGAGCAGCATCTGTAAAAAATGGTGCTGGCAAAACTGGTTGTCCACATGCAGAAGATTCAAACTGGACCCGAACTTGTCACCATTCATAACAATCAACTCCAAATAGATCAAGGACCTTAATATTAGGCCAGATACTATGAAAACCCTAGTTGAAAGAATAGGGAACTCCCTTGATCAGATTGGCTAGGCCAATATTTCCTGAACAGAAACCCAATAGCATAGTTACTAGAACCAACACTCAACAAATGGGATCTTATGAATTAGAGAGCTTCTGTTCAGCTAAAAAGATTGTAAATTGAGCAAAAAGGCAACCCACAGAACGGGAGAAAAATCTTCACTAATCACCTATCTGATAGAGCTCTGTTATCCAGAGTGCACAAGGAACTTAAAAAACTGAACACCAAGGTGATAAATGACCTAATTAAAAAATTGGCTTGGGAACTCAAAAGAAACTTTTCCAGAGATGAAATTGAAATGTCTAACCATTATCGTAAAAAATGCTTCACATCCTTAGCCATCAGGGAAATGCAAATCAAAACTTCCCTCATATCATCTCACCCTGGTCAGGATGGCAAAGATCCACAATACAAACAATACCAAATGCTGGAGAGGATGTGGAGAGAGGGGAACTCTCCTACATTGCTGGTGGGAGTGCAGGCTTATACAACCACTCTGGAGATCAGTTTGGTAATTTCTAAAAATGTTAAAGATTGAAATTCCATATGACCCTGCTATACCACTTCTGGGAGTAATTCCCCATAAAGCAAAAATTCACTATAATGACACAAGCACAACCATGTTCATAGCAGCACTATTTACAATAGCAAAGTCATGGAATCAACCCAAATACCCAACAGTTGACAAGTGGATAAGGAAATGTGATACATTTGTACAATGGAATACTACTCAGCCATCAAAAAAGATGAATTAATGAAATTTGCTGGGAAATAGATGGAATTAGAAAAAATTATATTGAGTGAAGTATCCCAAACACAGAAAATTAGATACCATATATACTCCCTAATAGTACCTAAACCTAATCCTAACCCACTTAATGACATATTCAAAGAAAAAAAATTCTGTAATACATACTGTAATTGCAAAGATTATAAACAGGAAGGAAGGGGAACAAGCCCCCCCCCAGAAAAAAATGAGGGAGGGGATCATGCTTTGGTAGAGAAAATAAGTCACTGTCAAGTACTGCATGTAAGTAGTGAGACATATGGTGAAGCTCACTCTCACTTCCCTTCCTGGTCACTTTCGACTGAAGAGGTTTGATCTCACCAATCAGGGAGGGTATAGGGACCGGCAGATAGATGGTAATCATCCTGCAAATGGGACACTGACCCCCTCCCCCCAGTGTGGTGTCCTGTCCTACTCTTATTCCATCTATCTTTGAGTCTCCTCTTATATTAAGATCTTCATTTAAACAGCTTTTTATCTTTGGTTAGGAGGTGACCTTCAATACCAATCAGGATGGAGCCAAGGGCCGTGCAGGAAAAGCAAAACTGAAAACAACAACAAACCATAACTCAGAACACCAAAGACTCTACATTAATCACCTGGAACAGATCAGCCAAATCTCTCCCTAGCCTAAAGCTCGGAAAACTTGTGGAAGAGGGGGCGACAAGATTGTAAGAGCCTAAAGATGGGGAGGACCAACAATATGCAAGATACTACATACAAATTAGGGCTGCAGTAGCCATAATCGAACTTTGCATGACCTACACAATGACTGATGTGTCAAATGACCCCCCAAAGTCTAGCATGGATCACAGGCAGTAGGATCCTTACAGGTAAGGGATTAACAGTCATAACAGTGTTCCCATCCTAATATGGCCCCAAAGAAAGGGTTTCAGGCTGTGCCACTGAGTCCTTACACCTCACTAGGGTGGAGGACTCAGAGGAAGGTTTGGCATTCACACAAAAGGATGCTGCAGAGGATGGAAGGGGGGGAAAAGCAGTGGCACTAGGAGAAGGAAAGAGGAAAAGGGGGGGAGAGTGCAGGGTGAGACTGGGGAGGGGTGGAGGGAGGGAGAGGATGGGGTTCCTATTGAGCTTGTATGATTGGGGGAAAAAAATTAAAGAAAAAAGAACAAATAAATGAAATTTTTAAAAAAGTAATATGATTCCTACATATAGTTACTTCAAGGATCTATGTTAGTTTATTCTGTAAAGAGCTAGTTCATTAAGCCTTATCAAGAAAGATAAACTAATATCTTACATACAAAGGGAGATAAAAATTGTGAAAAAAACCCATAAATTTGTCAAATAGTGAAAAAAATTCTAAGTTGACTTATAAGAAATTATTTTAACGTGATGTCATATGGACCTATGACTTTCAGAATATGTATATCTGTATCTAAACTTTATATTCTATTATATAAATGTTTACAAAGTTAAAGGCATATAATGTTGATACTACAAAGTAACCAATAAATGCTATTACCAAATATCTGCCTTCACAACAGGAGTATGTGGCTGAGGAGGGTGTAAATGCAGGAGTTGCTAGAACATACCAGAACCTTCCAGAGCCTTCTAGGGGAGCACCCTGTTCTTGTTGGCCTCAGACAAACTGAATAACCTGGGCCTTTGAGAGTAGAGAAATGCAAGACAGCCCCCATTGCAGCACTCTGAGTAAGACTGTTAGCCCCGGCCAGGCCACAGTTGCTTTTTGTTTGTTGGTTGGTTGGTTGGTTGGGTTTGTGCGTGCACGTGTGTGTGTGTGTGTGTGTGTGTGTGTGTGTGTGTATTGTGTGTCCCTGTGGAGACCCAAGGGTGATTTTGGAAATCATTCTGGATGCTTTTACCTTCTTCTTGCTTGGCTCTGGGATTTCCCAGACTCCACCCAGTGGAACCTGGAATCCAAACTAGGTTCCTTCTGCTTGGGAGACAGTCTTAAGCCCTGAGCTCTCTCTCTCCAGTCCCCAGGCCACAGTTTTGAAAAACTCCTTCACCCAGGCTGGAATGTGGCAATTCCTGGAAATCATCACAGGAGTAGCCCAAAATCCACTTCCCTCTTATTTCCCTAGATCTCTGACCTCTTGGGAGAGAACAAAAGGTAATTTATGGAAGACTAAAAATTCCTACTATCCACAGGACTTAACCTTGGTCTTTTAAATGAGCAACTGATACAAACCATGGAATCTTTTTTTTCTGTCACATTTTATTTTTTTTTCCCAATCGTACAAGCTAAATAGGTACCCCTATCCTCTCCCTCCCGTCACCCCTCCCCAGTTTGCCCCTTGCACTCTCTCCCCTTTTCCCCTCCTTTCCACAGCCCTCCCTCCTTCCCCTTCTCCCAGTGCTTCTCCCTTCCCCCTCCCATCCTCTGCAGCATTCTTTTGTGTGAATGCCAAACCTCCCACTGAGTCTTCCACCCTGGTGAGGTGTAAGGACTCAGTAGCATAGCCCAGAGCTCTTTCTTGGGCTCCCCATTAGTATGGAACTCTATTATGACTGTTAATCCCTTGCTTCTAAGGGTCCTACCGCCTGTGCTCCATGCTAGACTTGGGAGGGTTGTTGACATGTCAGTCATTGTGTAGGTCATGCAAAGTCCAATTATGGCTACTGCAGCCTTAACCTGTGTGGAGTATCTTGCATGACATTTGTCCTCCCCATCTTAGGCTCTTACAATCTTGTCGCTCCTTTTCCACAAGTTTTCCGAGCTTTAGGACAGGGAGAGATTTGGCTGGTCTGGTTCCAGGTGATTAATGTAAGGTCTTTGGTGTTCCGAATTATGCAAACCATGGAATCTTTATAATGTATTGGCCCTTATAGTATTTTTCTTTAGTTCCTTAACTATTGACTCATAAGACCAACTGGTACTTTTGTAAAATGGATGGCAATGGTCCTCTAGAGATCCTGACCACCCTGCATAAAGGTTCTGTTACATGTGTGGTATGGTTGAAGAGGTCTTAGACACTATGGCTCGGATGGGCCATCAGAAGGTTAAGATCTCAGAAAACTCCATAGCCGTCTCCAGTGCATGCAGGTTTATTACTTCATGATCACGAAGAATGACAAATGAGAGCAACAGAAGGTCAGACATGCAAAGTTTATTGTAAAAGGAGATAAAGGCTGTCGAAGAGAGTCTACAGAGAGGGGACTCAAGTGAGTTGCCCATCTGGACTCTTTGGCAGATCCCTTTATGTGGAGCAAGTGAGCCTGATAGGCTTGGGCCACATGTAAACCAGAGATTGGCCTGGTATATTTTTGGTTTCTAAGTGAGGTAGCTGTGGAGACTGATTGGATAGGATAAGTGAATGTCAGCTCAAGAAAAAACACACCAGAAGGAGAAGCACCCAAAAAGTTCCCAGGAGGAGCCAGAAAGTGAAAGCAGCTAAGACCCAGGCCTGGCTGCCATCTTTGGTCAGTCAGGGCTTGTGCTCTTTAGGCAGTTTTAGAGCAGCCATGCAGGGACAGTCTCTGAAGGTCTGCGAAGGTCATCCCCCACATCTCCCCACTACTGGGATCACCCTGAAGGAACACAGGCTGTGTTGATCTAGAACTGACTCTAATCCTTTACAGAGATAAAGTCACCAACTTCCCCTGATGTTCTGTTCAAGAAAGGACATGGAAATGAGCTCTCCATCTGAAAATGCCATGCAAATGTTTACAATATCGTCAGCTGAACAGAAGCTCTTTCATGTCATAAGACCCCATTTGTTGAGTGTTGGTTCTAGTGCCTGTGCTATTGGGTTTCTGTTAGGAGCTGTTGGCCTAGCCGTCACCTGGAGGGAGTTCCTTACCCTTTCAACTAGGGTTTTCACAGTCTGTGACTGAACATGAAGCTCCTTGATCCATTTGGAGTTGATTTTTGTGCTTGGTGACAGGTCCAGGTCCAGTTTTAATTTCTGCATGTGGCCACCCAGTTTTGCCAGCACCATCTGTTGTTGCAGGTGCTGTTATTTTTCCATTGACTTTTGGAGCCCCTTTATCAAAGATCAAATGGCTGTAATCGTGTGGGTTTAGATCTGGGATATCTGGGTCTTACCCATTGATCTACTTGTCTATTTTGGAGCCAATACCAAGGTGTTTTTATTACTGTGGATTTATAGTATAGATTAAAATTTGGTATGGTGATCCCTCCAGCAGTGTTTTTGTTACTCAGGATTCATTTTGCTGTCTTGAGCCTTTTATGTTTCCATATGAATTTTGAGATTGTTTGGTCACTTTCTTTAAAGAATTGCTTGGGGATTTTGATTAAGATAGCATTGAATGAGTATATTGGTTTTCATAATGTTAATGCTGTCAATTCAGAAGCATGGGAAGGCTTCAATTTCTGGGGTCTTCTGTAATTTCTTTCTTTAGGGTTTTAAAATTTTCATTATAAAGGTCTCCCACTTCTTTGGTTAGATTTATACCAAGGTATTTCATTTTTTTAGGGGCTATATGATAAATGGGATTGTTTCTCTTAGGACTTTTTAACTCTTTCCATCCTTGGTATATAGGAAGGCAAATTTGTTTTGTAACCTGTCACTCTGCTGAACTTATGTATTAATTCTAGGAATTTCCTGGTGGAGTTTTCAGGATCTCTCAGGTCATGTCAACTGCAAATAGAGATATCTTCACTTCTTCCTTTCTGATTTGAATCCCTTTTATTTCCCTCTCTTGTCTTATAGCTCTAGCTAAGACTTCAAGTACAATATTGAATAGAAGTGGTGAGAGTGCACAGCCTTGTCTAGTTCCTGATTGAATCAGGAATGTTATAAGCTTTTCCCCTTTTAGTATAATCCTTCCTGTTGGCTTGTGGTAAACAGCTTTTATTATGTTGATATCAGTTCCTTCCATTCCAACTCTCTCTAGGATTTTGATCATAAAAAGATGTTGGATCTTGTCAAAAGCCTTTTCTGTATTGTATTTAATTCTATTTAATTGTCAACTTTATAGCTGCACACTGTTTGGGGCAAAGCTGTGGAAAGTTAATTGTTGGCACAGATCCTTTCTTGGGCTGCACACTAGTGTGGGAACTCTATTACGAATGTTTAACCCCTTGCCTCTAAGGATCCTACTACCTGAAACCTTCTCCTCTGTGATCCATGCTAGACATGGGGGGGGGTGTTGTTGATATGTCAGCCATTGTGCAGGTCAGGCAAGGTCCAATCACATTTTGGCTACATCCTGGCTGCTGTAGCCCGAACTTTTGTGGAGTGTCTTGCATATTGATGGTCCTCCCCATCTCCAGGCTCTTACAATCTTGCTGCCCCCTCTTGTGCAAGGTTTCCTGAGCTACAGAATAGGGAAGAATTTGGCTGATGTGGTTCTGGGTGAGTATTGTAGGGTCTTTAGTGTTCTAAATTATGGTTTGTTGTTGTTTTCAGTTTTGCTGTTCCTGCACTGCCCTTGGCTGCATCATGATTAGTTGCAAGGTCATCTCCTAATCAAAGATAAAAGACTGTTTAAATGAAGATCTTAATATAAGAAGAGACTCAAAGGTAGATGAAAGAATAGTAGGACACAGCAGTGACAGGGGTCAATCTCCTGTTTGCTGGTTGGTTACTGTTGTAGTTTGCCTAAATGGTTGCTGATAAATGACCATCAAACGGCTTAAGAGAACAAGGGGTTTATTGTCTCTTACAATTACTGGTTACAGTTCTTAGTCCAGCTTGACAGGAGAACATGCACCAATACCAGGGCCGAGGAAACTAGCCACACCATCACCACATAACAGCTGAGAGAGGGATAATTCTTACTTACCAGACCAGCATGTCTGGCCAAGTATAGAGAAGGATTCTAACTTCTCAATCGGCTCTCAGTATTTTATTAATCTGTTCAGGGCCTAGTCCCACCCACCATGGGCTGGGCCTTCCCCATTAGCTAGACAATTTCCTGCAGGTTTGGTCTGAGCTTAACTCAACCACTAATTCTCTACAAATGTGCCCAGAGCTCAAACCCTCAACTGTCAAGTTGACACCTGTGCCTAATTACATGAGGTAAAATGAAGGAATCCAGTCCTTGATAGAATGGATAATACAAGCCATTAGAGATACCTCATTATCACTGGCAGAGGTTTCTATGGATCTCAGACATTGAAGGACAATAGAGGAAGGATAGGCATTGCTGAAAGAATTAGACATGCAAAAGCCAGTGTTTAGTCTCAGTTTATTGGGCCAGATAGGATTGTGTTCATCAGAGTCAAGAAAGAAGCTAATTAAACAAGAAACATGTAATTGCTATGGAACTCTATGTCTTTTCTGAGCTTCTTGGAAGAAAAAAATAGATAATAAGTTAAACATAGTCATAGAAACTTCTGGAGACTTTAAAGCTTGAAAAACAGTTTACAAAAGGCGTGAATGTTGAAACAGTGAGATGAAAAAGACTAAGCTTGCCCCCAGGACTGGAAACAATCACCTAAAGTAAGCTGTGTACATACATCTCTCTCCTACAAAAGATGTGCTGAGGATGGAAATTGCTCACTTAATTCAAGGCTCTCAGAGCAGACAGGCGTGAGTCCGCAGCTGAAGTAACAGACAGTGCCATCTCAGAACATGTTAGACCCAGGGAACCAGTCTAAACAGCGGGATAGAGCAAAGTCTGGTCTTGGGCAGGGCACACGTCATTTAGCCTAACGTGAGTGGAGAAATGCCTGGAGGTCCCATGGAAGCAATTCAGGATAATGAAACAGAGTGTTAGGTAAAATGATTGGGTTATTGAAAGTTGTAATAGGCAATACCCTCTATTCATGTCACCATATCCAGTGTTTCCCTTTTGATGAAAGGATTGATGGAAGCTAGCGGTGAACCTTTCCTGCTGTGTTGGGTCTTGCTAACATTTTCCCTTAGCATCCCTTTATTTGCTAACCCTTGAGTTCATCGGGTGCTTGGGATGGACTATGGTGGGCTTTTCAGAGATCCCGCTTACCTCTGTAAAAAGGATTTCACTATATAACACTAACCCTTGAGTAGAAGCGTCTGAAGATGAGAAGAGACATTAATACAAGGTAAAGAAAGGCACTTCTGGGGCTGGAGAGGTGGCTCAGGGGTTAAGCCTCTGCCTTGCAGGCAGAAGGTCCTGAGTTTGGATCCTAGACCCCACGTATAAACGCTGGGCGGAAGAGGGGTCAGCCTGCGTTTCCATCCTGGTGGGACGGAGCCTGTGAATCCCGGGGCAGAGTAAACGAGGAGGAGGTGGAGGCATCCATGGTGGTTCCCGAATTCGTCCGTGGTTCTACACACACACACATACACACATACACACGCGCACACACGCATACACGCACAATTGAATAAATAAAAAAAAAAAGAAAGGCACTCCTCAAAACCATATGGTTATAGACTGAACATCATAATGCCAGGGCTGGGCAGCATATTGCTCTGTGAGTTATTGGCTAGGGAGGCCCCCAAGGTCCCACAAACTATAGTTCAGTTGGTTACATGGTGGGACTAGATAATAAGAGACTATTACTGAAGACAACATTGCTATGGTTGTAGGACATAGAGCACTAAAGCTGGGACTGAGCTTCCCTACTGGCTGGATTTCATAGGAACAGAAAATGCTACTGATGTTGCTGGAGGAGAATCATCACCAACTCACATATGGGGTGTGAATATGATGATACTAAAATACCAGTCAAGATGTGGTTGCTGATGCAATAGCGGCAGGACTCTTATGGGTATAACAACAGATTTCCAATGGGATTTAAGGCCCATTGCACAGGAGGGAGTCACATCTGCACTGTAAGCTGGGACAAAAAAATGTGGATAGGGACACCATAGGTCACAGTGGGGAGACCACTGCAATTTTGCATATTGATGTGATGTGCTTGTTAAACTACCTTCTAAACATTTATGCTTATACTCATGAATTACCAATATTGTCAGCTGCAGTTGGTCATGGAAGGAAACTTTCTTTTGCAGTGGACAGTGTGTCAGAGACTCAGAATCATTGGTGAAGCTCCTTAGGACAAATAACTATTTGTGTGCCATTCGTGGGCCAATACCTAGCTATATGTTGGCATCTGTATCACTTTCTCCAAAGTTCAGAGAACATTGTGAAAGAAGAGGTTGGAGAGAATGTAAGCGCTGGAGGAAAGGTATGATATATTTTCTCTGGGCATAACATGATTCCCTGTGAGACTTTGCCTCCAAGTCTACCCTCCTGAGGTTTTCAGACCGTACGTAGCTCGGAGCAGTCTGTCCCAAAGAAAGGCTCTTGAGACTCAAAAAATTGTAACTCTTTGGAAGTTTTTGAAATTTACCAGATTCACTAACTCTTCTTCAAGGTTGTGGAAGCAGCATAGCTTCGAAGGAGACTCCAGGCCTCTAAGCGCCCAGATAGGCTGGGTATCTTTGGGATAATGCAGCTAATTTTGAGTCATCCTTGCTCCTGTAAATAACTCGTATGCCTGTAAGTAACCCTCACTCATGTGGCTGCATGTAACCACAATAAACTAATTAGTTTGTTGAGGAGGACTTTTGTGTAATCATTACTTTGGTTGGTTGTTGGATCCCTTACATGGGGGCAAATAGATGTTTGCATGGTGTCTTCCCAGATAAAGTGTCATACAACAGCACACTCTGCCTTAAGAGTGACACAAGTTCCACCTTAGGGTGCTGTCAGCATATCAAGGGCCACCAGGTCTTATAAATAGGTATCCTCATCAACTTGTCTTCTGATTTTAGCAGGGAGATCACATGGATTTTAAGAAGCACCTACTGGGAGCTATACACTGATACTAAAGCAAAACACAAAAGAACAACTGGAATCGAAAGGAAAATAGTATAAGGTTATAACCAATGGAGAGAAGAAGAATATATTATACCTATAGGATCTAAAAGAAAAACAATGAAACAAGTTAAAACATAAACTTCATAACACCTGATAGACTTAACTTGGGACTTATCTTTGTATTTAAGAAGAGATCCTTTCTGTTGGTTTGAAAAAGAAGCAACAAATCATATGTTTAAACAGCTTTATCTTCAAGATATTCTTAAAGTTGTGATGACTTAGATGGAATAGATTTTATTTAAAAAAATGCATTTTGTGTTTTTTTTGTGCTTGGATTTCAGATATATGTATGTGTGTGTGTGTGTGTGTGTGTGTGTGTGTGTGTGTTTGTGTGTGTGTGTGCGCGCCTGTGGATGGGCACACTTCTTTGCAGGTATATGTACGTGAATCCACTTGAGTGTGTGCCTGTGCAGGCCCAAGAGTGATATCAAGAATCATAGTTGATCTCTTTCACCTTGTTGCTGTGAGCCTGTGTCTCTAATTAAACTCAGAGCACACCATTAAGGCTACTGAGCTTGTTCTGGTCTTTCCCAGGTTCCTTAACCTTTCAGAGCTGGGATTATGGGTGGGTCTCCAT
The DNA here is from genome assembly GCA_023101885.1 of Typhlomys cinereus. Classification (NCBI taxonomy): domain Eukaryota; kingdom Metazoa; phylum Chordata; class Mammalia; order Rodentia; family Platacanthomyidae; genus Typhlomys; species Typhlomys cinereus. Next base: position 182,748 of record JALPQD010000029.1, read on the forward strand.
ACCGACAGGGTATTTTATGTGGGTTCTGGGGATCCAAACTCAGGTCTCTTGGGTTTTGAAGCAAGTGCTTTAAATCCCCAGCCCAATTTTAAAGAAAAATTTATTACTTTGGTTAGTACCTTTTCTGCCCCAGACAAATGCAAACATCAAAAGATATTTATATCATTGACAGAGCCATTGAGTAAAATTTAGTTGTCAAATTTTTCCTTGGAAGGTGCCTGCCCTTTGTGTTAGGTTAAGAAAAGGCAGGGGGCTGGAGAGGTGGCTCAGGGGTTAAGCCTCTGCCTTGCAGGCAGATGGTCCTGAGTTCGGATTCTAGACCCCGCGTATAGACGCTGGGCAGAAGCGGGGGCGACCTGTGTTTCTGGTCCAGGTAGGGTGAAGCCTGTGAATCCCGGGGCAGAGTAAACGAGGAGGAAGTGGAGGCGGTCCATGGTGGTTCCCGAATTTGTCCATGGTTCTACACACACACATACACACACGCGCACACATGTATACATGCACAATTGAATAAATAATAATAATAAATAAAAGGCAGCAGCTTACTTTACCTTCTTGGTTATTGTATAGAGTTTACAAGCTTTCATTTTATAGTCTTTTTAAAACCTGAATGTGCAAATGCTATAACTTAATAGCTATCTTTCCAGATAACATGAGCCATGAAGTGCCTTGCCATTTCGTTTTCTTCTCTATTATATATATGTTCATATATACATATATATAAATGTATACATGTATAAGTACATATATGTGTATAGATATGTTATTTTGATTACTTTTGCCCCACTTTAGCCTCTGTCACCCACCCTTCTTCCCTGAAAATGTGTTTCTCACATGTACGTCTTTCTGTTTTGCTTAGCCAAGGCCATCTGGCTGACCATGTATTAGAAATACTCATTAAAGCCTGATGATGAGCTCACCAGTGGGTACAGACTTAAAGACAATGACTCTATTCTTGAATCTGTCAATAGCCAATAGTGCTACAGGATGGTGTGGGGTCCTATGGGCCTCTATTATGCTTGTGACTGAGCATTGACAAGGCTAGTCTTGTGCAGGCCTAATATAAGTAGCCACTTTACTTTGAGTTAATATTGTAATGGCTGTGTTCTTTTAGAAGATGATATTTCACATCGTTCTCTCTATAATCTGGCTCTTACATTTTTTTTATTTCAGCTCATACAAACTTATTAGGTACACCAGTTCCCTCCCTTCCTCCTCCTCCCCCCGTACCCCCTGCTCTTCCTCCCCATCCCTCTCCCTCCCCATCCCCAGTGCCTCCCGCCCCAATTCCCAGAGAGTCCTTTCTTGTGCATGTCTGATTTTCCTCTGGGCCCTCCTCTCCGATGACGTACAAGGACCCAGTGGCCTTTCCCTGAACCCTTTCCCGTGTTCCCCTTAGGTATAGGAACACTGCTGTGGCTGCCAATCCTTTACCTCCAAGGCTCTTGGTGCCTTTAGCAGATGCTAGACTTTGTGAGGTCAACAGTGTGTTGGACAATGCACAGGGCATGCAAAGTCCAATTATGATTGCTTCAGCCCTAACTAGTATAGAGTATCTTATATATCATTGCTCCTCCCATCCTTTTGCTCTTACACTCTTACTGCCCCCTCTTCCGCAAATTTCCCTGAGCTTCAAGATGGGGAGAGACTAAGCTGGCCTAGTTCTAGGTGGTTGATATAGAGTCTCTGAAGTTCTGGATTGTGGTTTGTTGATTTTCTTTTGCAGTTTTGCTGCTCCTGCAATGCCCTTCACTCCATCCTGGTGGGCATTGTATGTTACCCCCTGGCCAGAGACAAAAAGCTGTTAGAGTCTTGTGATAAAAGCACATTCAAAGGTAGATGTAATAAAAGTGGGAAACCATACTAAGGGAGGGGTCTATCACCCATTTGCAAAATGGTTACTTTTTATCTGCCAGACTATATGCCCTCCTCTTCTGGTGAGATCACACCTCCTCAGTAGTAAATGATCAGGAATAAAAGTCTGTGAACTTAATCAGATGTCTCATTACTTATTTGGGTCCTTGGTGGAGGCCTATTTTCCCTGCTGTAACATGGTCCCTTCTCTCCTTGTTTCTGGTGTGGCCCTCCTACCCCATCCCTCCTGTTCATAATCCTTGCAATTACTGTCTCTAGGTGGGCTGGGTGGGTTTGTTACTAGGAGCCACCTATTAGGGAGTACATACGGCGCTTAATTTTCTGGGTCTGGGATACTTCGCTTAATATAATTGTTTCTAATGACATCCATTTCCCGGCAAATTCCAGTAATTCATCATTTTTGATGGCTGAGTAGTACTCCATTGTATAGATGTACCACAGTTTCCTTATCCACTCGTCAACTGTTGGACATTTGGGCTGATTCCATGACTTTGCTATTGTAAACAGTGCTGCTATGAACATGGTCGTGCTTGTGCTATCGAGGTGAACCTCTGCTGTATGGGGGGTTATTCCCAAAAGTGGAATAGCAGGGTCATATGGCATTTCAATCTTTAATTTCTTTAAGAATCTCCAGACGGCTCGCCAGAGTGGCTGTATGAGCCTGCATTCCCACCAGCAATGTAGGAGAGTTCCCCTCTCTCCACATCCTCTCCAACATTTGTTGTTTGTATTGTGGATTTTTGCCATCCTGACCGGGGTGAGATGATATCTCAGGGAAGTTTTGATTTGCATTTCCCTGATGGTGAAGGAAGTGGAGCATTTTTTCAGATATTTGTTAGACATTTTAATTTCATCCTTGGTAAAGTTTCTTTTAAGTTCCAGGGCCCATTTTTTAATTGGGCCATTGGTTTCCTTGGTGTTTAGTCTTCTAAGTTCTTTGTGCACTCTGGACAGCAGAGTTCTATCAGATGTGTGGTTAGTGAAGATTTTCTCCCATTCTGTGGGTTGCCTTTGAGCTCGTGTTATAATCTCTTTATCTGAACAGAAGCTCTTTAATTTCACAAGATCCCAATTGTTGAGAGTTGGTAGCAGTGACTGTGCCATTGGATGTCTGTTTAGGAACTGTTGGCCTCTGGCTCTTACATTTTTTTCATCTTCTCTTCTGAAATGTTTCATGAAAGTCACAGGTAATAGTCTTTTTTTTTAATTTTAATTTTTTAAAATTGTGCGTGTGTGCGTGTGTGCGCGTGTGTACGTTATGTATGTGGGTGTATGTGTAGAACCACGGGCGAATTTGGGAACCACCATGAGTCGCCTCCACCTCCTCCTTGTTTACTCTTCCCGGAGATTCACAGGCTCTGCCCTACCAGGACCAGAAACACAGGCTGCCCCAGCTTCCACCCGGTGTCTATACATGGGGTCTAGGATCCGAACTCAGGACCTTCTGCCTGCAAGGCAGAGGCTTAACCCCTGAGCCACCTCTCCAGCCCCCACAGGTGATAATCTTATTTAGGACTGAATCCTTAACCACTTTTTTTTATTCTGAAGCTGCTAGAAAAAAAATAGGGAGTACACTTGAACATATTGGCAAGGTAAGAACTTTCTGAATAGGACTCTAGTAGTTCAGGAAGATCAAAAATTGATTATTTAGATCTCTCGAACCTTCTCAACAGTAGAAGAAATTGCCAATTGAGTGGAGAAACAGCACACAGAATGGAAGAAAATCATTGCCAGTCATACATCTGACAGAGGATTACTATCTAGAATATACAATGTCATAGATACACGCATCAACTTGATGTTTGAAAGTTCAAAGTCTGGTAACACTTGCAAAGAATTAGTCCTGAGAAAGCCTGCAGAAGATCGTTTGAGTGCTAGAGAAACCCATCTCATGATGGGTGTGGCTAGTTCCTGGGTAGATGGACAAGATGGAGGGAACTGGGACAGGAAATTGGCATCCCTCTGTATACTTGGCCAGATATGCTGGACTGACAAGTAAGGACTGACACTCTCAGCAGTTCTATGGATTTGGTGTGGCCAGTTGCCTCAGCCCTGGGTGTTTGCGTGGGCTTTCCTGCCAAGTTGGATAAGAAATTATAACTGGACAGCCCTAAGTCAAAATTAATGTTCTCTTAAGCCATTTGACCATGCATTTATTGGCAACTATGCAGGCTAACTGCAGTATACAAGTAACTCAATAAGACTAAATGTTAAGAAAACAAGAGGTGCTTGATCCATTTGAGTTGAGTCTTATGCAGAGTGAGATTAATATCATTTCAATTCTTTTGCATGTTGATATTCAAATTCTCCAGCATCAGTTTTTGAAGATATTGCCTTTTCTCTAATACATGTTTTTGATATCTTTGTAAAAAATCATATAGTTATACTTACATAGATTTATATCTGGGTCCTCTATTCTATTTTTGTGCCAGTACTGTAATGTATTTATTACTGTGTCTTTGAAGTAAAATTTGAAATTTGTATCACACCCAATATTTCTTTTGTTCAACATTACTTTGGCTATCCTGAGCTTTAATGTTTCCATTAGAATTTTAATTTTTTCCTATATCTTTGAAGAATAGCCCTGGAATTTTGATTGGAATTGCATTGACTCTGCAGATACCTTTTGGTATTATGGGCATTTTCACAACACTAATCTTTTAGGAACCTCAACTTAAACCTATATTCTTGGCTTTGTTGCAGAAAAGCATTTAGGATGAGTCAGTATGAAGAGGAAGAGGAGTTTACTGAAAATAGAAAGATGCTCAGGAAAAGAATAAAGTACATCTGAGAGCACGATGTGGGCTCAAAGAAGGGCTATAATGCAGTGTCTTAGCACTATCTGTAGGCACCGTTTTAGTAGCTCTGAAGTTACATCTCAAGGAATTACTAAGAAACTTGTTTTCCTTTTTGATAAATGATATTGGTAGATCATAGGGTCAAACGGTTAGATAAAGTTGGGGGCATTATGGACTTTGTAAAAACTAGCAGAACCAGCCTCTCACTGAGCTATATACATAGGCGAAAGAAGTCTTAAGCTTACCTTAGAAGGGAACATCTGCAAACTAGCAACACTGACTTCCCTGTGAACTCTGTGCAGACAACAAATGGAAAACCAGAATGCAAAGTTGTGAATTTAGCTCAGAAGCCCTCCTGCTACACATGAGCATGGACTGGGCCTTGAGACTACAGCTGTTTAATAAAGTTCATTCTCCTCAAATTTAGCCCAGAAGTCCTACATTTTAAAAGGCCGTGGCTTACCAAGATAACAGCTGAACCCATCCTTTGTTCCGATAATGGCTGGTCACCATCCCTTGTTCCTCTCACTCCCTGGCAGGTGGTTCTCTTCTCACCCATTTAATGTAGCCAAGTAAAAGCCTCTCAATTTAATTCCTAGTTCACAAGCAGGCGCAAGTCAATCAGGGCTCAAGTAATGGAGGCATAAGAAGATCTAAGCAAGGAGGCCAGTGAACTGACTCCCTTCTGAATCTCCTTGCTGCAGATAGATTTTCTTTTCTTACCTGCCCTTCTTTTGTTCTTGTTAGTCTTCATCAGTGGTGAGACAATGAACCTGGGTACCACTTGCTCAGAGTGACTTTGGTGGTTTTTGAGTTTTCTTAGCCCTCTGAGCTATGTCCAACTGAGTCATAGTGACTGTCACACTTAATGAGCTCCTCAGCAAGATTGTAAGTTTTCTCCAGAGATGCCTTGGATGAAGTTACAAATAGATAAAACAAGGAACCACAGGTTCTTGTACAACGGGATTGGCATACATAGTTTTACTGTAAATGGGGTTTCTGGTAAGATTCCTAGAATCCTGTAGGTTTGGAAAAGGAGGAAGATAGTTGGAAAGGAGAAAGATCTTAAGTACATGTTAACTGGATCTTTTTTTATGTATGAGTGTTCAAGAGCGTACATGAATGTGTGTTCCCATAGAGGCCCAAGGGTAACATTAGGAATCATCCTAGATTGGTCTCCCTCCTTATTGCTTCTAACTGGGGAAGTTTCCCAGGGTCTTCTAGGGCCGGAATTACAGACCTCAGCTATATCTGTCTGACATTTTTACATTGTATCTGGGATCTGAACTCAGCCTTTTTGTTTAGGGGGCAAAGGCTTTAACTTCTTAGCCATTTCTTCAGTCCAATTGTGATAGATTTTTTGATTTTCATTTGGTGAGATGCTTCAACCAGACTTGAGTTAGGGTCTCTCTCTCTTTTTTTTCTCTTTTCTTTTTTTTTTTTCAATATTGTATTTATGAGAAAAAGTTAGGAGGAAGGGAGGGGGGAGAGAGAGAAAGAGAGAGAGAGAAAGAGAGAGAGAGAGAGAGAGAGAGAAGACATATATGTGAGAGTTGGTTTTCTCTTTCTACCACGTGAACACATAGACTCTGGGATAGAATTGAGGTTGCTAGATCTGCTTGTAGGTTCCTTTATGTGCTGAGCCATCCCACCAGCCATCCCCCCCCCTTTTTTTTTTGCCTCAGACCCACCATGATTTTTTCTCCTCCAATCTCTTTTCAAGATGGTCTGACAAGAAGTGTCAGAAGTGTGTGAGATCTCCTCTTAGAAGACAAATTCCTCTTTGGCTGTCACCAGGCTTCAGTTTTTTCCTTTTCCCAGCATGATACTTCTGGGGAAACTGAAATTCCGTCTAGCCTGTTGTTTTAAGGGAAGGACACATGGCTCTTAAGCATATTTTAATCCTGTCAGAATAATTTCAGTCCTATGAAAGCAAACTTTTAAAACTTAAGGGTTACCTCTGAGCTATGCACACACATCCCAGCCCTCTTTGGAGGATGCATTTCCTGATGTCCTTTCCAAGTGGCCTTCCTGATTCATGTCCCTTTCCAGTAGAATTATGTGGCTCCTCCACTTCCCAAAATGTAAGTCTTCACCTAGTTATTTTATTCTCCTGGATTTGGCAAGTCTCTGACTCACAAGGTCTGATCCTGCCTCTTGATCCCAGATTTCTGCCTTGGATGTAAATAAAAACCTTTCTAAGATTTTTGCTAAAGAAAGCTGTCTGTGACTGAAGTTCCCTCTGATTGTGTCCCTTTCAACTAGGAGTTTACGTGTGTGTGTGTGTGTGTGTGTGTTTGATCTAGATGGAACATAGTGAGTTTCCTGAGATTCAAATATTAGTTTTCTGGCTCCAGAGTTTATTCTCCCCGTGTACTACGCTGTAAACCTCACTAACTGAAGTCCATCTCCAAACTTAAGGAGTTGTTGAAAATTATAGAACACTGTTTCAGGTTACATAAAACTGGACAAACACGTTGCTTTATTTTTCTTAAATTGTCTTCTATGTAAATGTACATAATGCTCTGTTACAAAATGGAAAAATGAAATAACTTACAGGTCTGTCAGCCAGGCTGTACCCTAACTTACATGTGTTACATTGAAAACTGTTTTTACCGTAAAAATGTCTTGCAAATATTTGATGTTTTTTGGACATTCGAACTGGATGCTGTCTATGATAGAAAGTCTCCAAACACTCTACAACCTTGACTCACAATGAGCTCAGAACTGTCACATGGTAGATGAGGTGCTAGGAAGAAGGGGAGCTTCCTGGTCCTGTCCCAGGAGAGCAAGCCAAGAGCCAAGCATCACATTTAGTTTGACTTTTGTCTTGTCTGTTTGCTCCCTCTTGTGGTCTATGGTGAAGTTCTGGGTACCTGAGATTCCAGAAACATTTCCCGAATTTCTGGTGGAAATCCCCATAGAACAGAGCTCGCTTTCTCATGAATGGAGGTACATTCCCAGCTTATGAAAGTAAAATTGACTTTCCTAATTATGAAAAATGCACGTTTCCAGATTTTGGAAATTTCAGAAAATACAGAAAAGTGAACAGGAAGAGGAAGAAAAGAATAAGTATTATTTGATGATTCAGCAAAAATAGTCCATTATCAGAATTTGATAAAAATTTCCAGTTTTTTGTTTTATGCAGGTACATACAGAAACAAAAAGGGGCTGGAGAGGTGGCTCAGGGGTTAAGCCTCTGCCTTGCAGGCAGAAGGTCCCGAGTTCTGATCCTAGGCCCACATATAGATGCCAGGCGGAAGGGGGGGAGGGCCTGCGTTTCTGGTCCTGGTAGGGCGGAGCCTGTGAATCCTGGGGCAGAGTAAACAGGAGGAGGTGGAGGCGTCCATGGTGGTTCCCGAATTCGTCCGAGGTTCTACACACACACACACATACATACATACACACGCACACACACGCATACACACACAATTGAATAAATAAATAAATAAAATTCTAAGAAACAAAAAGCATTTATTCCAAGGGACAAGAAAATAAATTTATCATTAGTTTCATAAGTAGCTAGTGTGTGATACTTTTCCTGGTAAGGCATCATATAAACATCTATTCACCTCAGAGAGACACCCAATCATAGATGATTACACGATTCGATTATATCAGTACAATTTGGTGAACAGATTTTTTTTATTTGGCTTACAGGAGCGTGAGTGAGTGTTCACTTAAAGAAATAGGGATGATTTAAAGGCAGTTATATCAGTGTTGTCACCAAAAAGCCAACCCAACATGTGTATCAACTCCTAGAAACTGAATCCCTGGAGCTCTCTGCATGACTTGAAGGCAACTTGGTTGGTTGGAAACTCCTCCAGGCAGATCCACAAGCCAGAGAATTTCATTCCCTCATACTTGTTTACTATCTTCTTCATTGTTTGGAGGGCCACTAGTCTTGTTAATTTCAGGAACTTCTTGAGACTTAATGTGCTACGTGATGATGAAATGTTTCAATTAGGAAGAAACTGATAAACATCATTCATCCCTTATTTTGGCTCTTACATTCATTCTGTCATGTGTCTCTTCCCCCCCCCCCCCCCCCCCCCCCGTTTGCAATGTTCCCTGAGATTTGGATGGTTGACATAGATGCTTACTTAGGGCCAAGCAGTGGACTAGTATGTCCTCAGGAGTTTCACCAGTGGTTCTGAGTTTCTGTGGCATACTGTCCATTGCAAAAGGAAGTTTCCAGCCTGAGTTTGGATCCCAGATCCCATCAGGCAGAAACGACTGTGGCCTGTACTTCCAGTCCTGGAAGGTAGCGGCTGGGAAACTCCAGAGCAAAGCAAAGAGGAGATAGAGCAATCCAGAGTGATTCCTGAAATCACCCTTGGGCTTCCACAGACGCACACACACACACACAAATAGGACATTTCCTTCTGTGACCGTTGATAACATCAGAGCTCCATTAGTGTAAGCACAAATGTTTAGAAGGGAGTTTGATAAGCACGTCACATCCATTTAACACCATAATTGCAGTGGCCTGTCCATTTATAGGTTTTTGTCCTGGTTTACAGTACAGATGTTGTGGGACCTGAACCTAAGAAATGCCATTTTATATATATGTTCCCATTTTGTACTTGTTCACTTGTCCACACCATAAAACACCAGACGTGCACATAGACTGTCTGACCCAACTGTGTATATGACTCTAGCCACAAACAAGTCAGAATACTTTACACTCCGGAGCCCCCACTAGCTGGGAGGACAGCCTTGTATGATAATGTATAAAGATTAGGAGCCGAGCAGGTGGAACTGTCCAATCAGAAGCCAGCCACTAGCTGCTCAGGGAAATGCCAAAGACCATAAATAATGTAGGAGGTATTAGAGATGGCTGGTGGTTGGAGCTGACCAATCTCCATTTGCCAATACTATTTTTGCTTTTATTTCAATCGTGTATCTGTTAGGTTAGAGACCCCCTCCTCCTATAGAAATAGCCTATAAAAATGTGTAAAACAAAGACCGGGGCTCTCGTTCTGGATCTGCTGTGTTAGTGAAGAGAATTTGAGCTCAAGCTTGTTTTGCATAATAAAGCCCCTCGTGTGCTTGCAGCAGTGTGGATTCCATGGTCGTCTCTTGGGATCTAGGAATCTGGACACAACAATGTGAATCCCTCCTGTCCAGTGGGACTAACTCCCACTGGAAGGCTGTTATTATACCCATGATAATCTTACCACTATTACATCAGCAGCCATATCTTGCCTAGTATTTTGGTATTGGCCCCATTTGTGACCAGGAACGTTGGTGACAATTCTACCCCAGCAGCTTGTATAACACCTTCTGTCATTATGAAAGCCAACCAGCAAGGAGAGAGTTTCTATTTCAGCAAGGAGAGAATTTCTAGTTCAGTTCAGGCTGTATTTCTCCATGTCCTGCAATCATAACACTTGGCAATTTCAGCAATAGGTTCTTATCATTTAATCCTGGCATGCAACCCACAGCAGTGGAAATAGTCTTCATAGCTTGTGGGGCTTCAGAGATCTCTCTGGCCAGTAACTTGTAGGGAGGTAAACCACTCTTGGCACTGGGATTTTTATTTAATAACATTGTAGCCTCTGGGAGTGCCTTTTTCATCCATGCATGGTGTCTGTTATAGTTAAAGTTAGCTGTTATTTTAACAATCCATTGAAAATAATCCCCTTCCTCTATAACCAGACGGCTAAAGATGAGATGGAAGACAAGTCTTTATGCTGTTAATCCACTGTCTTCTCAGATTGCTGCCTTCCTGAGTATAACACAGCTCAAAGAACCAATTCCTGGTGTTTTTCTATGAGTACATCATTTGTAAAATTCACTTAGTTGCAGTACGGTTATAAGGTAGGTGGGAACATACCAATGTACTGCACTGTCTTTAGCCCAATTCTGCACATGTGTTTTTGTGAATTGACTACTTCAATCATGATTGATTCTCCATGAATGCCTATGTACAAGATGAGAACCTTGTTGTTCACTTGTATGGACATGATTCTGAGAGACCCATGGCAATGTCCATACAGGTGAGGGCATATTCGTAACTATTCCTGACATCACAGACTCTATGCATTCTATTTGCCAGCTGCTTATGGGGCAAGTTCTTACGTATGCGGTTCTGTCACCACCCACCAAGGCTGTGATCAGAAGCAGGTTGTACATGAAGGTAGCATGCAACATATTAGAATATTTTACAGGATATATCAGTAACTTTAGCTATTTTTCTCTCCTATGTAGGCTTCCCTATAATCAGATTTTACATGAACCCAGTAAGTAGGATTCATTGGAACCTAAGCTACTTTGGTATGGAAATCTGCTTCTTAATTTCAGGATGACTCAATGGATCATGACTCAACACATGGAAAATTATCAGCTGTTCTGATTTTTGCTGAACTCTGTTGTATATTTTCTTTTAAAAATATTTTATTTGGGCTGGGGAGATGGTGCAGGGGTTAAAGCCTGTACCTCACAAGCAAAAGGACTAAGTTCAGATCTCCAGATCTCATGTAAAAGCACCAGGTAGAAATGGTAGTATCTGTACTTCCAGCCCTGAAAAGCAGAGCTTGGAAAAAACCAGAGCAAAGCAATAAGAAAGCAAAATAATCCAGGATGTTTCCTGATGTCAGCCTTGGGCTTCCACAGGCACACATACTCAAATGTCCTCTTGTACACATGAACATACACATGTGCCAAAAATGTTTCACACACACACACACACACACACACACACACACACACGAGAGAGAGAGAGAGAGAGAGAGAGAGAGAGAGAGAGAGAGAGAGAGAAACACACAGAGACAGAGGAGATGCATGCATGTGGAAGTCAGAGGACAACTTTCAGTTGATTCCCTCTTTCCACTATGTGGGCTCCAGGGATTGAACTCAGGCTGCTATGTTTGTGAGATGTTTTTGTCCATTAAGGCATTTTACTGGTTTTCTTACATATTTTCAGTCACATCTGTTGTTTCCACAGAGGTTGACAAAGCACCTGACGGTTTTCCTTTTTCTGCTGGACTATAAAGTGAAGCATCTAAATATAGCACAACTCTCAGTAGAGAATATCACAGGTCGGTTGTCCTGAGTTATTACCACCACATACCTCTCAACTCAGTTCACAGGTTCCTTTTGTTTGTCCCATGATGTTCATGTGCCAGACATTTGAAGAGATGGGTATTGAACCTTCCAGCACTTTATCTAACTTAAGCGTTGGTCCAACTACTGGAGGGGACTCAGTGGTTTTGAAGGATACCAATGACTTCATAGAATTTGATTCTGTGCCATCCCAGAAATGGCTTTGCTAGGTCTTCAATTCAATCCTTAATTGGATATTGGCTTTTATGGTTATAGAAATGGAACCTGTTGTACTTTATAGAGAGTTAACAATTTCTATTCTAGTGTTGTATGCTGAGCCTATTGCACTTTCCATGAGTGGAACTGAAGTCGAACTAGAAGTTATTTGCTCAAGTTGTTTCTGCCACAGTTTCCAGCTGTTGCTTTCTGAGCTCCTAATGAAGGGACTCTGGGGCAAAGGGGTATGTGTCTGTCTAGCACGTTCTATAAAGATCTTAGCCTGCTTAAAAGCTTTTTGTCCTGATCCCATATGGCATTCCACTTCATTAAGTTATATAGAGGGTGAAGAGGAATGAATTTGCCATGTCCCAGAAGCCCCAGGAATACTTGTAACTCCTTTACATTTACAGGTACAAGATATTGTAGGATTTTAAGATAACATTTTACCAGAATGTAATACTCCCAAGAAATTAACAGTTGTGCCTAGCTTGTATATTGTGTGGACTAGTCTCCCATATCCTGGTTTTTTTAGGTGCACTTGCCTGTCTTTCGGATGCTTCTCTAAACCTGCAAAATACTCAGATGTCAGCATTACATTATTTATGATATAATGAAACCTTTTTACAGAAGGCAGGAGGACAGCAAAGCACCACCATCCAATGAGAAACAGTGGGGCATGCAGGTAACCCTGGGCAAGTATTCCAAAGGTCCATTGTCATCAATTCCAAGTGAATGTAAATTGGTTTTGGGATCCAGCAGTAAAGCAGATACAAAAATGCACTAGCAAGGTATAACAGCACAGAAAAGCTCCACCACCTACATAAATTATTCAGTAATATTGGGCATGGTGGCATGGATAGAGAGCTACTCTATTCCACTCTATGTAATCTACAGTCATTTCTCAGGACCCATCTGACTTCTTCACAGGCCATATTGATCTGTTAAAAGGGTTTTTGTGGGCTGGAGAGGTGGCTCAGGGGTTAAGCCTCCGCCTTGCAGGCGGAAGGTCCCGAGTTCGGATCCCAGATCCCACGTATAGACGCCAGGCGGAAACGGGGGCGGCCTGCGCTTCTGGTCCTGGTAGGGCGGAGCCTGTGAATCCCGGGGCAGAAGGAGGTGGAGGCGTCCATGGTGGTTCGCAAATTCGTCCGTGGTTCTACACATACACACACACACAACACACACGCGCACACACGCGCGCACACACATACACACACACATGCGCACAGTTGAATAATAAATAATAATAATTAAAAAAAAAAGGGTTTTTGTGGGCAGGTACCATTTTAACTCTTCAATTATTGTGCTAGTTAGATACAGCTGCCACCTTTAGACATATCTATGAAGAATTATTTAAAGCAAGTCCTAAGGAAGCCTGGGGAGATTATGTAATTGATGTAGGATGATCTAACTAATGGTGAGTGGAATCGCTCTCTGGGCAGGTGAATTAAGGAGAAAGTGGGTTTGGTATTTTGGCACACCGACATACAGGCATATGGGCATGGCAAATGAGAAAATATCTCTCTCCCAGCAATTCCTGTAGGCATGGTGTAGTGTATTCCTTTGGTTTGTGAAGTTGGTATGAACTCTCTTGTCAGGTTGATAAAGTGTAACTAAGAATTATAAGCAATAAGTCCCTTGCTCCTATAATTTTTTGGAGTCCTGTATTCAGCAACAGGAAGACAGAGCTAGCACAATTGCCTTGATGACTTCATCTTCCCCGCGCTGTTTACACTGTTTGATATTTACCACCCTGCTTGGGGCAACTTCACAGGCTCCCACTTTTCCCAATCTCAAACAACTGCTTTGCCAGTTTGCCCTTACTGGTGAAACTCTCCAGTGGTGATATGCAGGATGTGTTCCAGTAATACATCCACTCTAGAACATTCTCTTGCAGTAGAGAAATGCACATGCATACTCTTGGGGAGATAATGCACACTCCTAGGACAAGCTTTGCCTTTTTTACCTACATGGTTTCATTCCTATATCCACTTACTGTAGACTATCGCCTCTGATGCTTTTGGGGGTCGCTATTAATTAAGGTACAGTTGGCTCCAGTACTCAACCAAGTTCTAGTATTTCTCACATTAGTAGGGGAACCAGTATATCTGATAATGTGATGTGAAGCTTCTAGTTTCCATGTGTCGCAGTATTGCCTGCATGTTACTGATAAATTTATGATAAAGAGTTTAGGGAAACAACGGGGTATATTTTTTCTTACAGTTGAATATAGTTTGGCAGGAAAGTTCTTACTAACACTAGCAGCTGAGGGAACTAGCTACACTATATCCACAGAATTGCTGAGAGAGGGGCAAACTCAAGAGTGGGTCTTGAGTCCAATCAAAAAGCTGTTGGTTGTTTCTTTGGTGTTCATGCTGCTGTTACACGGGGTGGTCACCTTTTGGCATGGTGAGTTATACTGCAATTTACAGATCTCATGTCATTGATGGGGCCTGTTAATTTCTCTCCCCCAGGAGCTTCTACAGTATTCCTTGGTATTGTGTAAGCTATCCAGCAAGGAGAAAGTCCTCAGACTAGTTCCAGTTGATATATTTTGGCCATGTTTTGTGATCCATTTGTGTTGCATCTTCAGTAATAAGGTCTTACTGACAGTATTTGGAAAACAACCAAAAGCCATCGCAAAAGCCTATGTTTTGGGGACTTTAAGACCTCTCTGACCAATATTTTATCAGGAAGTGCCACATTACTGTTACTTCTAGTATAATTTTGTCCCTGGGTTCTAAGTGGATCAGCTCAAGGCTTCTCCTTCCCCTGTTTTCCTCTCTCTGCTCCTCTGTATAGGGACTGTTCATTCTTATTCCTTTCTTTAAAAGAATTTTTTTAGCATAGGATAGCATAGAATGTTCCTTTAGGGTTGCTTCTCCCATGTTCCTCCTGTCTCCTATCCCCCCATTCCTTGTTATGTATTTTTCTCAATTACTCCCTTCCTCACCCTTGTCCTGGGATCCTAAATCTCCCCTTTAAAAAGTTTCATCCAAACCATGCCTTCCTACCTTCCCACTGTGAGGTCTTTCTCAAATTTTCTGGCTCTTACACTGCTTCCAATCCAAGTACATTTGACAAGGATATCAGTTCAAAATCCGCATATAAGAGAGAATATGCGGTGTTTAACTTTGTGTCTGAGCTACCTGACTCAATATTAAAGTTTCCAGTTCCATCCATTTACCAGAAAATTCCATAATTTCATCTTTTCTGATGGTTAATATTCCATTGTGTATATGTATCACATTTTCGTTATCCATTCCTCTGTTGATGGATATGCTTGCTGGCTGAGTCAATTTTTCACTGTTATGAATAGAGATGCAATGAACATAGATGAACAAGTGCTTTGTAATAAGATGTAGAGTTTTTTGCGAATATTTCAAGGAGTGGTATAGCTGGGTCATATTGCAGTTCCATTTTTAGCTTTCTGAGGAACCTCCACACTGATCTCCATAGAGGCTGTAACAGTTTACACTCCCACCAACAGTGAATAAGTGTCCCTTTTCCTCTTCAGCCTCTCTGGTGTTTGTGTTCTTGATCTTAGATGGTATCACAGAGTTGTTTTGATTTGGATGTCTCTGATAATCAGGGAAGCTGAGTACCTTTTAAGGTATTTTGTTTGACATTTCAATTTCTTTTTGAGTGAAATTCCTGTTTAGTTCCAGTGCCTATTTTTTAATTGAAATGTTTGGTGTCTTGGTGTTTAATTTTTTGAGCTCTTTGTATATTCTGGAGATTAATTCTTTGTCAGATTCATAGCTCAATACTAATTCTTAATAGATGTGCCCAGAACTCAACCTGCAATTGATAGATTGACACCTTTATCTAATTATCACACCATGGATAGCCCTCACTCACAAGCAGGCCATCAGGGAAGCAGTTGTGGTTTCCACTCCAGAAGTCCATCTACCTCTACAGCAGAGAGTACACGACATCTTCTGTCTTGTGTTTTCTTTATCCTTTGTGAACTGCTGGTCAGGCCACAAAGCCTTTCAAAGACTCACAAGCACAATAGTTGGCTTTAAAAACATTTTTTTCCCCCTATAAATTCTGAATCTATGTAAATTTTGCACTTGCTTTTGGGTCACTCAGACAGGGTCCATCATCTGTTTTCTCCACTCTACATCTCCTCCTGGGTGCTTTTGCACCTTATGAACTCAATTGATGTGCTGTTCAAGGTCATTTAGGTCTGCCAAAGTCCCTCCTACTTCGTAAAGATTAGGTCCTACCATGAAACTTAGAAAAGTCACTAAAGTCCACCACCAATCTTGAGGTCCCTGCTGAATCAATTTTTTAAAAAATTCTTGTGTGAACCTGCCTTTTTTTTTGAATCCACTTTTATATGAACCAGTGAACTGGGCATCAAACACCACCACTTCTCTTATTCATGGTTCCTCGGGGAATGCCTATCTTCCTTCTATTGTCTTTCATTCATAATTTCATGGAAACCTCCGCACAAGGTAACAAGCCAGGCCATCAGAGACCATCTCCCTCTTGTTGCCAAGGTTTTTAAGAAGGGATGGGTAGTTGTATTACTTGGTTTTCTGTTTCCACAGCACTCACGCTAATTCCATCACCCCCGTGACCAGGCTTTCATTGCTAATCTTTTCCAATTCAAGCAGTTGGGGTGCTGAATATTCTCTTATTCTCTTCAATTCGCTGTCACGACACCATCTGTGAGTTGGGCCTTTTCCTTATCTCTCATGAAACTGAAGAGACTGGCCAGCTTAGATCTGCTTCCCCACTGATACGGACACGGTCGGCTCCGGCTCTTTGCACCCCGTGACCGCGACGTCTCTGCTGTGGGGGTGTCTCCGCTTGGGGGGCCGTCGGCGGGGCTTCTCGGAAGGCCTCAGAACCCTGCGCGACGCGGGTCCTTCTCTCCGGAAGCCAGTGCTTCCGTGGCGGTCTCGAGGCGGCGATTCTCTGCGTCCGGTTCCTCCTCGGCCGGCGACGCGGGCTTCCCGTTCCAAGAGCTCCGCCGCCTCGCTGAGTTACCTGAGTGTCCGCGTCACTTGCCCGCGGGAACCGGCCTCGTCCTCCCAGGTGAGCAGCGAGCCCAGCCTCTGACGTTACTCGGCCTGCGAGCCGACCTCGGCACGACCGAGGCGGCGCGCGACAGGCGTCGCAGGCTGCAGCGCTGCGCGCGCTCTCCCCGCGCCCTCCACGGCAACCGCAGCGGGGGCTCCCGCATGTCTCGCGAGACCAGCCCCTCAGGGTGCTCCCGCCTGCACGTATCCCGTCAACCCCCGCCAGCCACCCACCCGCTGGGCCTCCTGCGCACGCGCTCTCGGGGCCAGACGGTTGGTGGCCGCGTCGCCCCCGCCGTCGTCCCCGCGCGCGCGCACGCGTCGCCCCCGCCGCCGTCCCCCGTGCGCGCGTCCGCGGCGCGTCAGCCGGGCGCGCTCGTGCCGAGGGGCTGAGGCCGCGCAGGCGCCGCGGGGGAGCGAGGCCGCGCAGGCGTGGACGGCGTTGGTTCCGAGAAGACCTTCAGCCGAGCGGAGACCGTCCCTCGGGCAGGAGGTGAGGACGGCCGCGGCTGGGGGCGAAGGCCGCGGCGGCCGCGACGCCCGCCGAGGGGCCGCGACGCCCGCCGAGGGCCCGGGCGCGGCGGGCCTGGCGGGGCGGCGGCCGCGGGGGGAGAGGCCGATGGGCCCGGGCCGCGGAGCCCTCGGCTGCGCCGGGACCCTGCTGGCCGCCGCCCCGGCGACCTTCTCGCCTGCGCCGGGCGGTGGAGCGGGGCGGTTTCTGGGGAGCTGGGGGACCCGAGCGCCGCACCCCTGCCCGTGCCACAGGCCCTCCCCCGCCCCGGCGTGGTCGGGTGGGCCTTGCACTCCCGATGGCCGCGGGGGCGATGCTGTGCGTGCACCCCCGAAAGCAGGGACGGGGAACAAAGGGGCTCGTTACTGCCGGTTCAGGGGCCGTGGGAAGCAGGGGATCGGGTAGCGCCTGTGCTCCCCGCTGGCCTGCGGCGCCTCGCGGCGCGGTGCACGTCTGTTTGCACAGCGAGGAGAAAGGGGGGGCTACGCAGCTCCATCTCCCAGAACGTGAGCCCTGCATCTTCGCGATTTTTGCTCGATCATGCCAACAGTGCATTTCTCGGTAGACCTGTAGCCCGGAGTAAGGACACAGTCTAGTGGGTAAAACTAAACAAGCTGCTTAACTTCACAAAGTGTCGTACTGGCTCGAGAAAAGTGAAGCAGAGATGCTGGAAACTCGTAACGAGCACTTAGAAGTGTATGCGGATGTTTCTGAACGTTCAGTGTCTTCTCCCTGGCCAGCATGAATAGCCAGACCCGAGCTTTAACATTCTCCTTGAATATATATGAAGTGCTTTTCTAGGCTGATTTCTATACTAGACTTCTGTTTCAACAGCTGTCAGCACTAGTTTTGATTATAAAGAGCAATAGCATCAAATTAGAAGTAAGAATATGTAAAAAGTATGAGCGATTGAATTGTGAACCTGGCCTGGACTTGAATAATGAAACCCTGCAGCCTAGAGCAGTTTTATGTAGATGGTGCAGTAGTGATCACTGCTCTTTTGCCTTTCCTGTATCTTTCCTCTTAACTATTTTATTTTGTTTGGTTAGTGCCTGCTTTTACAAGGCAAATGTTCTACTCGTGAGCTACCTTCCCTTCTTAACTTTACCTTATGTGTTGCTCCTCCAGTGTGTTTGTGTTATGTGTGTACATATGTGGTATATGTATGTATTTGTGCGGGCATGCGCATGTATGGAGGCCAGTGGTTGAAGGTGTCTCGATGGCTTGCCTTCTTATTTTTTCAGACAGATTAGGTCCTTTTACCTCAGCTGACTGACTGACCAATGAGCCCCCTCAGGTCCTCAGTCTTGTATAGCAAGCACTTTACCTACCCAGTCCCAACTTTATCATTTTAATATGCTCATTTCTCTTTATTTTTATGTCATAGTGTGTATTAGTTTTGACAGTTAGAAAGTAGGTTAAGCTGAGCATTGTGGCAGACGTTTGTAGTCCCAGTTCTCAGGAGGCTGAGTCAGGAGGATCACATGTTGGTGGTCAGCCTGATATATACATAGCAGGTTTGATCCTGGGCTACATAGTGAAAGTATTCAGTTTAGACAGAAACCTAGCAGAAGTCCCGATTAAGAGCCAGACCAAGTATAAATGAAACAGCTTACTTAATTTATGTGATGATGATGGTGGAGGCACAGTAATTGTACCTTGCAGTTATGTTTACCCATTTGATACTGCTATGCAAGTTGTCATCTACACAGTTCATGCTGGACAACTTCATCATCTACAGAGTTCTCACTTGAGAACCACATAGTCAAATTAGAAGAACAGATGCTACTCCCTAATATATTTTAAGTCAGTTTACCCTTGTGTGTATTTTGGGCTGCATTCATGATTATCTTCCACCGCATGTAGCATGGGTTGATCACACCCGTAAGCTAACTAGTGTAGTAAAATCCACTATTGAGACTGTTTGCGGTAGTTTTGTAATCATGGCTTTTGAGTCCATAACAGGGAAGATCTTCTGTTGTTCAGAGGGCAGAGGAAGAGTATGTTTGTCAGTGCTGGTACAATTTGAGAGTTCAAGGTGTGGGTTATATTCGCTTTCTACCAAAGATGAATGAGAAGCAGGATAAAGTCAGGCACAATGGGTTTTCAGAGCCTTTAACTTTAAAGTTCACATTAGTTGTTGATAAGCAGGTGATGGAAGGTAGACTCGGTCCTGTTTCTGGTTAATAGTGAAGTTATAGCATTCTATTTTAAGAAAAGTTTGGGAGAGACCATATTCTAGGTTAATATTATGTTTTGTTTTTGATACAGGATTTCACTTCACTGCTGGCCTCAAATTTGAAATCCTCTTACTTTGGTCTCCTTAGAACTAAGATCACAGGCATGTGCCATCATACTCAGTTCAATATCACAAAAAAACTTTTTTGGGGGGAGGGGAATGGTACTGCGGATTGAACCTAAGGGCCTCAGCAGCTTGGACTACAGACATATTCTGTTACTCCCCCTCTTATTTTGGTAATGCTTGGATTGAACCCATGACATTGAACTAAGCCTCCAACCTCAACTCGGTGATGATTTTAATTGCACATATTTTTATAGTTTCTTAAAATCTTTATTTTGTGGTCTGGGGAGTTAGCAGTGTCAGTAAAGTGTGTACCACACAAGCATGAGGATTTGAGTTCACTACAGAAGCTCATGTAAAAAACCGGTGTATTCTGGTGTGTATTTGTAGTCCCACTTCTGGGGAGGTGGAGACAAGTAGATCCCTGGGGTCAGCTAGCTTAGTTTACTTGGGGGAGTCTAGTTCAATCGGAGACCTTTAGAAAGCAAAGCTGGATGCTGCCTGAGGAGCAACACCTTGAGGTTGTTGAGTGCACACACATGTGCACTGTTCACACATACTGGCCTGAACACCTGCACGTATGTGCACGCCCACACACACACACACACACACACACACACACACACACACACAAGTTTGGCTTAACAAAGTATCTTCAGTGTGTGAGAACTTTTCTCTGAAATGAAATTAGAATCTCAGAAAAAAAATATTTTATTTTGTAGTGTTCCATAAAAAGTTCTTTTTTTCAGAATGAAATGCCTTTGAATTTTTATTGTATTATGGTATTGGCATTAGTAATGCAAAGGAAAAAGAAACTACACATGAATGAGGACATACTGAATGGTTATTCCTTGTCCTCATTTTTTTTTAAGATATGTGTAGCACACCGAGTTACTGTGACCTTGGAAAGGCTGCCAAGGATGTCTTCAACAAAGGATATGGTAAGTATGCTTGTAACACTACAGGATACAGTGTTAGTAAAATAAGTGTAAATAAATGTTAATCTGTTTTACAAGCTTCAAAGAATAGCTATTAGAAGGTTCTTAAATTTCATTCTTTAGAAGTAGATTCCTTTACAAATATTAAAGGCATTTTATAGGCACATATGAGTACATAATATTATCTGTAATATGAAGTAATATGCACCTATAATGTTTACATTTCCTTTAGCCGCTCTGGGAATGATTAATGTATTTCCTTTAAGCCATGAAATGCTTCCCTCATACCATGAGGTGCTATAGAAAGCAAAGATGCAATTTTTGATTCCTTTAGAGTAATAGTATATTTGCTTGATTTCAAGCAAACATTTATTTTTGGTTTATAAGATTTTTACCTAGAATATGTTTATTCCTAAGCATATATTTTTGAGTAATTTTTTCTTAGAATAATGCATTCTTTTCAATTTAAAGGTATGATTTGTATATTTTGAGAGGTGTTAGAATACATATTTTGTTATAATTTAGTTTCTTTTGGAGCTCTCACCTAATGAGAATGTCATATGTTTTCCATACAGAATGTGCAGTGTACTACTTTCATATTTTTTGACTATGTAAAGCTAGAGGAAATGTTAAGTTTTTTATATTACTTTTTTTGTGTGTGTGTGTCTAGGGTTTGGCATGGTCAAAATAGATCTGAGAACTAAGTCGTGCAGTGGAGTGGTGAGTACTAATATATTTTTAATAGATGTAGCATAATTCCATCAGTTACCCACATTGCATAAAACATGCTTTCACAGTGCTTTCCTTGACAGCATTGGCCCGCGTAGATTTCAGTGAGCCTCTTAGAGGCAGTTAGGTTGAACCTTGAGGGGCCCTTTATGTCTGTCTTCATGAGGACTACATCTTATTCTTAGAAGATAGAATTTTTTTTTCCTGTCTTATTTATACTTTTATGGTCATGTAAATGAGTGCTGAAACCTTATTTGCCTGATAATGGGTTCATGTAAGTTTTATTGTCTTTTTACAGAAGCAGATTAGTTTATTTAAAATGTAGAAATAAAAATATTTTCACATGTGTGCATATAGATTAGTTAACTTTTAGTCCTCTTTTTGTTAGAAGTCTAGAATATTGTAGAGGATATGTTAACATATTTTCAAAGATCATTAACTTGAGCTTTTATTCAGTAAATCTCAGCAAATAGACTTTTTCTTCTGATTCTGGGTATTAAACCTATGACCCTATGCTTGGTAAGAATGTGCTCTACTACTGACCTATATCTCCTAGCTCTCTGTTTACCTTTTATTTTGAGGCAGGGTCTCACTTAAGTTCCTCAGGTTAACCTTGAATGCTTTCTGTAGCCCAAGCAGGCTTTGAACTCTTGATCCTCTGCCTCAGCTTCTAAGTAGCTGGGATGACAGTCCTGTATCACCAGGTCCTGGCAGATTAATTTGTTTTTTGGTAGTGCATTGGATCAAACTAAGGGCCATTTGTGTGTAAACAAGCTCCCTCTGACTAAGCTACAGTCCCTAGTCTGTGATTAACACTTAATTCACTTTATTCTCTGATTTCTCCTTCCAGGTTGTATCTTTAGTTGATGCTTCTTCAAGCCCATGCAAACTTTATTTATGAATATAATTATTTAATTAGAAGGATGAAAGACTGGTTGAATTTATGTGATATTTATGTTGAACTCCATACAACTGTAGTTCGTCACTATCATTTTTTAATGCTTTATTTGTTTGTGTGTATATGTAGAGAGAGAGAGAGAGAAGGAGTGAGAAAGAGAGTGAGGAAGAACACAGGTGCACTTGTGCCTTGCTGTATATGCATATCACATGTAGAAGTGAGAAAACTTTCAGAAGTCAGTTCTTTCCTTCTACCATGTGGACTCCGGGGGTGAAACTCAAGTCTCTAGGTTTGCTTGTAGGTGACTTTACTTGCTATCTTTCTGTGAGTATCTCTGGCATAAATGAATATTTATACATCTGCTCTATAGAGGTAGACAGAACAGTTATATACATTGTGAGTCAATCTCAGAACTTGCACAGTTATGTTTGTATGGCAAAATTCATCTAGAATTTTCTCTCCCTTTCATGCTGCTATGGTGTGATAATCTTCATTCAGATGGTAAGGAAAAAAAACTTATTTGTATGCCTGCTCTGGTCTCTGTATTGACAGTATAAATTCTGACTTTCACATTTTCAGAGTTTGTTTAACAGTATCATTTTCATTTTTTCTGCTTACTAGCATTTAATATATAGCTAGAGAAATCATGTGCATGTCATGAATGAAGTTTTTAACTTGATCCAATGTGAAATTAGACCTAAACTGAAGCAGTTATGAACCTGGAATTCAACTTAAAACAGCCTTCTAGCCTTCTCTTAGAAATTTGTACCTCTGATATTTTAGATTATTAATAGACCTGCAAACTAACAGTGACTCCATCACCTTAATTTCATGCATAAAGTTTTCCTAACACCAAAGTAGTTATTTGCTGCATTTGTCAATTTATCACTTAAAGAATTTCTTGAACTGTTATCATGGCTTATGCTTTTATCATTTTATCTAAGGTCTTGTTTTCAGTGTGGAGTGTGAATTTCACTTTGAATGCTTTCTGAGTGGTGCTGATAACATAGATCGTAGCTTTCTAGTTGTTTCATTAGTGCGGGAAACTGGAGTTAGGGGCAGGGTGTTGTGGGAGGAAGGACTCACGTGGTACTTACTGGGCTAGAACTGCTCAGAAACCCTGGCTTTTCACTGCTGTGGGCAGGACTTCAGGAATGCTCCTTGGAAACAGGCCCTGGCTGAACGGTTTGCTTGACAGTCAGAGATTGTCAGTGACAGATGTTGAAGGTCTTTCTAATTGCTTTCATCATATGACTTAAGATGGGGGGAGGATATACTTAAGGCATGTATAGCAGTTATTTGGTAAAGGACTTTCTCTAGAGGGTAGACCAGATGGAGGAGGAAAGAGGGATAAATTGTAGCATTCTGCTTATTTGTGAAAAATTTAGGTAATTTCAGATATTGAAATTGCTTATGTTGAAAGTTTTAGATAGTTTTGTGGATGAAGCATTGTTTCACAACACTGTAATTGTAAATGCTCTTTAAGTGTATACCTGAAATTGGTAGACATTTTACAACATTGAATGTATTTGTTGCAATAATTTCTTTTTCTTCTGCATGCTGGACATGGAACCCTTACCCTTAGTATGCTAGACCAGCACTTTGCCATTAAGCTACTTCATAAGCCCATGAAAAATTTTTTTTGAAAAAGGAGTAGGCTCAGTGATAGAATGCTTCATTCCCACAGAAATACACTCTCACCCACAGTCACCAGGTAATACAGGTTTGACCCTATTAAATGGGGCAAGGGATGGTGTTTTGTGGGAGGCCTTAAATACTTCTAAATTTAAAAAGTATCAAAGAACTGATAGTTTTCTTAGGCCATGCAAGTAAAATGCTTCAAATTCATTATTTCTGTCTTTTTAGTAAAGTCATACTTCAAATAGAGATGGTTTCCCTTTAAAGCAAGAATTTAACATAACCATTAAAAAAGGTAGTACAGGGAACAACAAATAAGAAGAGAGGAGTAATGGAAAGATTTAAAACTGGTTAAAGTATTTAGAGAGAGAAGGAAAGCAGGTGGCACATTGTTGAAAATAGTGTTATGGTAAAAAGTAAATTATATTGGCTTCTGATGCGTTGAAGGCTACTTTCTGAAATAAGATTATTTTCTATTTGGTGAGATGGTTTAAAAGCAATTTGTTTTTTTGCTTACCAGGAATTTTCTACTTCGGGTCATGCTTACACCGATACAGGGAAAGCATCAGGAAACCTAGAAACCAAATATAAGGTCTGTAACTATGGACTGATTTTCACCCAAAAATGGAACACAGACAACACCCTTGGGACAGAAATCTCTTTGGAAAATAAGGTGAGAGAAAGCTTTAGGAGTTTTTTGGTAGATTTAATGTCTCTCGCGCATCAATAATGAACAAATGCCAAGTGAATGGGATTTTACAGCCTGCAAATACACAGCTGTATGTTTTCTCTTTGTATGTGCCCCCCCCCTTTGGTATTTATGTTTCTAGAAAATGAAGTTTTGTGTATGAGTACTTTATCACACAGAATCTTTGTTTTGTTTATTCTGCTATGTAGAGGAACCTCTCCTGAGAAGAATGGACTATTTGTAGTAATTTAATTTGTCTTGTAATCTTTGCAAAATGTTTCTAAAATTTTGTAATGTTTTCAAGGAGAAAATATATCAACAAATATTGTCAGAAACTCCCTATGTACACTATTTTTTGTTGTTTGTTTATTTATTTTTTTAATTTTTTTATTTATTAAATTGTGCATGTATGTGTGTGTGTGTGCGCATGCACGTGTGTATGTATTTTTTGTTGTTTGTTTATTTATTTTTTTAATTTTTTTATTTATTAAATTGTGCATGTATGTGTGTGTGTGTGCGCATGCACGTGTGTATGTGCGTGTGTGTGTGTGTGTGTGTGTGTGCGTGCGTGTGTAGAATCATGGACGAATTCTGGAACCACCATGGACCGCCTCCACCTCCTCCTTGTTTACTCTGCCCCGGGATTCATAGGCTCCGTCCTACCAGGACCAGAAACACAGGCCGCCCATGTTTCCGCCTGGCGTCTATAAGTGGGGTCTAGGATCCAAACTCAGAACCTTCCGCCTGTATGGCACAGGCTTAACCCCTGAGCCACCTCTCCAGCCCTTTTTTGTTGTTTATTTTGAGACTGATCTATCTTGCAGCCCAGGCTGGCCCTGAATTTACTGTGTAGCTGACTTTGGATTTCTGATCTTCCAACCTCAGCCTCTCAAGTGCTACAATTATAGATGTGCACCAGCATGTCTAGCTGATTTTTTTAAACTTTATTTTGCACATGCTTATGTGTGGCGGGGAGGGGCACTGTGTCCTTCTGAAGGACCAAGGGTGACTTCGGGAATCATCCTGGATTGCTTTTAATTCCTTTTTTGCTTCATTCTGGGGTTTCTCAGACTCTGCCTACCAGGGCTGGAATTGCAGGCCACTGCCATTTCTGGCTTGCATTTTTTTTATGTGAGATCTGGGATCTGAACTCAGGACCTGCTTTCAAGGCAGACTCTTAACTCCTGGCCCATCTCTCCAGCCCTGATTTATTATTATTATTATTATTTTTAAAACATATGGGTTCTGAGTTTTGGGGATTGAACTTGGTTCCTTGTGTTTAGTAGGCAAGTACTTTACCAATTGATTCACCTTCCCATCCTGGCTGATTTTTTTTAAAGTATATCTCTGTGTACATTGGCATTTGTAAGAGACACAATTAAATGAGTTTGCTTTGTTAATTGCAAGAAAATTGCAAGATTATTTCATTATATTGGAATTATATTTTCTATGGTAACATAGTATTTGCTGTATTAGGAGTCAAACTATGTATTTTAACCTTTTTTGTTTTGAGACCGTGTACTTGCTATGTTGCCCAACTGGCAATAAACTGTTGGACGTAAGAGTCCCTGCTGTGGCCATAGCTTCCTGAGCAGCTGGAACTAAGGCACATATCACCATACATTTTGATGAGAGAATAATGAGGAGGTCTGGAGGTGTGGGGAGATGGGTGAGGTAATTTATTATGTAATTCTTTTTCTCTCTCTGTGTAGTTGTGGGTGTATAGGTGCATGTGAGTGTAGAAGAAACTGTATGTCTGTGGCAGTCCAAGGGTGACTTTGGGAAGCATCCTGGATTATTCTAACTCATTATTTATTGCTTTGCTTATGGTTTCTCAGGCTGCAAAGTCCAGGGCTGGAAGTGCAGGTTGCCTCTGTTTCCACCTGGCATTTTTATGTGGGACCTGAGATCCAAACTCAGGTCTTTTGCTTATGTGGCAAAGCCTTAACCCCTGAGCCATCTCTCCAGCCCTATTATATAATTTAATATCTGACTTTCTCTAAGGACTTCATTATTAAAGAGAAAGAGGAAATTTTAGAATTAAGGAAGCTTTTTGAATTCAAGAACTGAAAGTTGCTAATTGTTAATTGACAAATTTTTGTTTTTCAGCTGGCTGAAGGGTTGAAACTGACTCTTGATACCATATTTGTACCGAACACAGGGTAATTATCTAAACCCTATTTTCTGATATGTTTTTGTGGGCTGAGAGCTTTCAAATAGGAAGTTGTAAAATGTAGTGTTAGAAAAAGACTAGGAGGCTGCTGTTAGGAATGTTAGAAAACTTGTTTGTAAAGAAGGGTTTTCTAGAAGCAAGATAACTTTTCCATTAAGATACTGATCAAATGAGCAAAAATTTATGTCTATTCCAGGGAAGCACATCTAGTTCAGGAACTAGAAGAGTCTGAGACCATAGCTATATCTATTCTAAAGATTGATGGGTGTGGCAAGAGTGTGATCTAGCTCTAAAACACCAAAAGGAGTAACTGTGCTGACATTGGTATGTTTCTCATGTAAAGAACAGGGAGTGTATCTTTTCCATGGGCCACTGCTGTCTGAGGGCAGAGGTGCTAAGTGAATGCAAAGTGGGATTTTTTGGGGGGGCCCCAGTAGTACAGTGAGTCTGTCTTTCCTATTACCTGCTTTAATTATCTTGAGGACACATCTTCTCATGCAAGACTGAAAATAATTAATTGTGTATACTTAGCATTGCTATTCTAAAAAGCATACTGCTTTCAGTCATTAATAATGTATTTTGGATGTTTCTTTTTGTGTCATTTGGGAAGGTTTAAAGAGATTTTATTTCCTATGTGTCTGTGTATATATATGTCTTCAAATTATTAATTTGGCACCTGCATATTTTTATAATTTTCATATTTTATATTTTATATATAAACAGTTATATATATTTATGGAGTAAAACATTTTTCATTGTGAATATATAGACTAATATTCATTTGAGTAAGCATATTTCTTTTTTCTGGCCTTTTTGAAGTACACAGTATTTTACATATGCAACATTATGTCAAAACTTACTTTTCTTACGTAACTATAACTGTAACTATAACTTACTGGCTAGTTTTTCATTTTATTCATGCTTGTATGAAATTAATCATAAAATACCCTATGATTTTAATTCATAATGAGGAATAAATAATGATATGTACATTTCTAATCCAAACAAAGTTACATTTGTAGAACTAAGTCATTTGAAACATTTTTACCCCATACATTCCATCCACCAACATAATATTTACCTCAGAAAAAGAATCTTATTCTACACATTATTAGACAATAGTAGAAATTCCAGTTATTTTCATTGTATTGTTTGTTTTTTACAGAAAGAAGAGTGGGAAGTTAAAGGCCTCCTACAAGCGGGATTGTTTCAGCATTGGCAGTAATGTTGATATAGATTTTACTGGACCAACCATCTACGGCTGGGCTGTGCTGGCCCTGGAGGGTTGGCTTGCTGGCTATCAGATGAGTTTTGACACGGCCAAATCCAAACTATCGCAGAATAATTTTGCTCTCGGTTACAGGGCTGCAGACTTCCAACTGCATACTCATGTGTGAGTGTTCTAATTTGTAACTTATTCAGTGATAGTTGTTAAACCTTTGAAGTTAGAAGTGATAATAATGTTACTGGGTGGACACCACCAGCCTTTGTCCTGTTTTCATAGTCAGCAGAGTACTGTTGGAGTTTCACATACTGAGTGCATGTTGCTGTGCTCCTGGTGGTTTCTGGTGTCAGTCTTTCCCTCAAACTCTAGGATGCTCTAGGATTCATAGAGAAGCCACTGACTGGAAGCAGCCAGAGAATGTGTTATTCCCTAGAGAAGGGCTTC
This sequence comes from Typhlomys cinereus, assembly GCA_023101885.1. NCBI lineage: Eukaryota > Metazoa > Chordata > Mammalia > Rodentia > Platacanthomyidae > Typhlomys > Typhlomys cinereus. Next base: position 211,266 of record JALPQD010000029.1, read on the forward strand.
TGAGAAACATTAGACTTTCTCTGTTATTCTATTCATCCTATTTGGGAAGTTTGGACCTCTGAGAATAGTCATCAGATAATTTGAGCATCCTGGAATATCCCCAGAAATTGTGTGTCAATATTCTCAGGTATCTTTGGTTAGAATACAACTATTCCTATTGCATTTATAAATAGCAGGAGTCTTCAAAGCATTCTGGGTTTCAGTTAGGCAGGCTATCCCTTGTTGACTGATTTCAGTCTGAACTTTTATTTGTTTTTGTATTTTATTTTTATAGTCAAGGCCGCCCTTGAATTCCCGATTCTCTTGCCTCCATCTTTCCAATGCTGGGATTCCAGGCAAGATGAGCTATGCATTTTTGAGGTGTTGCATGTTGTTGTCCACTAGATACTCTAATTCACCCAGGGTGCTAACTAAAGCAAAGCAAAGCAGTGGTATTGAAATTTGTCAGGAAATTAGTGGGGTGTTTCAAAGAACTGTGGGGTTCATATCTGGAGCAAGACCTCCTAAGTATTATGTGGAAGATGCTTTCTTACTCTAGGGGGTGTGTTTTAAATAAAAGCCAGCATTGCCTTTATTCCTGTACTTTACCTCTCTTTCAAGTTTCTGAATTTGATGAGAGATGTACAGATCATGACTTCTAAATTTTATAAAAGGATTTTTGTTTACTTTTGAGTATAGTTGAATATGTTGTGAGGAGTCAAGTAAATGAGACAGGTGTTATTGTATTTTAATTTAGCAATTGCCTGTCATATAGTTTGATTTTGTTTCTTATTTAGTAGTCAGTTAAGCCAGAAATTCACTATAATCTGTAGTTGCACAATGAAGTTTGTATATAGATGTTGTTCAGTTTGATTCCATGTATTAATGGCGTATACTAACGTTTGTAACATTTTTTTACACTATGAAAACAGGAATGATGGTACTGAATTTGGAGGCTCTATCTATCAGAGAGTTAATGAGAAGATCGAAACATCAATAAACCTTGCATGGACAGCTGGCAGCAACAACACTCGTTTTGGCATTGCTGCTAAATACAGGCTGGATTGTAAAACTTCTCTGTCTGTAAGAATGTGTTGACAGATTGAATCTGCTCTTAGGTTTTGTTCTTTTTTTTTTTTTACGTCTGTGTGTGTGTGTGTGTGTCTGTGTCTGTGTCTGTATCTGTGTGTGTGTGTGTCTGTGTATCAAAGAGCACTGTGTGTGATAGTGGAGATCCAAGGGTAACTTTGGAAATCATCCTGGATTGCTCTAACTCCTCTTTACTTTGCTCTAGAGTTTCCCAGACTCTGACTTCCAGAGTTAAAAGTGCAGGCTGCTGCCATTTCCGCCCAGCATTTTTATGTGGGATCCAGGACCCAAACTCAGGACCTTCTGCTTGCAAGGCAGAGGCTTAATCCCTAAGCCTCTGCTTAGATTTTCATATGGTTGTTGTACATGAATGTTGTGATATGGTTATAGGGTTATAGTTTGCATATTCTTTATTAACTTTAAGGAACTCATTTTTATGTAGTGAAAAGGATATGCTTGAAGGCAGAACATGTGGGTTCTAGGTCCAGTTTCTTCATTTGGCTAGTTTATGACCTTTTGAAGTCATTTTTTTTCTGTGGTCTCAACACAGTCTTACCTCTAAATTCATGGGACCAGATTGTGATTCCTAATGCTGTTAGTAATTTTTATTAACACTAACGGCGATTGAGCTCTTCACTATAAGTTTTTTTCCTTTTCTGTCATTTATGTGAGTATGATGTATGTGTGTGTATGTGTGTGTACTTATGTGGGTGGGTGTATGAATGTATGTACATGTGTTGTGCCTGTGTCAGGTTTTGTGCTAAGGCTTCGCATGTGTTATCTCATTTAGTTATCTCATTTAGTTCTCTCAACTATTCTTTGCGGTAACAAAAGTGTTTTCCTCATCCTTATTACAGAGATAAGGAAACTGAAGCCTAGGAACTAGGTCAAGGTTAGAGAGAGCAGCAGGGCAAACATGTGGAACCTAGAGCTGTTTTTATGACTCTTGTGTTATGCTTCACAGGTTGTAAATTGGTATCTTAAAAGAATTCAGTATGTATGAATGTTTGGTAACAGTGTGCTTGAAAGTTTAATCTCAAAAGTCTTTATAATTCCTACAGTCAAAAGACTGTAAGAATTTTAAGAAGTCAAAAGATTTCTTAAAAGTTAGCTTTTTATCTATTTAGTTTACAGTTTAATAATTATAGACTAGCCTCATGATGCTTTTAGCTTTGGGAACTAATGCATGAAGTAGTGGATACCCTAGGCTTTCACATTGTGAAGTTGATTGCTCTCTAACAATTTCTATTTCCATCTCTTAATGTCAGGCTAAAGTAAATAATGCCAGCCTAATTGGATTGGGTTATACTCAGACCCTTCGACCAGGTATGTAAAAGAATTAATACTGCAGAGTCAGGGTAGACATTACAGACTGGATAATAAGAATAACCTGCAGGATCATTTACAGTAATTACTGTGGATTGATGCACATTATTTTATGACTGCTAGTTATATAGATGGAAGCAAAATAGTGCTTTCCCTTATATATTTCCATCTATCATTGGGACACTCCAGTTTTTTGAGTTTGTTCTTAATCCTGAACTCCAGATAGTTTTCTCTGATAATTCTCTATTCAGCACAGTTCAAGCAGGGTATAAACAGCCCTGTGCAGATTTAGTAGGGTTTAGACCCAGCTCTATACTTAATTGTATCCATTGTTTCTAGAAAATTTAGGTCTGAATATGATAGTGACTAAAGTAATTGTGTGTTTTCTTCCTAGGAGTCAAATTGACCCTGTCAGCTTTAATCGACGGAAAGAACTTCAATGCAGGAGGTCACAAAGTTGGGTTGGGGTTTGAACTGGAAGCTTAATGTGGTTTTGAATAGGTCATCCTGGAAGTGATGAGAATGAGCCCACTATGTTTTGGCCTTAAAATTCTTCTGTGAAATTTCAAAAGTGTGAACTTTTTATTCTTCCAAAGAATTGTAATCCTCCCCATATTGAAGCCTAGTGATTACAAGTGCATCCTAAAGGAGGTCCTTGAAGGCATGCTTGGAAGTTGTCATGTTGTGCCACATTTCAATTGAGTTCTGCAGTGTTTATTTAAATGTGTTCCTCAGCAACAGTGTAGTCATGTTAAAAGAAATGATCCAACCCTCCAGTTTGTACATCACGTCCTGCATGTCCCACTCCACTTTTTCATGACCTTTTATTATATTGGTCTCTGTGCTGTAGTGGAATCTGGTTTTACATCAGAGAAAAATAAACCCATTACATTTGGAACATTTATTACTTATCTGATTTATTAGTGATGGATGACTTGTTTTGAGAAGTATTTTCATCAGCACAGTTCTGTCTAAACTGTCTGCTGTGATCTGTCCGTTTACCTGTGGTTTTTGTGTCATCTCTGAAAGATGGGCAGCGGTTTTGTTCTGCTGGAGAGAAGTATGTGTGGAAGAACTAACTACTGGTTGTGGTGTCATGTAAAATCTAAAGCTGCTGGGAGGGCATGAGGGTGGTCAAGTGGGCAGAGGAAGGAGTGCAGTTGTGAGGGAAGAGTGAGATTATTTCTGACTCCAGGGCTTCAAAAAATTTTTGATTATTAGATCTGCAAACATAACCAAAGAAAGAGGTACCAGTTTAGAAAGGAATGAGTAGACTCTTAATATTCCTGAGGCTACTGAAATCACTTTTTTTATGACGAAAACTCCCTTCTGTCTTTTTCAGTACAGAAGTAATATATGTAGGACACAATAAATGTAGGTGGTCTAGAAGTAACTTCAAAGGGAGAATCCCCCATTCTTTCACACCTCTCCTGCTTTCACTGCTACTCCTAACAGTTTTAATCTTTGCAGACATTTTAGTGTTTCTGAGAGATTTCATAGAGTATTAAAGTACACATCTCATTTTAGAGCATACATTTATTTTTAAACATTAGAATGAGAGGCATGCTTGTGGAAAGCAGAGGACAGCTTTCATTTTCCATCATGTGTCTTTGCGGATCAAATTGAGGTCACCAGGTTTGTATACTGGCACTTTAACTCACTGAACGCCAGCTTTTTTTTTTTCATATTTCTTAAATGTATTTATTTTGTGTGTGAGAGAGAGAGAGGGGGGCTGGAGAGGTGGCTCAGAGGTTGAGCCTCTGCCTTGCAGGCGGAGGGTCCTGAGTTCGAATCCCAGATCCCACGTATAGACGCCAGGCGGAAGCGGGGGCGGCCTGTGCTTCTGGTCCTGGTAGGGCAGAGCCTGTGAATCTCGGGGCAGAAGGAGGTGGAGGAGTCCATGGTGGTTCGCGAATTCGTCCGTGGTTCTACACATACACAGACACACACACACACATGCGCGCTCACATACACACGCACATGCACACAGTTGAATAAATAATAATAAAAAAATTAAAAAAAAGAGAAGGGAGAGAGAGAGAGGGAGAGAGAGCACTGTATTTCCCTGTGGAGGACGAAGGGTGACTCTTTGGGAATCATCCTGGATTGCTTCTACCTCCTTGCTTCCCTCTGGGATTTCCTAGGCTCCGCCCACCAGGGCTGGAAGTGCAGGCCGCTGCTGTTTCTGCCTGGCATCTTTATGTAGGATCAGGGGTCCGAACTCAGGACCTGAGCCATCTCTATGACCCTCTTCATATTTCTGCCTGTAGTGTTTGAATATCCATTTTCCTACTTTGTTAGTAATACTAATTACAGACTTACATTTGTGTCAATTGGTTTATGCTTTAACCATTTCCTTTTCATGTATTTTTTTTGTATTCATTATGACCAATGCAGCCTTGAATGTTTTTCAGTAGCATTGCCATGTAGAACCTTCCATGATATCCTCCTCATTTATACTAGGTAAATAGGACAGCTAAGCACTTGAAATATAAGGACAATTTGCAGGTAGCTGGTGGTTAGTATAGTTCTGTAAGGTAGACTTCCACTACTGAGTTGGAGGGCATATGTACTTAATAGTACAAATTCGCCCTTCAAAATTATGTATCAATTTATATTTCTAATGGTGTTTGTCCATTTCAGTAACGCCACATTTCCAGTTTTACCAGTTTTATTGGTGAAATGTATTTTGTTTGAATCTACTTTTTTTACATAACTTTTTAAAAATTGAAAATTTTTTATAAACCTTATTCATTTAGCACACGCTGTGTTTGTGTGTGCATGCGCATGCATCAGAGAGCACTGTGTGTCCCTGTGGAGGAAAAAGGGTGACTTTGGGAGTCATCCTAGTTTGCTTCTACCTCTTTTGCTTCTCTCTGGGATGTCCTAGGCTCTCTGTCCACCTGGGCCAGAAGTGCAGGTGGCTGATATTTAGCCTGGCATTTTTATATGGGATCTGGGATCTGAACTCAGGATCTGCTTGTAAGGCAGAGTCTTAACCTGTGTGTTTTGTGTGTGTGTGTGTGTGTATTTGTGTGTGTGTGTGTATCAGAGGGCATTGTGTGTACTTGCGGAGGACCAAGGGTGACTATAGGAATCATCCTGGATTGCTACCACTTCCTTTTTGCCTTGCTCTGGGGTTTCCCAGACTCCGCCCCCCAGGGCCAGAGATACAGGACACTGTCATTTCCACCTGGTGATTTCCATGGGACCTGGGATCCAAACTCAGGACCTTCTGCTTGTGAGGCAGTCTTAACCCCTGAGCCATCTTTCTAGCCCAATTTTAATTATTTTTCTCTAGTTTTACAAGTATATTGAGTACTCATACCTGCCTCCCTCCTTCCCCCACAACATCCCTCTTTTCCTCCTTTCACAAATCCATCCCACTCCCACCTTCCTGTCTGTCCACTTCTAAGGGTCTCAAGGTTCCCTCTGGCTAGTCTATTCTTGTGGGGGTTCAGGCCTTTGTGGCATACCAAGTAGCCGCTCCTTGGGCTGCCCTACTGATGGGGGCATTCCCCTTTACTCATCCAGCCCTAGTCCCCAAGGTTTCCACTGCATGTAATTATCTTTCCTGAGATCCTCTCTAGTCTGTGGGGCATGTTGTTATGTCGGTATTTATGCAGGTCTGATACAGGACAAGTCTCATTTTAGTGAGTTCCTGGTTGCAGCAGCCCTACCCTGAATGGAACGTCTTGTTAAACGGTGGACCCTCCCATCTCTATGCTCTTTCATTCTTACTGCCCCCTCTTCCACAAGGTTACATGAGTCTTAGGATGGGAAGAAACTAGGTTGCCTGATTTTGGGTGAGCCTTGTACTCTGCATTCTGTTGGTCATTGCTCTTTTCACTGCTTTTCCACTGCCCTAGGCTGCATCCTATCAGGGCACTGAGATCCTCTATCTCTGTTGTAGAAGACGACTCTTCCAATATATGGGTATAGTAACAGGTATTACAGAACAATTTGGTGTACTGCCTTCCTACTTATAGGCTGTTCTTTCCTAGTGATCTATTTCCTTCCCTTTTATAAGTTCTTGTTCTAATTAAAGTTATCAGGAATGTATCCCATTCTGAAGAGTGGATCTTAAGTCCAATCAGAAAGTTGTTGGTTGTCCAATACTTATGTGCAACTATTACACTGGTGGTCACCTGTTGCCATGGTGATTTTTATTATAACTTGCAGATTTCATAAGTTGATGAGGCCTTTATTTTTATCCCCAGTATTCTTCTTACTATGTAACCTATCCAGCAAGGAGGAAGCTCTCAAATCAGTTCCAGTTTTTGCCCATATTTTGTGATCCATATGTGTTGCATTGTAATAGTTGCCTAATTGTACAAGTTCAATAGGTACCCCCTTTTCTCTCCACCTCTCCTTTCCCTTGTTATCCCCCATTGCGCTCTTCCCCCCTTCATACCCTCCCTCCCTCTCACCTCTTCTTTCCCTCCTCCTCTCTTGGTGCTTTCTGCTTTCTCCCTCCCACCCTCCAGAACATTGGTTTATGTGGGTACTGAATTTCCCTTTGAGGGTTCAGGATTCAGTGGCATAGCTTGGGACCCCTTCTTGGGCTGCCTGCTAGCATGGGAACTCTATTATAACTGTTTAACCCCTTGCCTCTAAGGATCCTACTGCCTGAAGCCTTTTCCCCTGAGATCTATGCTAGACATGGGGGGGGGTAGCCATTGTGCAGGACAGGAAAAGTACAATCACATTGTGGCTATATCCTGGCTGCTTCAGCCCTGACTTGTGTGGAGTATCTTGCGTATCATTGGTCCCACCCATCTTTAGGCTCTTAGAATCTTGCTGCCCCCTCTTCTGCAAGGTTCCCTGAGGTATAGAATGGGGAGAGATTTGGCTGATTGTGGTTCTGGGTGAATATTTAGGGTCTTTGGTGTTTTGAATTATGGTTTGTCTTTGTTTTTAGTTTTGCTGTTCTTACCCTTGGCTGCATCCTGATTGGTTGTCAAGTCATCTCCTAACCAAAGATAAAACGCTGTTTAATGAAGATCTCAAAGGTAGATGGAAGAATAGGAGTAGGACATAGCAGTGAGAGGGTCAGTCTCCCATTTCTCGGTTGGTTACCATCTAACTACCAGTCCCTATATCCTCCCTGACTGGGGAGATGAAACCTGTTCAGTCCCAAGTGAACAGGAAGGGAAGTGAGAGTGAGCTGCACCAGATGTCTCACTACTTACATGCAATACATGACCATGGTCTACTTTCTCTATTGAAGTATATTCTTTTGTATCCTTTCATTTGAAATCTCCTTTCTCCTCTCCTATTTATAATTCTTTGTAATTATAATGGGTATTACAGAGATTTACCTTTGAGTATGTCATTAAAGTTGTTTTGCAACTAGAATCCATTTATTAGGGAGTACATATGGCATCTAACTTTCTGTGTTTGGGATACTTCATTCATTATAATGTCTTCTAATTCTATCCATTTCCCAGCAGATTTCATTAATTCATCTTTTTTGATGGTTCAGTAGTATTCCAATTGTATAAATGTACCACATTTTCATTATCCATTCATCAACTGGTAGGCATTTGGATTGATTCCATGACTTTGCTATTATAAATAGTGTTGCAGTGAACATGGTTGTACTTGTGTCACTGTAGTGAATTGCTGCATTTTGGGGGATTATTCTCAGTAGTGGTAGAGCAGAGTCACAGGGTATTTCAATCTTTAACTTTTTTAGAAATCGTAATACTAATCTCCAGAGTGGTTGTACAAGCCTGCATTCCCACTAGCAATTATGAGAATTCCCTTCCCTCCACATCCTCTCCATTTGATGTTGTTTGTATTGTGGATTTTTGCCATCGTGACCTGGGTAAGATGATATCTCAGGGTAATTTTGATTTGCATTTCCCTGATGGCTAAGGATGTGGAGCATTTTTTAAGATATTTGTTAGACATTTCAATGTTGTCCCTGGAAAAGTTTCTTTTGAGTTCTGAGGCCCTTTTTTTTTTTAACTTTTATTTTTATTTATTTATTTATTTATTATTTCCACTCATACAAACTAACAGGTACACCGGTCCCCTCCCTCCCTCCAACTTCCGACCACCCTGTGCTCCCCTCCCCTCCCTCTTCCCTCCCATCCCCCAGTGCCTCCCCCTCCCATCCCCGGAGCATCCTTTAATGTGCATGCCAAACTCTCCTCTGGGTCCTCCTCTCCAATGAGGTACAAGGACCCAGTGGCATTTCCCAGAACCCTATCCTGTGTTCCCCTTAAGCATAGAAACACTACTGTGACTGTCAATCCCTTGCCGAGGCCCGTTTTTTAATTGGGCTATTTTTCTCCTTTGTGTTTAATTTTTTAAAGTTCTTTGTGCACTCTGGGTAATAGAACTCTAGCAGACGTGTAGTTAGTGAAGATTTTCTCCCATTCTGTGAGTTTCCTTTTTGCTCAGTTTACAATCTCTTTAGCTGAACAGAAGCTCTTTAATTTCATAAGATCCCATTTGATGAGTATTGGGTCTAGTGCCTGTGCTATTTGGTTTCTGTTTAGGAAATGTTGGCCTAGACCAGTCTGCTCAAGGGAGTTCCCTACTCTTTCAAGTAGGGTTTTCATAGTTTCTGGCCTAATATTAAGGTCATTGATCCATTTGGAGTTGATTTTTGTGCATGGTCACAAATTCAGGTCTAGTTTTAATCTTCTGAATGTGGATATCCAGTTTTGCCAACACAATTTGTTGAACATGCTGTTCTTTTTCCATTGGGTTTTTTGGCCCCTTTGTCAAAGATTGAATCGCTGTAATTGTGTGGGCTTAGATCTGGGTCTTCAACACTTATCCATTGATCTACTACTTTGGAGCCAATACCAAGGTGTTTTTATTACTGTGAATTTGTAGTATAGATTAAGGTTCAGTATGATGATCCCTCCAGTAGTGTTTTTGTTATTATTCAGGATTGTATTCTGGGCCTTTTGTGCTTCCATTTGCATTTTGAGATTGTTTGGTCAATTTCTTTAAAGAATTGCTTTGGGATTTTGATGGGTATAACATTGAATGTGTATACTTTTGTTAGGATAGTCATTTTCATGATGTTAATGTCAATTCAGGAGCATGGGAAGGCTTTCCATTTTCTGGGGTCTTCTGGGGTTTTAAAGTTTTCTTTAAAAAGGTGTCATTTCTTTGGTTAGATTTATACCACAAAGTATTGCACTATTTTAGGGGCTATAGTCAATGGGATTGTTTCTCTTAGAACTTTTTTACTTTTTTTATCCTTGGTATATAGGAAAGCCACTGAGTTTTGCACTTTTATTCTGTAACCTGCCACTCTGCTGAACTTATATATTAGTTCTAGGAATTTTCTGGTGGAGTTTTTAGGATCTCTCAGGTATACGATTATGTCATCTGCAAATAGAAATATCTTGACTTCTTCCTTTCCGATTTGAATCCCTTTTATCTCCCTTTCTTGTCTTATGGCTCTAGCTAGGACTTCAAGTACAATATTGAATAGAAGTGGTGAGAGTGGATAGTCTTATCTAGTTGCTGATGGAAGCGGGAATGCTTCAAGTTTTTCCTTATTTCGTATAATCCTTGCTGTTGGCTTGTATGCATATTTTATTATGTTGATATAAGTTCCTTCCATTCCAACTGTGTCTAGGGTTTTGATCATAAAAGGATGCTGGATCTTGTCAAAAGCTTTTTCTGCATCTATCGAGAATATCATGTGGTCTTGGACTTTGTATTGATTTATATGATGGTTTACATTTATTGATTTGCATATGTTGAACCAACCTTGTCTTGCCTGGGATAAAACCTACTGGAGCACAGTGAATGATCTTTTTGATATGTTTTTGAATTAGATTTGCAAGATTTAGTTGAGAATCTTTGCATCCGTATTCGTCAAAGAGATTGGCCTATAGTTTTCTTTTTTAAGTGTATCTTTATTAGGTTTTGAGATTAGTATGTTATTAGCTTCTTAGAATTTGGAAGTGTTTCTTCCTTTGCTATTTTATGGAATAGTTCAAGAAATTGTAGTGGTGTTCTTTAAATGTCTGGTAGAATTCTATGCTGAATCCATCTGGTCCAAGACATTTTTTTTGGTGGGGAGATTTGCGATCACTTCATTATTTTCCTCTTTTATTTTAGGACTATTTAAATAATTCAAAACTTCCTGATTCAATTTAGGTAAGTTGTGCATACTCAGAAATTCATCCCTTTCATTTGGGTTGCCAAATTTCATGGAGTATAGGTTTTTGAAATATGACCTTATAATTCTCTGAATTTTTTGTGTATCAGTTGTGATAGCTCCATTTTCATCTCTAATTTTGTTAATTTGGGTTTTCTCTCTCTTGATTTTGGTTAATTTAGCTAGGGGTGTATCAATCTTACTGATTTTTTTCAAAGAACTAGCTTTTCTACTGGTTGATTCTTTGTATCATTTTCCTTATCTCAATTTCAGGTATTTCTCCCCTTGCTAATCTCGTCTCTTCTACTGCTTTTGGGATTGGATTGCTCTTGTGTCTCTAAAGTTTTAAGCTGCACTGTTAAGTTATTTACACGTGACATTTCCATTTTTTTGATATAGGCATTGAGGGCTATAAACTTACCTCTTAGGGCAGCTTTCATTGTGTCCCAGAGATTTTGTTATGTTGTGTTTTCATTATCATTCACTTCTAGGTAATCTTGAATTTCCTTTTTGATTTCTTCTTAACCCATTTCTCATTCAGCATCATGGTGTTTAATTTCCAAAAATTAGTGTATTTTCTACTACTTGTGTTGCGGATGTCAAGCTTTAGACCATGGTGATCTGATAAGGTACAGTCTATAATTTCAACTTTCCTGTATATGTGGAGATTCATTTTGTGGCCCAATTTGTGGTCTATTTTGGAGTAAGTTCCATGGGCTGCTGAGAAGAAAGTGCTTAGATGGAAGGTTTGGTAGAGCTCTGTTAGGTCCATTTTGGTAAGGGTTTGATTTACTTCTATGTGTGTCTTTTGAGTTTTGGCCTGCTTATTCCATGTTGGGGGGGTGGTTATTGAAATCCCCACTGATTATCATTTTGGGATTGATTTCTTGTTTTAGTCATTGTAATGTTTGTTTAATGAATGTGAAAGAGCCCATATCAGGTGTGTATATGTTTGGTATTGTGAAGTCTTCTTGGTGAATTGTTCCTGTGACTAAAATGTAGTATCCTTCTGTGTCTCTTATGTTTTTTTTTTTTTTTTTTTTTTGGTTTGAAGTCCACTTTGTCAGATAGCAAAATTGCTACCCCTGCTTGTTTCCATTAGCTTGCAGAATTTTTGACTAGTCTTTTACTTTTAGAATGTGCCTGTCTTTTGTGGTAAGATGTGTTTCCTGAAGGCAGCCAGATGGATGGATTTTGATTTCTAATCCTTGTGTGTAACCTTTGTCTTTTGATTGGTGAGTAATTCCATTGACATTTAGGGTTATAATGGAGAAATTACTTTTGGTTCCTGACATTTTTTTGGGTTGAGTGGCTTTCATATGTGTATTATTTACCTTGTTGGTTGTGATGGTATTATACTTCCCTTCTGTCCTCCTGGATATGTTTGTTCTTTTCTTCAAGTTTGAGTATCTTTTCTAGCATTTTTTGAAGGCCTGGTTTGGTGGTCATGTAAGTCTTAGACTTGTCTTTATAGTAGGTTGACATCTGTGCTTATTCAATACTTGAAATACGTCTCTCCAAGCTCTTCTGGCTTTTATTGTTTCCATTGAAAAATCATGTTATTTTAATAGGTTTACTTTTTTTTATATACTTTTTTATTATTTATTCAATTGTGCATGTGTGCGTATGTATATGCCTGCGCGCGTGTGTGTGTGTGTGTGTGTGTGTGTGTGTGTGTGTAGAACCACGGACGAATTCGGGAACCACCATAGACGCCTCCACCTCCTTCTGCCCCGGGATTTATAGGCTCCGCCCTACCAGGATCAGAAGCGCAGGCGGCCCCCGCTTCCGTCTATACGTGGGGTCTGGGATCCGAACTCAGGACCTTCCGCCTGCAAGGCAGAGGCGTAACCCCTGAGCCACCTCTCCAGCCCCAATAGGTTTACTTTTAAAAGTGACTTTTTTTTTTCTGTTGAAGCTCTCAGCACATTCTTATCTTGTATGTGTCATATTTTGACTATTATTTGTTGTGGCAAGTTTCTATTTTGGTCATATCTGTTTGTGGTGTGATATGTCTTATATATTTGGATGGGCCTCTCTTTCTTTAGATGTGGAAAATTTTCCTTTATGATAATTTGAAAATTTTCCTCAGGTGTGGTATTTTGGGATCCTTGTTCTGGTATTGCATGTTAGGCTTCTTCAGGGTGTCCCATAATTATCTCTTGAATATTCCTCTCAATTATGTTTTTGGCTTTAACAACTGTTAAACAACTGTTTTGTTCTTCCATTTTGTGTTTTAACAACTGTTTTGTGTTTTGTGTTTGTGTTTTGTTCTTCCATTTTGTGTTTTAACAACTGTTAAACAACTGTTTTGTTCTTCCATTTTGTGTTCAAGATCTGATATTCTATTTTCTGCTTAATTTGTTCTTCTGATAAGACTCAATGTTGAGTTCTGGGTTGAAGACAGCTTGTCTTTTCGGTCCAGTTTAACCTCTGCTTGAGATTGTTTTAACTGCTTTATGCCTATTTTTGTTTCTTCACCTGCTTTTCTCATCTCATCCAAGTACCTGTTGTGTTCCTGTTCAAATTGGTTGATATGGTTCTTTAACTCCTCCTGGATTTCCTCTTTCATTGTTTTGATCATAGCCAAGATCAGGCTTTGAAAAATCATTTTCTTGTGTTTTCTTGGCTATTTTCTGTAAGTTTTTTCTGGTTGGATTCCATTATTATGGGTTTGATGCTTTTTGTTGGAGATTGTTGTTTTGGTTTTTGTTTCTTATGGATTTGTAGTGTGACCTCGGTATTTTTCGTTTTATCTCTTATGTCCTTCTTGATGTGTGTTTTTTTGGCTGATCTGAATTAGACAGTATTACTACACTTGAGCAGTTATTACTCGTATTTGTCTTGGAGTTAGATGTGCTTGTCTGGTGTTGCTTGGTGTTGTTTCCTAGATGAAGCAATTGGAGTGTTAGTACATCAATTAAGATGGGTTTAGTAGATAGGGATTGAAGATAAGTAGGGTTGTGTACTTCTTAGGTTTACTTCTTTGGCGATGTATGAAGGTAGATAGTATAGTCCCTGAAGTTGGATGGGCTATGAGTGGGCTATGTGGAAATCTTAAACTATGATGACTAACATTGAGAATAAAAGGAAGGTAAGAAGGGTTTACTTGGAGATGGAAGTAAAGATTCTCTCCTGTTGGATCAGATGATTTTAGAAGTCCTCAGATGTATGGTGTTGGTCCCCTAGCCCACTGATTGGGTTTTCTCTGGATTCTGTTGAATTTTTGAAAACTTTAAAGTTCTCTAATGATTATGAGGGTTGGGGGAGAGAAATAAAGCAGGAAGAGAATGAGAAAGAAGAAAACATAGGAGGATAGATAGGTGTCTTGGTGGAGGCCACTGGGTGCGGGCAGCCGCTATGACCTTACTGTGAGGAAGAGGGAGCCTGCTGGGACCCAGAGGAGAAAGGGCCAACTGGCTAATAGGAGCAGCGATGACCTGGGGCCTGGAGGTGGCCTAGGAGCTTTCCAGACCTTACCACAAACATTAGGGAGCCCGCTGGGCCCGATCAGAGAGAATAATAGGGTCTTACTGTCAGTTTTTTGGAGGGCAAAACAAGAGCAATGGCAAAAGCTTATAATACTTGGGGACCTTCAGAACCTCTCTGACCAACATTTTATCAGGAAATGTCATATTCTTGTTACTGAATAGTATTTTATTGTGTTTATGTACCACATTTTCATTTCCCGTTCCTCTGTTGATGGGCATGTTGTCTGATTCCATTTTTTCGCTATTGTGAATAGAGCTGCAATGAACATAGATGAATAAGTATCTTTGTAATAAGATTTAGAGTCTTTTTTGGAATATTTCTAGGAGTGGTAGAGCTGGGTCATATGGTTATTCCATTTTTAGCTTTCCGAAGAACCATCACACTGATTTCCAAAGAGGCTGCATGAGTTTACACTTCCACCAGCTGTAAGTGCCCATTTTTCTACATCCTCACCAGCAGTCTATGTTGCTTGTGTTCTTGATCTTGTTATTCTGACTGGGGTAAGATCGTGTCTCAGGATAGTTTTATTTTGCATTTCTCTGATGGACAAGGAAGTTGAACATAATAGTTTGACGTTTCAGTTTCTTTTTGAGTGAAGTCCCTGTTAAGTTCCAGGGCCATTTTTTTTTAATTGGAATGTTTGTTTTCTTAATGTTTAGTTTTTTGAGGTTTTTGTATACTCTGAAGATTAATCCTTTGTCAGATTCATAGCTAGCAAAGATTTTCTCCTATTCTGTAGGTTGTCTTTTTGCATAATTAACAATTTCTTTTGTAGAACAGAAACTTTAATTTTGTGAAGTCCCACTTGTTGATTATTGGTCTTAGCTCCTGAGCATTTGGGGTTCTGTTTAGAAAATCTTTACTTAGGTCTATCAATTCAGATGTATTCCTTACTCTTTCTTCTAACAGTTTCAGGGTTCGGGGTTTAACATCGAAGTCTCTGATTCATTTGGAGTTGATTTTTTTGTAAGGAGAGAGGCAATAGTCAATTTTTATTCATCTACCTACAGATGTCCCATTTTCCAAACACTACTTGTTGAAGATGATGTCTTTTCCCCAGTCTGTGTGTTTGGTATGTTTGTCAAAAATCAAGTGGCTGTATGTGTGGGAGCTTATATCTGGGTTCTCTGTTCTAATCCATTGGTTGATGGATCTGTTTTTGTGTCAGTACCAAGCTGTTTTTATTACTGTAGTTCTGTAGTATAGTTTGAAATCTGGTATGGTGATACCTCCAGCAGTCTTCTTATTGCTCAAGATTGTTTTGGCTAATTGAGGTCTTTTGAATTTGATTATGAATTTTGAGATTAGTTTTTACAGTTCTGTGAAGAATTGCATTGGGATTTTGATTTGGATTGCACTGAATGTATATATTGCTTTGGGCAGGATGGTCATTGATCTATGAACAAGGAAGGCCTTTCCACTTTCTAGTATCCTCCTTAATTTCTTTCAGCAGTGCTTTGAGGTTTTCATTGCATAGGCCTTTTACTTCCTTGATTACATTTATTATATTTTGTTTTCTTTGAAACTATGGTGAATGGGATTCTCTCATTTTTTTTTTTTCTCAGCTTGCTTTTCTCTACTATATAGGAAGGCTACTGAGTTTTGTATTTTTTTTTTTTTTAGCTTGCAACCTTACTGAAATTGTTTATTAATTCAAGTCATGTCTTAGTGGAGGCATGTGGATCTCTCAATTATAGAATCATATCATCTGCAAATAGGAATACTTTAACTTCTTCCTTACCTATCTGTATCCCTTTTATTTCCTTCTCTTGCTTTATTGCTGTAGTTTGGAGTTCAAGTACAATATTGAACAGGAGTGGTGACAATGGACAACCTTGTCTTGTTCCTGACCTAAGTTGGAATGCTTCAAGTTTTTCCTTATTTACAATGATTTTTACTTTGGGCTTGTCATATATAGCCTTTACTAATTTGAGATATGTCCCTTCCATTCCTGTTTTCTCCAAAACTTTTATTATGAAGTGATGTTGAATTTTGTCAAAGGCCTTTTTCTGCATCTATTTAGAGTATATGAATTTGTTTTTGTCTCTTAAAGTGATGAATCATGTTTATTAATTTACATATGTCAAACCATCCTTGCATTCCTGATATGAACTCAACTTGATGTATGATTTTTTGGATATATTTTTTAATTCAGTTTGCTAGTATTTTATTGAAAATTTTTGCATCTGTTCATTAGTGAGATTGGCATATATATATACATATATTATATGGATTTTTTTTGTCATTTCTTTGTTTTTGGAACCAGAATAATGTTGGTTTTGTAGAAAGAGTTTGGAAGTATTTCTCCTTTCTCTATTTTTATGGAATAATTTGAGGAGTGTCAGTTCTTCTCTGAAGGCCTGGTAAAATTCTGCATTGAATTCTTCTGGTCCTGGGCTTTTTTTTAGTTGGAAGACTTGTAATTATTGTTTTAATTTCATCACTTGTTATTAGTCTGTTTAATGTAGCTATCAAATTTGTACTTTCAAGTGGCCACAGACAAGGCTGGTTTTCTTCTATCTCTAGTTGTTTATGTTCTGATTTGCCTATTTAAAGTTCATTTTGCTTCCAATCAGATTTCCTTAAAATAGCTAGATACAGTTATTCTTTGAAAAATTCCAATTCATGATAGCACTGAACATTAGCAAAATCTTTCTTAACATTACTAGACATATTCTTTACCCAGGTTCCATAAAATTAGGTAGTAATAAGACCATTTATGTTGGAGAATGTCTGTCATACTAATCACATGATGAAATTTTATTTTATCTATTATTATCTTTGTGAGTTTAGCCACTATTAAAGGGGGTAAGCCATGTGTTGATACTAACGTAGAACCAAGTGCAGTATATGTGGTGAATGTAGATGGGAACCTTGGGCCAGTTGACTGGCACTACTCATGATGCTTTCTCATGGTGTGCTGAAGAAGTCCTGTAACCTAGAAATTGCCTATACTTAGACTTGTTCTGTAGGGCAGAGCCCTCTTGCCAAATTTTACCTATTAATTGGGTAATGCAAATATGAACATGGAAAGTTTAAATTCAACCTTTATTCAGGGATTTTATTGACTTGTGGCTGGCCAGGCTGTGTGTTGAGTATGAGTATCTGTATCACAAAGGTGCATAGAAAGAAAAGCACATGACTGTACTGGCACTGTGCTTGCTGGTCACTCTGTGCAGAACCTGGTTAATCCTCTCAACAGTAACTGCAGCCATCTTTGAGCTCAGCAGTCCAGAAAGGGATGCCAGGAGAGGAAGCCAGGTAGAAACTGGTGTGTTTCTCTTGGTTCTCTTCTGCCCTAACATGCTACTCTCAATGCCACTTGATGCCCAGCTCTCCTCCCTATTCTTCTCTCTCCACTGTCACAGTGCAGTTATGAAAGTCCTGTGACCACTTTTTACTTCATGTTTAACCCAATTCGTTTAGGAAGTGGCCAGGATCATCAGACTTACCTTTTGTGTTTCACTCTCAAGGTGACTTATTCTGGGTTTCAGTACAGCCTAGCACCTGGGAGCCAAAAGCCCACTTGTAATATGCTTGCATTTCTACAGTGGGCTCTTTGGCTTAGTGCCTCCACTTGGGAGTTTATCCTGAAGAAATCATTAGGGGTGCACAAAGGTTGTATGTGTGTGGTTTCACTGCAGCACATATTTGATAGCCATCCAAATGTGCACCCAGATTACACGTCATGCCTCACTGCAGTGCTCTTCATAGCAGCATACGTTTTATAGTCATCCAGATATGCACAAAAGTTATATATGCAGTATCTCACTGCAATGTTCATAACAGCACACACTTCATCCAGATGTGTATAGTAGGATAATGGTGAAATAAATGATGGTAGAATAATTAAATGTGATAGTATTCAACTATCACAAATCATGTTTCTGACATCCCTGTGGTATAATGTTAAACAGAAAAACACAAAGTAAGAAATTTATCTTAATGCAAGTACAGGAGAAGTGATGCTCCAAAATGTTATCATTCATTGTTAACTAATGGAATCGTAATCTTTATTTTCTGTATGTTTGGTTTCCTAAGCAATGTGCTATTTCTACAATTAGAACAGACATTCTTGTACTGAAAATTGTTTAAAGGCAGAGGTGTGTGCAAGTGCAGCCTGATGAACACTGCAACAGTGAGTTCAGGTTTTCAAGGTCGGACAGTTGCAAAACAGCTGGCTAAGTACGTATATACTTAAGAATTACTCAAATGGAAAGATGAGTATTATTTTGTTCCTTTTTTATCATTAAGCATTAGCTATAAGCTAATAGGCATGAGGTTTTTTTTAATCAAATCAGGTTTTTTTTTGTTTTGTAGTAAAATGAAAGTTAATATACTATATTGTTTCTGAAAGTGACAAGGAAGACATCATAATCTATTGCTGATCCATCGTGTGTGTGTGTGTGTGTGTGTGTGTCCAAGAGGGCACTATGTGTGCCTGTGGAGGTCCAAGAGTGACATCAGGAATCATCCCGGATTGCTCTATCTCATTGTTTTGCCCTAGGGTTTTCCCAGGCTCCATCTTCCAGGGTTGGGAGTGTAGACTATCTCAATTTCTGCCCAGAATTTTTACATGAGATCTGGTATCCAAACTCGGGTCCTTTCTGCTTGCGAGGCTTTAATACCTTAGCTGTCACTCATCATTTTTTGAGTATCTCTGGGACAGATGAGAATAATAGATGTACTGAAGTTTCTTTTGGTCATTAAATAAATATCTGGCTTTGGAAGCTCCCTGTACTGCTTTGCTGAGCCTCAAGTTCTTGAATCTTGGAAAGGCGCTGAGGATTTCTGCATTTCTTTCAAGTGCTAGAGTCTGTACATGTGTAAGGATGGCTTTTTTTTTTTTTTCTAAATAGGTAATCCCTTCAGTTAAGCCTGAAGTCTCTGTTGGCATCCTGATTCAGCTTCTTCAGTAGGGTCCTTAGAGACCTACCTTTCCATAACCTTGTTTTTTTTAAGACAAGGTAGCCCAGGTTAGCTTTTAACTCATGGTGATTTTTTCTGTGTCCACCTACTGACTGCTGTTTTACCATATGCTGAAAATTTTGTCCCCTCCCCCTTGCCCTTACTTAGATATTGATATTCACATTTGTCCTTACTTTTGGTATGTGTAAGCTGTATTTGTGTGAAGAGTTTTTTGCATGTTACAACTGCCTTTACTCACATTCTGATGTACTTTTGTGGTATCCTCAGAGTAAGCATGGCCTCATGTCTGCAAATTATAAACAAGGTCACCATATTTGAGTGAGGTTAAAGATTCATCTTTATCACTGAAGACAAAAAACTGGCTGTTCTAGCTTAGGTGGGTCATGAGCAATGTAGGGCAGTACTTTCCTCTCTCCCAGGCTGTATGGTTATGGACAAGGGGGATTCTGTGTTCTGAGAGGACCTGATTCCAATATGTCTGGTTCTTCACAACTAGTCAAGCACGCTCTTCTGATGGAGTGAATAGAAAGTGTAGTTGAGTGGATGCCAAGTATGGTCCAGTCATGTGGAACAGGGAGTTCATTGTGTGTGTGTGCTTTGGAAGTAGTCAGCCTATGCCTTCTCTCTAGAGATTGGGTTGATGTAGGGAATGTGCCTAAATCTTTAGGTGAGTGAAGTTTGTCTCTTTTGACTTGTGTGGCTGTATGAGTGTGCATGGAGGTCAGAACAAATTTTAGAGTTGATTCTCTCCTTTCACCTTGTCCGAGACAGGGTCTCTTACTGTTTCTGTGCTATGTACTCCAGACTAGTTGAATAGGCAGCTTGCTGAATCTCTTATCTCTGCCTCCCATTTCCCCCAAAGAGTTTTGGGATTACAAACGCTAGTCAGCTTTTTTTTTTCTTTTTTCTTCTTCTCTTTTTTTAATGTGGGTTTCAGGGATTGAATTCAGGATCTCAGGCTTGTGCAGCAAGTTTACTCTCTGAGCCATTCCCAGGCCCAAGTGTGTCCTTGGATACATCTTAGGTACTCAGTGCCTTTGAGCACTGTCATCCTGGACTTCCTGGACATGTCCTTGGTAAGCCAGTTACTTCCCTAGTTGTCTTGCTGAAGAACTCCCTCCTCACCTGCACAGCTTATTTCAAAGTGCCCATGAGAAATCTTTCCTTGGACATTGTGCAGACATCCAGAGATACCATATCCGAAACTGAACCCTTGCCTTTCATATTCATGTGGTGCTTGAAATCTTGGCCAAATTTCACCTTCTATCTGGACGCTTCCTTGACCTCCCACTACTTGCCAGCTTCTCCCTGGGGCTCTTGTTCTTGACAAAAGACCTCAGAAAGTCCCTTATGTTCCCAGCCTCCTTTCTGTCTCTGGAATCCTTGTCTTCCTACTATCAGTGACCAAGCTATTGACAACTCAACCCTTAATAGACTATTTCTGGATGTCTGTTGAGCAAAAGGAGTCACCAGGCAGGATGACCTGGTTTGGCTCCTCACTAGAGATTTCTACAAGACGACCACAGATCTCTGTGACCAACAAAGAAGCATGCATCATTCCTGAGATTTCTGGCAACTTTGATCTATGTCAGAATTAACTTATTTAAAAAATATTTTATTTAGTGTGTATCTGTGTGTATGTGTGTGTGTGCGCGCGCGTGCGCGCACGCGGTGTGTATCAGAGGGCACTGTGTATACCTATCCGACCAAGGGTGACTTCGGCAATGATCCTGGATTGCTTCCACCTCCTTTTTGCTTCGCTCTGGGATTTCCCAGGCTCTGCCAAGAGGGCCAGAGGTACAGGACACCACCATTTCCACCTGGCAATTTCCATGGGACCTGGGATCCAAACTCAGGACCTTCTGTTAGCGAGGCAGAGTCTTAACCCCTGAGCCATCTCTCCAGCCCCAGAATTAACTATTTTTAAATTTTTTTTATTATTTATTCAATTCGTGTGTGTATGTATGTGTGGGTATGTATATGTGTGTGCAGAACCATGGACGAATTCGGGAACCACCATGGATGCCTCCACCTCCTCCTTGTTTACTCAGCCCCGGGATTCACCACCCTACCAGGCCCGGAAACGCAGGCCACCCCTGCTTCTGCCCAGCGTCTATACGTGGGATCTAGGATCCGAACTCAGGACCTTCTGCCTGCAAGGCAGAGGCTTAAACCCTGAGCCACCTCTCCAGCCCCCAAATTAACTTTTTTGTAAGGCCATTTTCCAGATGCAACTGCAGCCTTTGAAGATAGTCATAGTGCAGTTAAACTTGACTCCACTAGGTGCCGCTGTCATTGTTGACAGCCAAAGATAATGATAGTTACCTAGTCTGACCTTCTGCCCTTGTGCTCTCCCTTGTTTGGTCAAGTCACAGAGCAAATCAGAGCAAACAAGGAATTTCTCCATTCTACTTTAGGCAAAATCTTTTTCAGTCTCAGTAGTTCTCCAAATGTGGAGAACTTTTGGCCACCACTGCCTCTGAACTTAAGATATTTAATTCCTCACATGCTTCCTTTGTCAAAACTGAAAGAATCACCCTTTCCACTTTCCTCTTAAGACTTCCGAGTTCTTAAGTATTCCTACTCCCAGCCTTCTTCTGAGGTCTACCATGCACCCTCTCTCCACTTCCTTGAATTTAAATTTATCTTTGTTTTGTTATGAAGGTGCATTTAAAAAAAATAGACTTGGGGCAGTTTTACATGCAACCACATGCACTTTTGTGCTGTATTTGTTAACAACTGATGAGCCAGTGTTAATGCATTATTCTTACATGACAGAAGCTCATGGTTTGTTTACATTAGAGTCTACCCTCTCACCCAGTCTTCCTTATGGAACCACAGTAAGGAACAGAAGTTTCTAGCTTTTTTTCCCTCCAATTTTATTTTTCTGCACATACTATTTTTATTTATGTTTCATATCTGAATATAGTGAATTTGTAATATTTTCACTTAGTAACAGCTCTCATTCCCCCCCCCCTCATTTTCCCCTTACAGCCCTTTGTTTCCCCTACTGGACTCACTCATATTTTCAAATTTTTTCACTTGTGTTGGTCCACTATGTTTCATCTAGTCTTTTTTTAATGATATATGCCTGACCTGATGCATGCCCCTGCAAGCATCAGTGGATATACTATTGAGGAAAGCATCCTCCTTTACTTCCCCATCAGTATTAGTCCTCATCAATCTCTCAGAGAGGTATGGATTCTTGAGATCTTGCTGATGTTATGGTGAGATGCTGATAGGACAGTTCCCATGCTATTCTTGTTCTGGTTATTTAATAGGAAGAATCTGAGATAAGAGTCAGGAAGCTTCAGTCTGTCTAGTAACTGTTACAGCATTTTCATTCCATGCCTGGCTAATTCCACATGTTTCAAAGACCAGTTAAAATAAGGGACATAAAAATGTGCCAAGCAGGACACAAACCAGCAGGTGAGGTAATGGAGTATAAGTGACCTTTTCAAAATAGCTTCAACACTAAAGAGTGGTAAACTACACAGATATGTTGGAGGGTAGGTAAGTTAAGAACAGGCTACACTTCCATTTATTTAACCATATTCTGGCCTCCAATTCTTTATCATCTTGAAGGCAATTGGCCTGTTCTCCAGTCTTTGTGTCTTTAGCTGCTTTGTCTTTCTCAGCCAGCTGATTCGTGTCAATTCCTTTTCATCACTACTCAGTTTAATGCTGTCCTCAGAGTGGTCTTCCTGAGTGAAACAGCCATAAACAACTAGGCACAGCAGTTAACACCCAGAGTGTTAGCTGCTTTGGAGGCTGAGGCAGGAAGACTGTGTAGGTCCAGAGATTTGAGACAGGCTTGAGAGATATAGGGGAACCATGTCTCAAACAACATTAAAAAAAAAAAAGAGGCGGCCGTGAACCTACAAGCAAGTGAAGCCAACTTGCTTATGAAGTCAGTGTTTTGGGCCAAGTCCTGGACTGGTTGTTCACTTGCCTGTTCTCTCTTAAAACTCTTAGGTCCTGGTTCCATGGTCCATACTGTATGTACAAGTAAACTGAGGTGAACAGTTAAGGAATTCTTCAGGGGCTTTAAGCAGGAGCTGAAACTGAACATGGTTCTGTCTGACTTACTGATGTCCAACACAACACTTGGTTAGCTTAGGTGGGCAGTCTGGAGGCATGCTCATCCTCCTGAGGCCCAGCAAAGCACACTGCTGCCTTCTTACCTCCTCTTTTTCTGACCTCACCTTATAATTGAATAAAGTCATTGATGCTACTGAACTGTGCATTTCATTTTCTGAACTAGGGTATGTTTTTTTTAAATTTTTTTTTATTATTATTTATTCAACTGTGTGCATATGCGTGTGTGTGTATGTGTGTGTAGGACGAATTTGCGAACCACCATGGACGCCTCCACCTCCTTCTGCCCCGGGATTCACAGGCTCCGCCCTACCAGGACCAGAAGCGCAGGCCGCCCCCGCTTCCGCCTGGCGTCTATACGTGGGATCTGGGATCCGAACTCAGGACCTTCCGCCTGCAAGGCGGGGGCTTAACCCCTGAGCCACCTCTCCAGCCCCTAGGGTATGGTTTTTTAACGTTTTTCTGTTGCTTGAGAATGTAGCTTTAAATGAGGTAGGGAGGACTTATTGAAGAAATACCTGTTGAAAATGACTACAGATGTTGCTCACAGGAAAGGTCAGAAGTAAAAGGCCTGTTGGAGAAACTGAAGTTCTTCCTCTGTGCCCCTCTTCTGTTCGCAGCAGCTCTTTTCTTGGCATTCCCTCACTTGTGGACTTGACATCTGTGTCCCCTCCCTGAGCAGAACACTTCCCCAGCCTGTGTGGCCTGACTGTGGCCCCTACCACATGCCTGAACTTTTCCTGGACACTGGTCTTAAGGCTTAAGTCTGCTCCTCTCTCTAGTAGATCGATCTGAAGCGTCTTGTCTCATCAGATAACAGACTGGGGAAGGGCCACTGGCAGGGTTTCTCTCAGATCTCTTAAGTTCTGGGACCAAGTCTTCCACCAGGATGTTTGGGAGGAGATGGAACTTCATTGTAGAAACAGGACAGGATCTCAGAGTTGGTCAGGTTCTGATACAACTTGTGCTGCTAAAGGTGTGACTCTGCTGTTGTACTGTGGATGATCGGAGAGTTCTCTAAGCTCCTGAGCTCAGGGGAAGAGCAGGGTCCACACTCCTGCCAGCTTCCTGGTGAAGAGCCAAACAGGTGAGTGTGGTGTGGATGTGTTATCTCCCTTTCACACTGTCCCGATGGGGGACAGGCAGTTTCATTCTGCGTGAAGAGTGTAAGACTGACATATGCGGGAAATCTTTCTTTTCTAGTCCTGTACAAACATGGAAAGCTAGTAAAATGCAGGGGGAATAACAGCAAAAAGCTTAATAAACTGGTAGTGGCCACATTATGTATCTTTTATTTTTGTGGAATCAGAAAGAAAATGATGTAGATATTTCAAAAAAGACTTCGGAGGCAAAACTTTTGAGGGCCTTTTTTATTATAAATTTAATATGGTTAATTAATGAAAAATCACAATGAAGTACCGTGAAAATGTATGTCAATATAAAAATTTTAGCAGCATTTCCATGGTTTCAGGCTCTAACATTCTAGTCATACTGCCTCCTCCTCTTGTCAGCGGACAATCCACTGGCTCTGCAGGAGGATGTGCTGTGTGGCAAAGGCCTCAAAGAAACCCCCAAATCTAGTGTCTTTTCTAATATTCTCTCTCCCCCACTCCCGGGTCTCTACAATGCCAGAGCACATTAAAAGCATCATTGGCTTTAATGTTTGAGAAAAGAATTCTGCTTCTCAGGCTACAGAGAAGAACAGGGATGGAACTGAAAAGTGGACAATAAGTAGTACTTAATACACATCCCATTCCTGTACATTCTCCTCGCTGGTGACAGTGAAGGCCACTGAAGTGCTGGCCGGTATCTGGTGTGTGGTGCAAGGTGTTGCTGGTGGGTGGGGAGGTGAATCCCAAGTACGTGATTGGTGGCTGGTGCTCAACCACACACTGCTCTGGGCAAGTCTGCCTGGTCCACATCCCAGGTTCGCTGTGGTGACCAATGAGAAGGGGAGACAGATCATACAAAGATATAATACTGGCAATCTATCCCCTGCTTCTTTGGTACTTTCCAAAATTCTCTGATCAAAAAAGTACAAGGGAAGCACACCATTAAAAATTACATTTTAAGTATTTACAAAAGCAAGTATGATACATTACACAGTAACCCAACACAGTATACAAACAGTTCTTCAGTGAAAGCACTTGTGAACTCCTGTCCCAATATAATAGTGTAGGCACACGTGGGTTCGAGAGCCTGCCCAAGCTTGTGCGTACTCTTATGTACAAAGTTACCGAATCTTGAGTTCTAGGCAATAGTCTCCACTCCACTTTGAGTATGTCTGAAATAATACTACATACTATATGTATAGATATTTAATATAAGTAACTGAACCACATGTCACCACGGCATCACTACTATGTACAACAGTTAAGTTAGCTCTGGAAGATGGACCCCTGTGGCCTGGGGAAGCAGTGTGGTATAAGACTGCATGGAAGGGATGTGGAGGACTGGGTGTGGGGTGGTGAGCCTACATGCCTCCCGCATACCCATCTAGACCACCCTGGAGCTGTCTGCTGATTGGAGGAAGCCAAGTCACACATATGGAAGGATTCCATGCATGAGGAGAGCCATGATAGCAGCACTGAATAACCCAGCCACAGGGACAGTCACAAACCAGGCCACAAAGATATTCCGAAAGAGGCGCCAGTCCACAGCCTTCCGGGAGCGGATCCAGCCCACAGCCACTACCGAACCCACCTGTAGAAGCAGAAACATCTCAAAATAAAAGGAACTATATATTTTAATAGCAAGATACCATTCTTAATATCCATTAGCTATATGACACACCAGTACGTGCATCAGAAGTCCCTCCTACTTTTGTAGATCATTTTATATTCGTCATTATGCTATCAACAAACAAATAAACAAAAAAATAAACTTGCCTGTAAGGTCCCAAGAAATTCTGGGCTGAATTGGAGGGTAGTTATCTTTTAAACAAACAAACAACTCTCTTCTCCCTCCCTCCCTCCCTCCCTTCCTTCTGTGTGCATATATGTTTGCACTCTGTGTCCCTGTGGAGGACCAAGGGTGACTTCAGGACTCATCCTGGATTGCTTCTACTTCCTTTTTGCTTCACTCTGGGATTTCCCAGGTTCTGCTCACCAGGGCTGGAAGTGCAGGCTGCTGAAATTTCTGCTTGGTATTTTTACGTGGGACTTGGGATCTGAAGTCAGGACCTTCTTTTGAGGAGAAGTCTTAACCCCTGAGCCATCTCTCCAGCCCTGGTTATCTTTCTGAAGCCCAGTTTTTACAAGAAACCATACAGTGGCCCACATTTCTTTCTGTTATTCAGCACACACTTGGGTCTTTGCACACATATACTGATCACATTTCTTACAGGAATTATAGGATTATTCTAAAAATTTTTTCCATGCAAAATTTGTAGTATGTGTGTTAGTTGCTGTTACATCTAACATTTATTCTACTTATCTATTTTTGCATGTATGCGTGTATCAGAAGGTAGTGTGTGTGCTTGTGGAAGCCTAAGGGTGACTTCAGGAAATCATCCTGGGGTGCTTCTGTCTCTTTTTTACTTTGCTCTAAGGTTTCTCTGACTTTGCCTTCTTGAGTCTGAAGTGCAGGCTACTGCCATTTCTATCTGGAGTTCTTATGTTGGTTCCAGGATCTGAACTTCTGTTTGTGAGCCAGTAACACCTAGGCCATTTCTCCAGCCTGGGCTTTTCTAACTTTTTTAAAAAATGGTTTTCCCTGACAATCAGGCTGTAGATTTTTGTAGCTCTAATCTTGAACTACCCAAGTGTTTTCTATTTGTGTTTTAGAAACATTAAACATTACCCAACTCCCGCTTCATCAGTGATTTTTTTTTTTTTTTTTGGTTTGGAATGGATGGCTGAATAATCTAGCATTGAAGATGCCCACACACCTTTCTTGGGATTCACTCAACATGCTTGCTGCGTCCCCTGTAGGGTGGTAACAGTGACTTGGTCAAGCCTCCTTGTCAACTGGAAGGGGATGAAATGTTTTGAAGGTTCTGAATTCATTTACAAGGAATTGTAAATTTTATTATATTTTAAATTTGGTTTTGGTACTAGCATTATTCACTGCATGTTTTACAAAATGAATCAGGAAAATTTTCAGGTTTTCCTTTTATATTATAGAAGAGTTTAAATAATGTGAGAGTTATCTTTTTTCCTAACGGACAGCAAGCACTAACTAATGAATTTCTTCTCTTCAGTGGGAGTCAGAAGAGCCCCCCCCATGTCTTCCCTTCTTTCTTTTGTTAAGGCAAGAACAATTCTTTCAGAGGATTCCTTTAATTTATCCTAGCGTATTGGTTTCTCAGTTCTTACTACTTCCTGTTCCTTCCTGTGTCCTTCCCTCTCTTTCCCTGTCTTGAGTTATAGGGTATAATTTCATTTGACTAGTATCTAAAGAACTTCTGGATTAATTTTTCATTGTATGTACTCATGGTACATGACAGTGTGTTGCATTAGGACATTTTTTTTATTTATTCAGGACTTTTTTTTATTTATTCAATTGTGCATGTATGCATGTGTGCCGCGTGTGTGTACGTGTGTGTGTGTGTGTGTGTGTGTGTGTGTGTGTGTGTGTGTGTGTGTGTGCGTGTAACACCATGGACGAATTTGGGAACCACCATGGACGCCTTTACCTCCTCCTTGTTTACTCTGCCCCAGGATTCACAGGCTCCACCCTACCAGGACCACAAGCGCAGGCCGCCCCCGCTTCCGCCTGGCATCTATACGTGGGGTCTAGGATCCGAACTCAGGACCTTCCGCCTGCAAGGCAGAGGCTTAACCCTTGAGCCACCTCTCCAGCCCTGCATTAGGACATTTCAACAAGTACACTTTGAGCATCTTCCTCCATGTTCCCCACTTCTCCCCAACTCCCATTTGTCCTCTTTATCTCCTAGTCAGTTTCACTTCATCTTCCAAGTTGTGTTTCAAACACTATTTCATGTATCTATATGAAATCTAGGAACTACATATGAGAGGACACATAAATTTGTCTTTCTCACATTGGTTTAATATGATTATCTATAGCTGTTTTTTTTTTTCAGTACAAACAATTTAACTTTGTTCTTTGTGGCTAAAGAGATCCCACTGTGTGGAAATTCCACGTTTCCTTCTCATTCCTCTGCTGTTGAACACATGCACAGATTTCCCAGCTCAGCTGCCAGGACTGGGGCTGCAGGGAACACTGGCAGGCAGGTGTCTTGGATGTCAGCACTTACATATATATTTGAAGAAAACAATGAGCCTAACTGGTTCTCACATCTTTGGTATGTAGCTGGTCAGTTTCTTTTATAATAAAAACATTCGCTTTAAGTCAGGCTCAGTGTCCCATCTGTGTGAGGAAGGCTTTGGGTAAGGAATTCCAGGTCAAGCAGGATAGTACCGCGAGATCTTAACCAGCCCACTTAAAAAAATTCTCTTCTATTTCCATTCCTATAATGTCTTTCCTTAATTCCTCTCCCTTCTTCCCCAACCCTTTGTTGCACTGCTGCAGTACCTCACGTAGTCTAGACCCTCTCATGGAGCCCAGGATGGTCTTCAGCTCCTGGATTACAAGTGTGCCACGCTCTTTTCCTTGATGTGGCCTGATAGTTGTTAGTGACTGGCCTTTGCGCTTCTCTATTTGTACTTTTAGGTTTCTTATCCTTCTTAGTTTCCTCAGAAGTTTGTTGTTATAGACTACAAAATACCAATTTGAATATCTGCTTTTTACTTCCTGCTGATCACTTAAAATTATGAATTTTCATTTTACCATGTTTGGTTGCCATAGATTTTATTTTGTGTGAACACATACATGCTTTTATTATTTTCCAAGAAAGTTATTGTATGTTTAAAAACTTCTTGATCCAGTTGTTACTTAAAAGAACACTAAAAACTGTCTACTGGGATAAGTTCTTTTTTCCCCCCACTATTTATTATTATTTATTCAATTGTGCATGTATGCGTATGTGCACGTGTGTGTGTGTGTGTGTGTGTGTGTGTAGAACCATGGGCGAATTCAGGAACCACCATGGACCGCCTCCACCTCCTCCTTGTTTACTCTGCCCCGGGATTCACAGGCTCCACCCTACCAGGACCAAAAATGCAGGCCGCCCCCGCTTCCGCCTGGCGTCAACATGTGAGGTTTAGGATCCGAACTCAGGACCTACTGCCTGCAAGGCAGAGGCTTAACCCCTGAGCCACCTCTCCAGCCTCCTGGAATAAGTTCTTATTTCAGTATTCAGTTAGCTTCTAGTCTAACTTCATTGTTATTAAATAGCACACTAGATTTACGGATTTTAAACTTGACAAGGCAGCAGGGACGATATGACCTCTGACCTCACAGCCAACTGTGCTGCTCTCTGTGCTCCGTCCTGTGTGCATGAAACTTTCTCTACAGATGATTCCATCTGTAGATTCTATGTAGTGTATTTAGTTGTCAAATGTTACTTGACTCATAAAAGGTCCGGGTGTTACAGTTTTTGTTGTTATGAAATGTCATTGTAATTCTTGTTTACTGACATATATTCCATTTTCAAATATTATTAATAACAATGGGACTTTCAAGCAGTATGGAACCAGACTGAAAAATTAGAAATTTTAAAATCAGTAGTGATTCCTATATGCTGTTCCAAGCTCCAAAGCTAGCTAAAAAAATGAGAGTCTGTGATCAGTCTTTGTGTTGTTGTATTTAGGCCAAAAGCCAAAGTGGACTTGGCATCTCAGAATTTGTTGCTATGGCTACCTTGTATTTTCTTTAATGAAGGACTTTAATGTTAATTAGAGGTATCACCCTAGGAAAATACTAAATAAATTATGCCTTCTGGCATGGTATGTATAAAACTGAAATACTTCTAGAAAAGCAAAACTCATCATCAAAGACTGTCTTACATATGCTGCTGAAGAAAAACATGGAGATGGGATTCTTCTAGCTTTTCTTTTCCAGATTAAATATTCTGCTAACATTTGTAACACTAAATGTTTTGAATACAATATGACAGATTTCAAACTATGTACTTAGCTATAGACTTAGCAGAAAACATGAAAAATTAGACATACCTAGATGAATCTAAAAGCTCATCCTTAACAATAGTGTATCCCTTAAGTTGGCATTTCCCAACTTCATCCACCTTTGAATGGACGGGCTAAAGAAAGGATGTCCAACCTTCTGACACTGTGACATGATCCTGTGGTCTATAGTATGTTGTAGACTGCAGTCTATAACTGCAGTCACAGCTATTCTGGAATGCATGTAGCCCAAGCAAGAGCTCTAAGTTGGACAATTTCAAAAGCAAGAAATTTAAAAATCAAGCCCAAATGAATTATTCTGAAGAGTCTGATGTGACTCTGTTGTGGTTTTCTGTGGATGTAAAAACCATATAAAAGCTTCTATATCCTCACCTTCATTTATATTTCACCCCAAATTGCCACTTAAGGACAGATGCATATAGAGAGACATGGATCTACGACAGAGCATCATGGGTATGAATTCCTGGAAGTCTCATCTATATGTGGACTGTCATGGTGTGAACATGAGTGGTACCCAGAGGCTCATGTTTGAATCCTTAGTTGGTGCTGGTGTTTGGGAAGGCAGAGGCACCTTTAGGAAATAGAATCCTGCTGGAAGAAAGCATGTCACATGGGTGAGCCTTGAGGTGGAGGAGCTCTGCCCTGATTCTGTTACGGTCCAGCTCCTTAGTCTGCCTCTTGCTCTTTTTGCCTCCATGATGATGGCTGTGAACCAGACTTCCACCTTCTGCTGCCTACCATGCTTTTTCTGCCATAACAGACCATCTCCCCTCTAGAACCATGAGCCAAATAAATCTCCTTTTCTCTCATAAGAGTATATGACAGCCACAGCACCAGAAACACGGACTTTGCCAATAGTGACTTGTTCTCCTGAGTTGCACCTCCTTGTAACTTGCAATAACCTGCTTTCTGAAGTCCAAACCTATATTAGGCACCTGATTACAGTACAGTTGAGCTCCATCTGACCTGTTTTGAAGGTAGCATCCCACTAGGATCCCTATGTGAAAGGGACCTGTGCTAAGTGCTACCAACCTATCCTAATACTATACATTCCCTAAGGAAATAGTATACATATTTTACTAAGATTCTGTGCAAACTACACCTTTAGGTGAAATTTTTAGTTTTTAAATTTGAGTATATATGTACAAATAATGGGTTTCACTGTGATATCTTCATGCATGCATATATAAGGAAGTTTGGTATTTATCTTTTCTATTATCTTAGCCCCATCTATATCCCTATGTAGAGTTCTCCTTTTAAAGACTAGTTGTTTTTCTTTTTTTAGGTAGTTGATATTTTCATCAACAGTTGAATGTCATTAGCACAATTATGACTGTCAGTTGTGACACTTTTTGTATTAGTGCGGAGTAAACTGCTAATATAGTTAAGGCAAGTAAGAACAACCTAGAAAAATCACATGAGTGCTGTGTGCGCTTTCAAGAGAGCCTTCAACCTGGGTGAAAGAGTTTGCTTTTCCTAAAATTAGAGTCAATAATTAAAAGAAAAAGCCAAAAAAAAGTATACCACTTATTTAAAAGTAGCCTATTTATTATACTACTTATGCAAAAGCAGTCTTATTTTGTGTGTGTGTGTGTGTGTGTGTGTGTGTGTGTGTGTGACAGAGAGAGAGAGAGAGAGACAGAAAGAAAGAGAGAGAGAGAGAGAGAGAGAGAGGTATCAGAGGGCCTGTGTGTCCCTGTGGAGGACCAAGGGTGACTTCAGGAATCATCCTGGATTGCTTCTACCTCCTTCTTGTTTTGGTCTGGGATTTCCCAGGCTCTGCTCACCAGGACCAGAAGTGCAGGCCATAGCAATTTCTGCCTGGTGTTTTTTACGTGGGGCCTGGGATCTGAACTCAGGACCTTCTGCTTGCAAAACACAGTCTTAAACCCTGAGTCATCTCTCCAGCCTCAGAATTAACTTTTTTGTGAGGTCCTTTTCCAGCTGCAACTGAAGCCTCTAAAGACAGTCACAAGTGCAGTTAAACTTGACTCCACTAGGTGCCGCTGTGATTGTTGACAGCCAAAGACAATGAGCGATACCTAGTCTGACCTTCCGCCCTCCCAAGGTTATTCAATCCTGAAAGCAGTCTTTTTAAATAAAAACATATTTATGTCCACAACAAGTGAGAAGTCTTTTTCTTGGAGAGGAATATTTTGGTAACATGCTTCCTCAACAGTCCTGCACATCATGGTGAACTGAAGTGAGGTGGGACCAAGGAAATAAAATACTTCAGTAAACATGTGATTCTTTTGTAATTTTTATTTTCATTTAATTATAGTGTTGGGGACTGAACCTATTCCTGGTGCCAGATAAGCACTCTACCACTGAGCTATATCCTCAGACCCTCTTATAATTTTAAAATAAAGACACTTAGAACCATCGCAGTTGATGGATGGCAGGGGCACTGACTTTTCTCTGTCCTCTTCCCTTGTCCTATAACAGTGAATGGCAGCACGTTAGGACGCAGTCTCAGCCACATGCTCGACCAGCCCCTCCAGAGCGAGCTAGGTTAACACTCTTGTGCCTGCATTCCCACATCTGTGAGATGGGCAATGCACTCCTCTCAAAGAGGTCTCAGATTACATGATTTGGTTTCACAGTGTGCTTCCAACAGTGCCCAGCAGACACTGTGGCACTCATGCCAGTCATGCTGGTTGCTATGGTAATTATTACTCCCACTACAATTAGGATGTTTAGAGCACAAGGTGATTTGAACCCTGGTCCTATCAAACACAAAATGTACGCTCTTAGGAAAGTGGCCCAGCTCTGGGAAGCTGTGAACTGGCAATGACAACGGCATTTCCAGTGGTGGCTATGGCAGTGAAGGACGCACACTTGTTGAGTACCGTGATGAGATTCTGTGGAAACGGGTTTCCCTACATATCATAATAAAAAGGGGCAAGAAACAGGAGGCATCTTTCCAATGAAGCTGATTCTCTATGCTAGAGTTCTAGGCTTTATTCAAACAGTGGTCCACTAGAAATATTCTCAGAAATGCCACCTGAACATAACACCGGCAGCACTAAGCTATTTGTGTTTACTTGGTGTTTGTCTATAAATACCCTGGCTGAGATTTTAAATCAGAGGTAAATGCAGGCTGTCTGGTGGTGGCTAGTTTCTTCCTAATGCCCAGTAAGTGCCTGATGCAGGGCAGGTCCTGATGACCTTTATTTGAAGCAAATGACTTCTGCTGAGTTTGGGGAGTAATTTTGTATCTTATAGGCCCATGGGAGATATTTTAAGAGTTGCAAGCAGCTACTGGGCAGCGTGGACTAAGAAACTGGGTTCTAGTCCTGACTCCTTCAACTGATCCTGCACAACTCCCTCAAACTCAGAAAGCCCTTTCCTCTTCAGACCTCAACGCTCACCACTGCAGTATCACTAAGACTACTGATACCATTAGATACCACTCCCACACAGCTCTGGGTTATAGAGTGTTTGGCAGTAGTTATTACTAGGAACCGTCTGTCATTGAGAATCTAAGACAATATAGTCATTTCAAATATTACATAAGGGGAAAAACAGAGACGGTGTATCTTGTAATTCCACTGAGATGTTTTTTGAGTCCTTCCTGCTACTGAGCTGGTCTCCTGCAGTCTGGGGACCTCACCTAAGCCTACACGGAACTCAGTGGAAATCCAGGATGGAAACAGTGAGGGGCGTGCATGAATAGAGGCATTCGGGGGCAGATGTCTCCCTGGGTATAGGAGGATGCTGGAGGCCTGGAGGAATGCCCCATTCTCCCCTGTCCCCTTCCCACGGCCATCCAGCAACATCATGGCAAACTCAGCCCATGATAAGATGCCTGTGCCCACACCAACAGTTACTAGAGCCCAGCAGTTCTCTGTGGCTCACTCAGTGCCACTGAATAGATTTGCCCCTGTAGAAGCCAGTCATTGGCTGGTGTGGGCCTACCTTGCAGTGGGTGGTACTGACGGGAAGACCGATATTGGAGGCGATCACCACGGTGAAGGCCGAGGCCAGCTCAATGGTGAAGCCACTGTGGAGGAAGCAAAGGAAAACACGTCACAGGCAATCTCCGAGTAGCCTTGGCCCAGTCGTGTGGGGACGCGTCTTCCAGAACACTCTGTGGGATGCTGTGGGCGCTGCCTGCGCCAGAGGAGCATGAGGAACAACAACACTGCTGCGCAGGCTCATGCTGGGCTTTGTGCTTGATTTTCTAATGAGCTTTCAAACCTGCAGTGCAGAACTGGGTCAGAAATTCCTGCTGTGTAATAAGATGGCGCATTCCTCATTCCTCAAGGGCAGGGGAAAACTAGACTCTCATATTCAAAGTGTGCAGTTATTATGGAAAAGAGGACTTTTCCCAGATGACTGTTTTAATTCTAATTCGTCTTCTAAAACCAATTTTCTATAAAATGGATTTCAGGGGGAAGGGCAAGAACTAAAGATTATAAACAGAGGGAACTGGAGTCCCCAAGGTATTTAAAAAGACACAGAAAAAAAATATTTTCTGTGATAGGCAGTTCTGAATTTCAGCTATATTTTCTAAATTGTCAGTTATTTAACCCTTAATGTATCTAAGGATGACCATATAGGCAGCTTCTAGACCCCCACCTGAACACATGTCCTAGAAACCCTGGAGGGATGGCAGGTGGGAGCTGGGGGCTGAGGAAGGCAGAAGCTGCGCTCGGCGTCTCCAGCTCCCGGGGGGGATGGGAGGGCTGCTGTTGATGCGTGGTACATGGAAAGCTGGGGAACCTGTCCGGCTGTGGGACGTGTCGGGGTCACTGGGCATATCCCTGAACTGGGAGGCAGGATTCCTGTCCTTTTTCTCTTTTGTTACCTGACAGTGGGATAAATACTTTTTCTATAATCTGGCATGACACAGATCTTTCTACAGGTGTAGGGAATGAGGCCAAAGTATCATGAACTCAATCTTCAAAACTGTGAGCCACAACACACCTTTTTTCTTTATAAAGTACTTATCTCGGGTACTTAACTACAGCATTGGAACACAGACTAACAGGAGAAGATACCAGATGGGCCCTAAACTCTATCTTCTTTGGAGCAGAAGAATAGGTGTGGCTAAAGAGTTTGAGAAACAGGCACAACTGGCATTACCTGCCTGTCGTACTCTCTCTGTACCTCACATTGCATTAAACTAACAGTAGATGCAGCCTGGGGTCTACACCTTTACCTCCTGACTTTTGGTGTTTCCTTCTCTGTCTTCCCCTCTTCAACTCTATGCTCTTTGGATGACAGCAGAGAATATGTCAAGGGCAGTGGAATCCACAAGGAAGGGACCCTCTGACCTCTGTCTCTGTGACTGCTTGGTTACAGACAGTATTACAGGATTCTTAGAGTCTGACGTGGACCCAGCTGCTAAGCCCCACCTGGCCAATCCTGACCATGCTCACCTGGATGGTGTGATGGGGGTGAGGTCCTTCCCCATAGTTTGGATCACTCTTCTGCCCCAAACCCAAAGGCCTGTGCAGATGCCAACTCCTCCATAGAACAGCAGCCAGATGGGAGTAGCTGCTTCTTGCATCACTCCACCTTGTTCATAAATGAGCCACAAAGCTACCAGGGGGCCAATGGCATTGCTGGGGGTGGGAGGGGGAGAAAAAATTTAGTCACAGACATGGCAGTGTACACAGCATTCACTGACTCCAGAAGACAGCAGCCAGACGGGGGTGACCGCTTCTTCTATCACTGCACCTTGTTCATGAATGAGCCACAAAGCTACCAGGGGACCAACGGCATTGCTGGGGGTTAGGGGAGCTTAGTCAATGCAGACACAGCACTGTACACAGCGTTCATTGACTTCTCAGGTTTGAGAATGGGCCAGTCTCACTGTGTGTGGTGCACCTGTGTAGCCCCACAGTGATGTAAAAGCATACCGCGAAGTACCTGCCTAAGCCCCGGCAAGTGCACAGTCAGTCCAGTCTGACTACGCTGCTGTGACACAGATCTCCAGAACTTTTAGTGTTGCAAATCTGAAACTCTTCATCAGCTGAACCGTGACCTACCATATGTTCCCTCCAACTACAATGTTAGCCAACTACCATTCTACTTTCTGCTCGTGTCTTTGACTATAGAGAAGTGAAATCATATAGTGTTCATCATACAGTATTTTTCTAGTTACAAGCTCATTTCACTTATGTTCTTGATGTACATTAATCCATGATGTAGGACATGACAGGATTTCCCTACTGCCCCCTCTTCCCCTTAACAGCTTGAATAGTAGTCCACATTTTATTTAGCCATTCATCCACAGATGAATATCTGGGGTGTTTCTGCTCTTTGGCTACTGTGAATAATGCTGGCACAAACTTGAATGGGTAGATTTCTCTTTGAAACTGTTTTTAGAAGTAGAGCTATCTGAACAAATGGTAGTTAATGAATGCTTGAGTGAGTTTGAGTGTCTTGTAACTTTTCCTTGTGTACCTTTGAACTAAAATGAGTTTGAACTCCTAAAGGGCCTAGGAGACAGCGTTTGTCACTTTACCCTACTGAGAGCTATCTGGAAGTCCCCTCAAGTAGACAAAAGAACCCAGAAGTACACACACAACTCTTCACAAGATGCGACTGAAGGAAGCTCCTGCTCTGCCCCTAGCCTGAAGCTCCACTGTTATCTCGCCCAGGGGCCCGTCTAGAAAGATGCTCAGGACTTGCCCCGCACAGCAGTCTTCTGAGCAACAGCCCACCAAGACAGGCCTTGTGAACACACAGTGCCAGGTGTGGAGGAAGGGAGCGCACTGCTCACACGCAGGCCAACAGACATGCTGTTATGCTAATGTACTGCCAGCGCCTCGGAATAGTAGTGATGGCCAGATGGGCACCACTCGGCATTGGGTGCCACATCTGAACCAAGTCTTAGAAGGGAAGTACTGTCTCCCCCATTTTATGAAGGAGAAAACCAAGGCAAGAAAGATTACTGTTGCAGTGATGAGATTAGAATTCATATGCTAGATAAGTAATGCGCTGCAGTCCTACCCAGGAGGTCACATATCGGTGACATACCTGCACCCACTTCTCTGTTCAGCACACCTTGCTACTCATCTTTCTAGCTACACCGCTTTATACATCTGAAAAATTAGCAGATGCTCAAAAGCTATTTGCTGGCTGACTGAAGCTAAAAGCTGTTGACTCTAATAATAAGTCAACTTTTTAAAAATGCTAAACAGTACCACTGCCAGCTACTGTTACTGCTGAATGCACATGAAGACTCAGCTTCTAGAGAGTTCTGACGTCCTAGCTTGACAAATCTATCTTCTGCAGTCCTCCACGAGGCTGCGTGCCCAGGGTCTACATTCCTTCTCTCCTCCCTGGGGTTTCTACCTAGCATCACTGTCTTTCTGGGCATAGACCCTTATATGTGCCCAGCTACACTGGTCCTTAACTCACACACACAAAGCTTCTGATTTGACCTTGCCACTCTGATGTCACAGATGTCTTTATTAAGCTCATGTCTGAATCTGAACCAACTCCTCTGCGTCAGACTAGACCTTTTTGTGTTGTGGTTTCCGGCATAGTGACTCAGATTTGGGATGGGGACTAAAAAGGCTGGATGTAGCCTGTTTCATTTTCTTTGTTCCAATCATGACTAACTTATCCTCTATCCATCAGTCCCACTTTTAGAACATATCAAGCCCTGGCTGCTGCGCCACTCCCAGCTCCAAGGCCAGTGTCTCTTCTCAGACCTCTTTTGGAGTAACACCCGAACTGCTTTCCCTTTAGTGTAGTCAGAGAGAGATCCTGAAATAAATACCATGCTGGTCTGTCAAGCCCTCAGGAGCTCCCCTCAGAGAGAACTCTGAGTCACAAGTTACTTCCTCAGGAAGACTTACTTATTTATAGGGTTTGGCTGTGTTGTGTCAGGCTAGTCTTCAATTCCTGACCTCAAGTAATCCTCCCGCCTCAGCCTCCCAAATAGTTGCAAATCACCTTGCCTGGCAGAACAAAATTCCTCTCTGTATCTCCATAACCATATATTCTTGGCCTCCATCTCCTGCTGACCTCACAGTCCCCGGCTCTCTAGAATACTGTAGATGTGCTCCGCTCCAGCCTTCGCGCCATCTGGTCCTCCCCTCCTGAATGTAACTTGGTTGGCTCCTCTACTCCTGTAGCTGCCGTGACCTCCCAGTTCCATCTGCTCTTTCACGCATTCTCTGGCTACTCCTGTGCTGCTTACAACTGTCCCCTTTACCCAGTGCCAGGACTTCTGAGCTGTGTGATTGCTACAAGCCGGCACACTGCAAACCCTCAGGGCATATCCATGAAACCCATCAAGATATTTACCTGACATCATTCCCACCATGAGCGAAGGACCCGAAGCAGGCAGTGAGGACTTGCAGGAAATGGAACAGCAGGTGGACCTCTGCGGTGTCCTTCTCTTCCTTCTCCTCTTCCACGGGGTCCTCTCGGGGCTGGTCTGGGTCCCCCAGCTCAGAAGCCAGCTTCATCTCTACGCCGCCCTCCTCTGCCTCGATCTCCGCCTCGGCCACTGCATTGCAGTAGCTGGAGTAGCTGTCATAGCGAAGTCTCTTCTTGGAATAGGCCACTGTGTCACCCACCAGCTTCTCACTGTCCTCGGGGGCAGAGGGTGCATCCGTGGCTCTGAAGGCGGTGTGCACGGGCAGGCCACAGATGGCTGCTGTGTAGCAGGTGTAACTGTTATTCCTGCGCAGCAGCTTGTAGTTATTTTCCTGAGCCGCCTTCTCCTCGGGGCCCTTGTCCACGTGGATCTTGTGCAGCAAGTCTTTGTAGAGCCCTGAGTCTTTGTGGACGGTGTGATACACGTGGCCGTCATTCTTCATATGGCCATCGAAGCCGAATGTGCCATTTGAGATGGGGGACTTTGCAGACCCATGAGTCATGGAAAGTGCTCGTCCTAAAAAGGATTAGAAGACACTTATTTAGGATTAGAGACATTTATTCAGAGGGAGAACATGCACTTAGCATGCACAAGACTCTAGGCTGGATCCCCAACTACCAAAATAGTACAACATAGAGTTGGAGGAAGCTTTGTTTTTAAAGAGAAATGCAGGTTTTATTAAGTCTGAGGGCCTGACAGCCAGGAGAACCAGTTTAGCCTTAGGTGAGAGAGCAGTAGAACAGAAGAGAAGCTTGAAGTGGGGAGAAAGGGGGGCATCGCCA
The DNA here is from genome assembly GCA_023101885.1 of Typhlomys cinereus. Classification (NCBI taxonomy): domain Eukaryota; kingdom Metazoa; phylum Chordata; class Mammalia; order Rodentia; family Platacanthomyidae; genus Typhlomys; species Typhlomys cinereus. The sequence goes on from JALPQD010000029.1 coordinate 250,449, forward strand.
TGCATGGAGGTGGTAATCTGTGAAGAGCCCCAGTACCTACCAATCAGCTAGAGGAAACGGGGTGGGACGGGGTGGGGGTCAATGTAAGAGAAATTCATTAGAGTGCGAGGTCATGGGTCTAGAGAGGTAAGTTGGACATGATGGTGAATTGCTATATTCTAGCCAGTGTGGAGGATTTTTACCAAATAGCTTGGTTACGGCTATTTTTTTTCAATGGTTTCTAACATTCCATCTCCTCTCCCTTTTGAAAAAGTGTACATGACACTGGGAAAGCTGGGAAACTGTGTTTCACGGGAGTAATGCTCTCGGTCTCCGACTGAGGGGCAGGGCTGCTGACTCGCCTGTCTTCTCTGCCCTCTTCTGCCCTCAGCGCTGTCGAGTTACAGTATGTGGTGAGACGACTTTGAGGGTAAAAGAGGTTGCTATCCAAGTCTGACGACTTGAATTCAATCCCTGAAACCCAGGTAAACACGAGAGGAGAGAATCATCCCCAAGTTGTTCTCTGACCACTGGTGGGTGGCACATCCCTCTCTTCCCGCCCTCAGGAGACTCTTGGATGCATTTCTAGCTCAGCCCGTCACCTCCCAGGAAGGGTCTTCCCACTAAGGTACCCAGGTTTTCCAGGAGAGTCTTACCATAGGAGGCCCGTGGGTGGGCCCCTGAGGAGGTGCCCTCTAAAGCTGCCTCGGGCTCCCCAGATGGCCCCGTGAGAGGCACGGTGCTGTCATCACTGGCTTTGGTGCCTGGGAGCTCCCTAAAGACTGGTGACTCCACTTCCTGGACTTTGCTGAGGCTCTCATCGGATGCTCGGGACAAAGTACCTGCCTTTTCTAATTTGCCTACAGAAAACAGATGATGCAACAAGTTTTGGAAAAGCATTCTTTTTATTAGAAAAAATTATTAAAAAGTGAATATATCTCTTTATACTTTAGTACTTTGGAAACAAAAAGTTAAAGCTAGATTGAGAAAACAGAACAGAAACTTTAATCATTATGTAAAAAACTGTCCAGAAATTGAGCTGCTAAGTAAATGAATGGGTACTCAGGGTCAGTAATTGCACTAAAAACAACAGGAGAGAGTTAAATTTGATCACACAGGCATCTCCCAGGGCTGACACTGTAAATCTACAGCTCTTCTAGACTGGCCTTTATTTTCTTAAACTAACCTTAAAGTTGCTAAGTTTTCCTTTTAGTCTTTGAAGACATTCTCTTACTGTATTTGTTTTTTTCTGGCCAAAAAAATTATTGATCTCAGATTTCTTAATTATAGCAAAATCTATGAAACTCTTTTCCTCAAAAAGAACTAGGGGATCCCATTTACTTAAAAAAAAATCCTTGGGGCTGGAGATGTGGCTCAGGGGTTAAGCCTCTGCCTTGCAGGCAGAAGGTCCTGAGTTCGGATCCTAGACCCCACGTATAGACGCTGGGCAGAAGTGGTTGGCCTGCGTTTCTGGTCCTGGTAGGGCGGAGCCTGTGAATCCCAGGGCAGAGTAAACAAGGAGGAGGTGGAGGCGGTCCATGGTGGTTCCCGAATTCGCCCTTCGCCCGTGGTTGTACACACACACACACACACACACACATACTCGCACACGCACAATTGAATAAATAATAAAAAATTTATTTTAAAAACAAGGAAGGAGCCAGAGCAGTGGTGGATGCCTGTAGTTCTAGTTCTCAAAGCTGAGGTGGCAGACATGTTTAACTAAGGGCCTAGAGACTGACCATGGTGACATAGTGGGACTTTTACAAAGATAGAATTTACATTCAGGGGTTAAGTCTTGAGTTTGAATTCTGGATCCTGTGTAAAATTGCCAGGAGGAAATGGTGGTGGCTTGTACTTCCAATCCTGGGAAACTCCAGAGCAAAGCATAGAGGAGGTAGAGCAATTCAGGCTGATTCCTGGTATCATTCCTGGGCGCGCGCATGCGCACACACGCAGCGCACACACACACACACACACACACACACACACACACACTTTTAAAAAAAGAACAAAAATCATAAACGTGGGATTAAAAAAAGCTGTTTTAAATTTTGAGATTATTTTTAATCAAGTCAGATTTATGTTGGTGCTAATGTATTTTATTGTTTGAGGATTATCTTAAATTTCCAAGCTCTCACATATGGCACTTAAATGCAAATAAACTTTGTTCTTTTCGCACGTGCAATTCTACCTGTTACCCATCTCTGTGTATCTGTGTGATCAGGCTCGAAGCAGGCTGCTAGGATAAGTCTCTGAGCCAGTGAGCAGGCTCAGCAGGGGCTTCCTCATAAGCCTGGCAACCCGAGTTCTGGAGGCCCACAGCACAGGACAGAACTTCTTAGAGCTGAATTCTGACTTCCAATTATGTGCTACAGCATGCTTTTTTTCTCTCATAATTAAGTAAATAAATAAAATATTAAGTTTCTTAAGGAACACAAAAATATTCATGAGGACCTCTGCCCTTAAGTTGTTTATAACATGCAGAAAAGATACTTTTAAACATTAAAAAATAATTGTGATCAAAATTAAGTTTTAGAAGAGATGTATTTTCTCTACCACTAATGAGCAAACTGGGGTGCAGACGCTGGCCCAAGGTCATGCAGGTAGTATGTTCAGACAGAGCCCAGGTCCACAGGCAGGCAGTTTGGCTCTGTATTGTATGCCCCGAATTAGTAGTCTGTACCTAAAATAATAAAGTGAATACATATTGGAATATTCTATAAGCAATCCAAGAAATAAGACCCATTCCTGCTGTGTTCCAGGAAGCAAAGGCTCTGAAGTCCTGAAATGTTAAGCATTAGCTACTAGGAAAAATGTTTACATTTACATTTTTTAAAAAACATTCTGGGGGCTGGAGAGGTGGCTCAGGAGTTAAGCCTCCGCCTTGCAGGCGGAGGGTCCTGAGTTCGGATCCCAGATCCCATGTATAGACGCCAGGCAGAAGTGGGGGCGGCCTGCGCTTCTGGTCCTGGTGGGGCAGAGCCTGTGAATCCCGGGACAGAAGGAGGTGGAGGCATCCATGGTGGTTCGCGAGTTAGTCCGTGGTTCTACATATACACAGACACAGACACAGACACACACACACACACACACACACACACACACACACACACACACGGGCGCACACACACGGGCGCACACATACACATGCACATGCGCACAGTTGAATAAATAATAATAATAAAAAAATTAAAAAAAATTCTGTGTGTGTGCATGCCTCAGGGCACCAGCCGGTTCTCTCCGGTTCAGGGCTTAAAGCACTTCTGCTCACTGAGCCATCCTGTTGGTCAATGAAAAATGTTTACAAATGAAGACATTTAGGTACATGTCATCATTCCCAGGGGGATAAGTCAGATGGAAAGCATGCTTCAGGGCAGCTAATCTGAGACTAGTCGCCTGTACAAAGGTAGAGATGATAATTATTTTCAGCAGGAAGCAGCTTCCTGAGAGAAGAAACTGGGGAGAAAAAAGAAGCTAGCTTTTAACCCTTTATGAAGGAACTTTGCAGTCAGTTTGCTGATATATTCATTAATGAGAAAATAGAAAATGCCAGTGTTTAAATTCACATGTAAGCAGAATTCTGAGATTTCAAAGAGATGCCACCACCGCCATCTTCCATGTTCCCCTGGCAATCAAACCCTCTGCCAGCCTATCTAGCACAACTCATCGATCTTGGACATTCCAGTTAGGCCTTTTTCAGAAAATCATTCAGTCTTTCAACTGCTGAGTACTCTCAGGTACAGATATGCTACTTTATCCCGTGAATGATCTGGGGTGTGGAGGGTGTTCTAGCTTTGATAGGGGACAGAAGTGCTATAAATGCTCATGAAAGATTCTGGTGTGAATTTAAGTTTTAGTTTCTCTGGGGAAATACCTCAGAGGGATCAAGAGAATGGTATGGCCAGCGTTTACTCAACAGGTGAGGACCAGCCATGCTGCTTTCCCACCCCGTTCTGCACCGCCAGTGTCAGTGTCTGAAGACTCTGCTCCTCATTCTCATCAGCGTCTGGATAGTCTGTAGTGGTAAGTGCTGCCAGCTGACCACCCTAGTGCTATACTTGGCATGGATTTATAGGTCATTCAGATCTCTTCTCTGATGAAGGGTTCATCTAAATATTTTGTTGTGTTTCAACTGGTTTATTTGTTTTCTGTAATTTCTTTATGCACTTTGATAAGAAGTTTCTCCTGATTATATTCTCAGAGAGCAATTTTTTTTGTACTAGTTACTCTTGTGTTGCTGTGAGAGAAAACCCCAAGTCAAGTAATTTAAAGGAGAAAGGTAGATTTATTCAGGTTATATTTCCAGAGGGAAGATACAGTCTTTCATGGCGGACGTGGCATGGCTGGCTGGCAGAAGCTGAAGACAGGCTATATCACTGAAGACATCTTGGAGGCTAGAGCTGCAAGACTCCTGCTGCTAAGGCAGACCTCTCCAGGAGGTTGAATGGGACTAATCCACCTCAGGTCTACCCCCTTCCTCCAGCAAGGCTCCACCTCTCAAAGGTGTCAATAAGACAGAATTAGAGCAGCTATGCTGAGATGGGTCTCTAAGGTCTTTAGAATTCCTGAAGGCCGTCCCCCACTGCTGGGATCACACTGAAGGAACACCCTGCTGAGGAACTGACTCCAATCCTCCAGAGTCAAGATGGCCAAGCTTCTGTATGAAAGGATTATGGAGATAAGCTCTCCACATCCAACAAACAACTTGATCTCTAGCCCCACCTGGGCCCAAGAGCAACTGGGTTGGGCTCCAATGGGAGCTAACCAATGAGAAAAAGCCAGTTTCCCCAGCTTGCCTAAGTGTGCAAATATGCCTGACCTGGCAGCACTCTTTGGCACTTGCCCCTCATGGCACTCTAGTGCCCTAAAGTCCAATTTCTAGCTCCTTGTTTCTCTTGGATTCCTTGCCTGGGATCCATGAGTTCTCTGAGTGCCTTCGTGGCACTCCAATGCCATGAGTCCGTTTCTTGTTCCTTGCTCCTCATGGATTCTATGCCTGGAGTCCATGAGTTCTCCTGTGCCCTGGCCCCTCATGGCACTTGGGGGTGCTATGAGTCTCTTCCTTGGCTGTTTCTCATGGATTCCATGCCTGGGGTCCATGAGTTCTCTGGGGTGCTTGCCCCTTAATGGCACTCGGGGTGCCATGAGTTTGTTTCTAGCTGCCTGCCTCTCATGGATTCCATGAGTTTTCCAGAGCACCCTAACCTCTCATGGTACTCTATGCCTGGGGTCCATGAGTTTCAGCCTTTCTCTCCTTTAATAAACTCTACCTCAATCCTCTACACGTGCTCTGGTTTCAATCTTTGACTCGGAACACAAGAACCCTGCAACATTGAGACGGTCATTCCTGCAACATTGAGACAGTTGTTCCTGTAACATTTGGTCCCTGAACAGGGACCTGTAACATTTGGTGAGACTGTTCCATACAAAAATTACTGGGCCATACTATAGCACACATTTAGTTAGCTCTGTAAGAAATTGCTAAGCCACTAATTCCCAGAACTCATTATGAATGTTGAGAATTCTTCATTGCTCTCTTGGAACTGCTGGTCTTTTTTTAGTCTTCCTTTGAGTATGAAGTGTCATTCCCATGGCATTTAGTTTTCATTTTTCTAAAGGCTAATGTTCTCCCATGTGCTACAGAACTTGGCTGTATGTTCACTTTCAGTTAGACATGGTAACTCACCTGGGTCACGAGGTACGAGAAAATGTCTGAACCAGAAATGGCCAAGAGCCAAAGGCCTGGGAATGTTTTCCAGCACATGCTCTGAGAGTCCTCCTCACCTTCGACTCCTTCACTTTAAGGACACTTGTGTGTTTACATGTGAAGTCTCAAGAATCAGGAAGGGTTTTGAAATATAGGAGAATAAAAAAGTGCTTACCTGAAATTTTCCTCCTCATCCATGGACACACAAAGAGCCACACAAAGAAGGCACACAGCAGAGCCACACCAAAAGAAATGAGCGCTATTGCCCAAATGGGAAGAACCACACCCAGCACTAGGAAACAAAGTGAGGAACAGCATTGTTACTGGTAAAGCCTCTTATCAATGTATTTTCCATTCAACTTAAATAAACCACCTGGACTTTATATTTAGCAAAACTCTTGCAAAATGAAACCAAACCAAACCAAACCAAACCAAGCCAAACCAAACCAAACCAAACTCAACGTACACGTGTGAGAGAGAAAAGCACCGAATCTGAGATGATTAGGGCCTCAAGCATGCTAGTTACTAAAATGCTACCAATCTGCCATAAACGGCCTGTGAAGTTTGGAATAAAGTCATTTACTGTACATATTTATGTGGATATCTAAATTGCTGAGTGGGTAGAAATGTGGCTAAGGGAGTCCAGAGTCTTCCATCTTAACAGACAGTCCATCCCACCAGCAGGAAGCAGCTGAGTGGAGACCTGCTGGTGAGCACTACCCTTCTGGCTCCCTGGTAGGCAGCAGCCCTGCTTTAAGTAGATGTGGGACTTTGATTATGCACATGAGCCTTTTTAAAATCAGCTCAGAAATAAGAAAAACTCTACACTGGGAGTAATAGTACATGTCTCCAATCTCAGCACTAGGGACGCTAAGTTTAGAGGATTGTTGGGTTTCAAAGCCAGCCTTGGTACATGATGAAACCCTGTCTTAAATGAACACATATCTTACGTATACGCATACACACAACTCACAGAAATGAAAGCTTGGACAAAGGGTATAAACAAATTGTCAGGCTTGTCAAATGTAATCTTCTTCAAAGTATCGAGAAATCACAGCACAGAAATCTTCCCAACACAATCCAATAATACACACTGAATAGAAACTACATTAACTAATAAAAGGACAAAATACATATGGCTCAGAACATCCTCTGGCCTTAGCACTTGGGTCTCTGGAGCCCACCACTCTGAATTCCATTCCACTTCTGTTAGTAGATACAACAAGCATATTTCAGAAACATTCACAGGCATATAATTTAAACATCCATGCTCACACATATATATCAAGAACATCATGCCACAGAATGATTTTGAATGATCAGAATTTTCAGGTCAACTAATACATGTATCATTATGGAGATGTAATGTTGTGACACTATATAGTCTGACAAGGGAGGTGGATTAGTGGATGCTGAGAGTAAGAGTCCCAAAGTCTGGTAAGTATGCAAGGCTCAACATCATTTAATTATGTTCCAAGAAGAAAACAAGTCATCTCCTCAATCCTGCCACAGTGGTTTTAACATGTAGAAGGAAGTTTCAGAAAGATACAATGGTTTTTTCCATGGAAAGACAAGAGACTGGATTGGGGTTTCAATTCTTATTATATAGACCTAAAAAGTTTTCATTACATTTATCTATTGTATGTGTGCATGCTCATGCACGTGTGTGTGTGTGTGTGTGCGCGCGCGTGTGTGTGTGTACCAGAGTCTACCTATGGAGGTCAGAAGACAACTTGTAGGAATTGTTTTTCTCTTTTCACCACGTGGGCTCTGGGAATTGAACTCAGGCTTGGCTGTGTCTTTACTTACTGAGCCATCTTGCCACCTTTTATTTATACTTTTAAACCCATCAGTTTAATATATGTATGTCATTTTATAAAGTTGTAAAATGTTAAAGTATTTTTCCTTTTAAAAAACAAAGTTTTTAATGATGTATGCTTTATTGCCTTAACTATTTCATACAAACAAATTAGCTCAAAAGTACTCAAATTATTTTTAATCAGTAGAGTCATGGGCTAAGTATTTCTATTGCTGTGTTGTGTAAAGTAGCAGCCTAGTCTAACACCCTTCCAGCTTTTCCTGTGAACCTGAAGTTGCTCAAAAAGTCACACAAGGTAACTCCAACATGGGGGATGTCTCCATACACACACACCACCCCCACCACTCCCACCACCACCACCACTTGAATTAACGTGTATATAGGCCAAAACATTTTTTTCTTCTAAATACTTAAGGCTGTTTCATATACAACAAAATTTGGGATAAAAATACTTTGCATTGGATTATTATCTGGTGATGCTTAAATTTTTTCAAATAATTATACTTTCAGAGGTGGCTAAGTACCATGGCTGTTTCCTGGTTCGATAGACAAAGTAGGCACAGTTCAAATGACTGTGACCACTTGGCACTCTGAGATCTGGACTTGGCTTCTGGCTCTCACCACTAAATGGCCTTTCATTTCATGTTCCTCTCATTTCTGAGCAACAGTGATTTAGCACTAACTTCTAGCATCTTCATAATGCTATTTGAATCTCCCAGAATACAAGAACATTCAAGTCATTTAGGGAGGAAATAAGCAGAATTCTTTATAAGAATCCCAGCTCCACTTTCATTACATTGTTCTATCTTTTTTGTTTTACATATGACAATCATTACTAGGATCTACAAAATACATTAAACATTAATACCAACAAGATTTCAGCCATGAGTTATACTCCAGAGACATTTACAGGTGTGTCACCTAAACATTCGTGCTCACACATAAACACATACATATATGACAAGAATATTCTGGTGCAGCGTGATTTCTAATGGTCACATTACTCCGATCAATTAGCGGATGCATCATTATGGCGACGCAACACCACTCTTCCTAGGACTTTCCTTGTCATTGACTCGCGATGGACTCCTTTGTTTTGTTTTGATTTTGCGTATAATACACACTTTTCATATACATATAAAAACCTGAAATGTCCTCATCCACTTCCCCCTTGAGCCCACCTCTTAGGGAAAGGGAGCTGTGCTGTGTATCTTCCCAGGCGTTTTCTAGATATGTGTAGAATGTTTTCAAGAGTAGCTTTCCTTTCTTTAGTCACAAAGCCATACTTACACTACTCTTGGATTCTCAGAGTCATGTGACAGCACTGAGGGCATGCTCTGGTAACAACAGACACATGCACGCACGCACACGCCCGCACGCAAGTGCATGCACACAAACGTGCATGCACGCGTACACACGTGCACATACACAGACACACAGGTTTGCTACTTTGCAGATCCTCCTTACTGATTTTGCTAAACCTGGTAAGCTAAGCCATTCGTTTCTGTTGTATTTTATTTTAGAGAAACATTTCAAAACATCAGGATCTATTTATGTGAGAAGGCTGGAAAACATCTTAAGAAAATGAGTCATACCTTTGAAATAAATGTGGTACTTTTTTTACTTGCTCTATAATTGGAAGTTCTAAAATGTAGCACCAACTTTTTTTCAGTCATGGCTCCTTTATAAATATCTTGAGAAAGAAGTGAAGTTAAGCACTTTGGTTTGACTCCTAATTGTGGTGAAATGGGAAACTGTCTCCACAGGCAGCCATCACGGCTGCTGCCACCTCCACTTGTCTACAGCTTGGTCACAATCACCTTGGAACCTAGAGATCCTCGGAGCAGAGCTCCTTCTCATAGTCTCTGAGCTTTTCAGAGTTTCTGGTGAGCTGACATCCTTGGACTTGGATCAGAAGCAGTGGCAACTGGAGGAGATGAGGAAGAGGTTCAAGGAGAGAGAGAGAGAAGGCAGAAGAGGAAGAGAAGGTGGAAGATAGAGGATGGGGAGGAGGAGAACAAAACAAAATAGGAGAAGCCAGGAGATGAGAGAAGAAGCAAAAGAGGAGGCTGTGATGGCAGTCATGCCTCTGGAACGTGGCTGCCCTAGAAAAGCAGGAAATCAGGCCTGGTTCTGTCTGAGAATTCACTTACTGATAGAATGGAGTGAATGCAGATTACTAGTCTGAACTTTTTTTTTTTTAAACATTTTTTATTATCTTCGCTCATACAAGCTTAATAGGTACACCAGTTCCCTCCCTCCCTCCTCCTCCCCCCATCCCTCTGCTCACCCTCCCTTCACCCCTTCCTTCCCACCCCCCAATGCCTCCCCTCCCCCAATCCCCGGAGAATCCTTTAATGTGCATGCCAAACTCTCCTCTGGGTCCTCCTCTTCGATGACGATGACGTACAAGGACCCAGCGGCATTTCCCTGAACCCTTTCCTTTGACTAGTCTGAACTTTTTAAGAGCACGCATGACCTAAGGAGGCTGAGGTAGGAGGATTATTTAAGTCCAGAGATTCTAGAATGGCCTAGGCAACATAGCAAATTCTGCCTCAAAAAAGAAAACCAACTAGTGCTATGGCTCTCATACTGTCACACAAGCTCCCATTTAAACACAGACGGCAGAGCCAAAGTGTTTCCATGCAGTAGGTCCAAACTTAGACCAAAGAATCTATATCTGAATGTTATCACACGGTGCTGTTGCAGCTGGTCTTGACGCTTATGTAACTGCCAGAAACACAGTCAGGTGGCTTGCTCTGAGTGCTCAGAGAAACTTGTGATGAAATTCAGTATTCATTGTTTGAAATGAACAAAAACCAGGCCCCGCATAGTGGAAGACCTTAGGCTTATAGCCAAGTCTAGTAAGCACCTTATTTCTAGAGGTTTTTTTTTGGTCTTTGTTAATGATATTTTTAGAGGCAAAGTTGCAAAGAAAATTCTTAGAAGTGCAAACTTGGTCCATAAAATAAAAGAATGACTTTTTTTTTTAGGTAATTCATGTCATATACAAAGTAAAATGAACTCTACCAAGTCTATATATTAATAACTTTCTAATATGTTAGAGTGAAGGGTTGGAGGAATGTCACAAAACAAATGGTTAATTCATATCCAACAAGTCCCCACTGACTCCATCTTCATTTGACGAATGCCACTTGTCAAAATCGCTTAATGTTGAACTAGGTAAGGTTACACTGCCACTCGTTTTTATTAGACATTCTTGTTCCTTTACTACTACAAGCTCCTACGTGTCGAATGCAAATGTTCAAAGGAAGGAAGGAAGCTAGGAGGAATACATTATAGGCTGGCAGAGGTGTGCAAGGAACCATAACTGAGTCATGAAGTAATTCTCCTGTGTCTCAACCCGGTCACCAAGTACGTCATCATGGTGACTTCTGATACAGCTGGACAAGTGAAATGTCCCCTGGAGAAGGGGAAGTGGGCCAGCCTAATCTCTCCCCATCCTGAAGCTCAGGGAAATTTGCGGAAGAGGGGGCGGTAAGATTGTAAGAGCATAAGGATGGGAGGAGTAATGATATGCAAGATACGCCACACAAGTTAGGGCCGAAGCAATCATAATAGGACTTTGCATGACCTGCGTTATGTCCAATACATCACTGACCCCACAAAGTCTAGCATGGACTAAAGGCACTAGGATCCTTGGAGGCAAGGGATTGACAGTCACAGTAGTGTTCCTATGCTTAACGGGAACACAGGAAAGGGTTCTGGGAAATGCCCCCAGGTCCTTGCACCTCATCGGAGAGGAGGACCCAGAGGAGAGTTTGGCCTGCACATTAAAGGATGCTCCGGGAATTGGGGGGAGGCACTAGGAGATGGGGAGGGAGGGGAGAGGGGAGGGGGGAACAGGGGTGTTGGGGGGAGGTGGAGGGAAGGATGGGACCGGTGCACCTGTTAAGTTTGTATGAGTGGAAATAATAATAATAAAAAAATGTGAAAAAAAATTTTATCAAAAAAACTTAATATGAATTCTGTATCATCAGATACAGTAGCAAAGGTATAATTTTCCTGAAAATTATATTTCTAGCAGGAAAAACTTGCATGCAAATCATCTGGTTTTTCTTTGAATGTTATACTCTTCCCAGAAACCAGTGATTTCTTTTCAGTATATTTAATCAATGTCTTTCTTTTCCTATAGACTGTTGATGGTAGAATATTTGAACTTCAGACTCTGTTTAACCCCAGATCATGAGATGATTTTGTCTTTTTTGGTAGGGAAATGACTTGAATTGGGAATGAAGATGCTGATTCTCTGTCAAAATACCAAAGTGATATTTCATGATTCTGTGATAAAAATTCTGCCTCCAAAATGAAAGTTATAATGAAGTTGTATGGCAAGAAAAGTGGGCTTGATATTAAAATCCTCTAGAGTTATTCAATAAAATTAGAGATGATTTTACTCAGTGCAAGTAAAAAAAAAATCTCATCTGAAGGATAAGCAATTGCTTCTAGTATTTAAATAGACATAAGATTTCAACCCACCTATTAGGTATTTTAGAAATATTTCCCAGGAGCCAAAATTGTGATATAAGGGAAGAACAAATGGTTCTTTGGAATTGTGACCTTCCTTTTCATTTAGATGAGTTCTATAAAAATTTCAAGTAAGACATTTTACATATAAACATGGAGAAAAAGAGAAAGACAATGACATAAGACTTGCCGTCATCTTTACAGAGGGAATATTACCTATGGTAATGATAACAGTGGAAAGTGCCACAGCATCATCTTGAGGACTCTGTGTCCCTTTAACAGTCTGCCCTTACTTCATTAAGGAGATATTCCTATCTGAAAAGTTGATTACTCCACATACACACTAGGACTATCATGTTTCCATATCTGTATGTAGACTTGTTATATTCCTAATCTTAGCTAGTTCCTAATTGGACATTGCTGCTTCTTTTACCATAGTGCCAAATATATTAGAAGAAACTTTTAAAGAGAATTAGAAGAGAAAGAATTTGTTGAGACTGAAGCTCCTCTTATTGTTGCTAATTATGACATTTCCTATGTAGCAGGTACTCTGCTAAAGCATCACACTTCAGTGGTCTCATGCATCAGTAAAACGTCATCACTAGACCCTGGGCCGACTTGATATATGGTATAAGCTTTGGTCCTCAGCTTTGCCCATTACATGAGTAATGTTGTGAGTCTCAGTTCCCAGCTGCAAAGTGTGTAATGATATTGTATTCTGTGCTTCAACAATCATATAGTTTAATACTCTAGAATAATTTGCCAGTAAGGTAAGATGGTTCTTTTCAGTTAATACACAGTAAGTGTGAAAAATGTAAAAAAGAAATGGAGAAAGGAATAAGAGACAAAAAGGATGAAGCAAAATTCTTATAATAAAATCAGTTGTTTTCTGACATTTGGAATAACTAAAAAGCAAGAATAGAGGGCAGAAAAAGAAAACGCACAAGTGAAAATAAAGCATCCTTTGTGCCCCTTCCTTTCTCCAGGGCTCAACATTAGAAAGCAATCTCAGCCATGGTAACCATCTTCCTCTCTCTCTCCTCCCTCTCCCCACCTCCGCCACCCCCTCTGTCTCTCTGCCAGGGTGGAAGGCAGGGCTTTGTGCACTCTAAGCATGTGCTCTGGTGCTGGCCGCCCCAAGCACAGCCTCTTAGTCTTGTTTTCTACTCAGTCAACTTGAGCTCTGAAGGTCTACAAAGTAGTAGCAAGGGCTCCAGTGCAAGATGCCGGCAGAGAGACACGACCACAATTCACTGGACATTCCATCCCTCACGTGCCCAGCCCAGGGAATGTGTGAGATCACCGCTGGGCACCTCCATGGCATGGAACTGGTTTTACTCAGCCTCTTTTACTTTTCATGGGACACTAAGTCTGTAACAAGCACAGGGTAGAGACCATGAATTACAGAACTGAGGGGACATTAGGTGTCTGTGGCCACAGGCAAGCCTTCATTGCTCTTGGCCTCACTCTGACGCTGGTTTTGTAACTATCCTACGAATTAAAGCAGACATGGCATTCTATCCACCAACACCAGAAATCACACTGTGTCTGAAAGCCCTTGAGTACTCAACCCATTAGGTAAAATGCTTCAAATATTACAGAAATGCCAAGGCAACAGGTAAGAGTGTGTTAAGTATCATTTAGAACTTTTTTAAAATTTATAGTACTGAAGAACATATAAACATATAAACATCTAACAAAACCAGAGAAAAATTACATCAAGGAAACCTTTTTATTTCAGAAGATGTTTCCCTTCAATCATGTGATATCGCTGTTTGTCGTGTGAGACAACGGTGTGTTACACAGCCCAGGCTGGCCTTAAACTCATAACCTCCTGCTTCAGTTTCCTAAGTGCTGAGACTGCAGATGAACACATGCCTGACAGAAACTTTACCATTTGAACATAAAAGACTTTTTTGTCAAATGTGGCCAAGAACCCAATCTTAGTCCACAAGTGAGGTAGAGAAAACCATGCATACTGACACAACTGCTGCCTCGACACAAGCCTACACATTAGACAGAGGCATTCTCACAAAAGCAACAGAGAAGGCACTCACTGTATCACAACATACATGCAGACTTTTTCTGCTTTTTTTTTTTTCATTCTTTTTTTTTTTTTTTGAATGGGGTAATGCAGTATTGCCAGGCTGGCTTAGAACTGGAAGAGTCAAGCCAGTGACCTGCGTGCTGGGACTATAGGTACATGCTGCTATTTCAGGCACATTGGGACATCTTACAGACCATTCCCAGTTCACCACTATTGAAATTTGTACAAATAAGAATACTGTACACAGGCGTTTTTCTTTCCTATTGTGACAAGATAATGGACAAGAAAAGAATTTTTAAGTGCTCCCCAAACCCACACCAAATCCAAACCTTGGATGCATGTAGAAAGAACCAAAGTCACCGCTCGGAAGGAAAATAGTAATCGTGACAGTAAACCACCACTGGGTTCAGCACTGGCTCTCACTTATTGGGGTGAGCGGCAAAACAGTCCTAGGAGTTGCTCATTTGTGACTCTAAACTACTTCTGCACCACCCACTCTATTTCTGACCACTGTGCTGTGGGTGTTTACACCTCTCTATAGATTCTCATGGCTCAGGGGCTGTGTGCTGTTGTACTGCATTCTGAGACTCAGACATACTCAGTCAACTCCAAAGGCAACACAGATGGGTAAATGGCAAAATGAAATTTAATTTTTTTTAACTTGAAAGTCTATCATCTTCACATATCTCTTGGGTACTGAAAACAAAGAAATGCATTTGATACTTAACTGCTCTAAAACGAGCGTGAACAATATATTTACTATTAGCCAATACCAATGACAAACAAGTCAGTATTGTCTGATTACAATACACTTTGCCTGTGCCATAGGACTCTTACCTGGTGCTCCTGTGTACATGATGGAAAAGACATTTATTGCTATAGTAGCAGCATAAAACACAGGAAGTGCTCGGAGACCATTGGGAACGGGGTCCTCCTGTGTGACAATGAGATAGTTTGGGGGGGTCAGGACTGAGAGCATCTGGAGGTGACAGTCAGATTGACAAATGACACTGTTACAGGAAAGTGTTCCCAAACCCAGAATGGCCAAAAAAGCTGCCCGTGACCTGCTGGATTGGCTCTGGCCACCTTGTCTGTGTGGCACAATTGTAGAGCTCACTGCTGTGGCAGCAGACGCAGTGGAGCACTGGAATCACATGAGCTAATGGCCGACACTGAACCAGAATCGTCTGGGAACTCTGTGCCTGAGCTTCCAAACCTGCGCTGTCTTCTCTGCAAGCACTCTTGTACAATGCTGCAGCTCGGCAGGGATATTCTGGGTCTCAGTTACTCCTGGGATGGGTCAGGGGGTAGTGAAGCTTAAGGAATGTAAAAGCAGGGCAGGGAGGGATTCTCCTATGCCAGAACTGGACCAGCCAGGGGCAGTACTAGAGAGAACACTGAAGCCAGCGAGCTCGAAGAGCTGGTACAGGAACGGCACGGGACATCAGCATGCTACCACAGATGAAGTGCATGGAAAGAACCCTGGCTGAAAATGCTGGTTTCAAAGCATCACTCCGGGGATCCATGACTATGTAGACTCCCAACCAGTATGCTCCTGCCTGGTTCCCTCTTTTCTATCCATCCACTCTTCAAACCGTCTTTTTCTTTCTCAGACATTTTGCTGTTGTTGAAAATAATGCTGAGTGTTCATCCAAGAGAACAAGAAGAGTTGGGATGTTCCAGTAATTCAGTTAGCAAGGCAAGGCAGTGGTCATGAAGCTGGCTCAGACTGAGATCAGTGTTTTCAGAAAAGCCTGAGTCCTCTGCATGTTCCAGTTGGACACTGGAACAATTCCCCAGAACAAGAGTGCTCTGGGGAGGTGGGGAGCAAGGGATTGTGATTTCACGTGTCCTTTGCAATGTAATTTATAGAAATTGCAAAAGTCATAGAAGGTATTCTCCCTTAAAATAATCTTAAATCTTTAAAAAGGAAATTGGCTGGAGTCTTATCTTTGCTTTCCAAATAGGTGTTTTTCTGTTCTTTACAAACCTACTACTTGGTTCACGATGTGCTGTTTTATTCACTGACCAGCAGGTGATCTGTTTCTGGTGTCTCTGGGACCCCCCCTGTCTTATGAAATACAGGGAGGAAAGGAGAGAGAGAGAGAAGGGAGAGAAAGAGAGAGTGGGAGGCTGGTAGGGAGAGGGAAAGGAAAGAGAAGGAGGGGGAGATAAGCAGAAAGAAGAAAGGGAAGGAGGGAGGGATGGAGGGAGGAAAAGAGGGAGGGAGGGAGAGAAACGGGGAAAACAGGGAGGGAAAGGGAAAGAAAGAAGAAGGGTGGTGAGGGGAGAGAAAAATGGGAGAAAAGAAGGGAGGGAGAGAGAGACAGGAAGACAGGGAAGGAAAAGGAAGAAAAGAAAGGGAGATAAGGGGGAGGATAATAAAGAAAGAAGCGAGAGAGAAAAAGAGGAAGGAAGACAGGGAAGGAGGGAGAGAAAGAGGAATGAAGAAAAGAGAGAGCAAGAGAGAGCGAGAGAGAGAAAGAACAAGAGAGAGAAAGAAAAAGAATGAGAGTGAGAGAGAAAGAGAGACAGGGAGAGAGGGGGGAGAGAATGAGAGAGGGAGAGGGAGAGGGAGAAAGAAAGAGAAAAAGCCATCAGAGACCAAGGCATAGGCCAGAAATTCAGAGCTCTTTGCCTTTCATCTGACTAGAGACTCTAAAGTTCCCTGGGACTCAGAGTCCAGCTCTGCCAGAGAATGCTCGGAGGTATTTCTCCCTCTTCACCAACTTTAACAAGCACCTTGAAAGTGATCAGCACATGGCAAATCACTGGAATATAAAAAACCAAGTCATTCGTAGTTTCCACCTCACAAGTCACCCGGGCAACAGAGCAGCAGGGCCAAGAATCAAGAAATAAAATACTGCAAAACGCACCAAGGACAATGATAAGACAGCAGAGCGCCTGTGCAATAGAAAAGAGGAAACCAATAAGCTCTGGGTAGGAGCAACCTAGGAAGTAATTCCAAAAGGTGGAGTTGGAGTCTTCCCGGTGAGGATGAAGTTTAGGCAGAAGAAACAAGGATAAAGGCCTGTGGCTAAAACAAACTATTGGTGTGGCTGGTCAGAGTCCAGATAAGGAAAGGCAAAAAATGGTAAGAATGAGTTTTATCTTTTGTGTATTTTTATATGTTATTTATGTTTTTTTTTTAATTTGGAGAACTTTCCACTTAATATTTTTAGGTTACAGCTGGCCACGTGTAACTGAAGACGCAAAAAGAACTGTGGGTTGGAGAGCCTAATGTATAACACGACAACCAAAAGCAGGCTTTACACCTTATAAAGTACAGCAACGGGTCGGCCAAGATTCTGACGACAATCAAAGGCTCACAAAGTATGACATGTATTGTGTAGCATGAAATATTATTTAGCTATGAAGGATGGATTTCTGTCATTTGGCAGGAATGTGGATATAACTAGAGGACACTATGTAAGGTGAGTAAGTCAGACGCAGGAAGAGAAGTCCTGCGCAAGTTTCTAACAGTCCACAGAATGAGAGCACAATGGAGGTCAGTACGCAGAGGAGGGGATCACAGGAAGCATGGGGAAGTACTTGCTGTCTCTCGGATCTTGAAGACGGCCTCACGCTCCATTGCTGAAGGCTTGCTACCCAGCCCATAGCTCTAACAGGAGGGGGAGGGACTTCTTAAAGGTGGGGCTTAGTGCAGGAGGTTACATTTCTGGAGGAAGCTATTCTGCCACATGCTCCTTGTGTATTACTGCTGACCCAAAGCAAGAGGGACAAACAAACTGTAGGCCAAAACCTCTGGTCAAAATCATTTCCTTCCTCAGAAGCTGTTTATCGCAGGTGTTTGTCACAATGAGAAGCTGACACACACATCTAATGTACATAGCACCACCACCACAGTCTCTAACAATTCACTATATGTTTCAACATGACTAGAATAGAAGAATTTGAAGATTAGCACATAAAATGTTAGTATTTGAGGTGATAAAAATTCTGATTTGATGATTTCAAATAATATACATGTATTGAAATACAATACTGTATCTCACTAAGAACAAATGCTACACACAAATGAAAAAGTAAAAATTTATAAAAAAAGTTATTTTAGCAACTCTTTGATAATAAGAAATGAAAGTAAGTTTTTTTTGCCAACAATCTTAATAATTTCTACTTTTTATTTTATTTAGGACAAAAATAGATCTCTTCAAACTTCGTTTTTTATTCACTCCTTAGATTAAGCTAATGTTTCAAGTTTGCTTTCTGCATTAAAAACATAAATGAGGCACCCCAGCATTTGAGTAAGAAGACTGTCTAGCTATTTTTAATGATAGCCAATTTCAAATTTTAAAACTGTTTGTTTCTGTTCAACATCCAAGAAATACTTTCCTTTTGTTTTCAAGATATGATCCCAATTCCTAAAATGTTGCTAATGAACTAAATCATGGAGCCCAGAATCACCATTTGTACCTGGTACTTTCATTCTAAACATCTAATGGTGCTGGACTCTGGGGCATCTCAACATTTCACCGAGGCTTGTTCAGACTTTTTTTTATTATTATTTATTTGTGTGTGTGTGTGTGTGTGTGTGTGTGTGAGAGAGAGAGAGAGAGAGAGAGAGAGAGAGAGAGAGAGAGGGGGCACTCTGTGTCCCTGTGGAGGACCAAGAGTGACTTCAGGAATCATCCTGGATTGCTTCTACTTCCTTTTTGTGAAGCTTTGGGATCTCCTAGGTTCTGCCCATTAGGGCAGGAAGTACAGGGCACTGCCATTTCCACCTGACTTTTTTTAGGCGGGACCAGAATCTTAACACCTTGTTCTAACTTCTTATGAGAATGTCTGACTCAGTGATGGAACCAATTCTCAAACTAACTTCTTACTACTAATTTCTATTGAGTAATATCAAAATAAGTTCTAAATTTAATTTAAAAAAGCAACCTCACTTACCTTTTTTAAGATGAACATTCTGATCAGTACAAATAGCACACCAGACATGAAACCAGACAGAAGTGGAGATATGAACCAAGAAGCAACTGAATGAGTAAAGAAATAATCAATGAATGTTGAGATTCACAAACAAGTGTGGACCTCTTTATATGATACAATAATAAGCAATGTAATACACAAATCAATACATATTCTTGGAACTTGGCCAGTCCTCCTCACTCACCCGTGTATAGCTCTCCTCAGACACAAACACGGTTACGTATAATTGCTTACATCGCCAGGGTAGTGATGTACCCATCCCACAAGCTTAGCCTTGGTGGACTGATTTCTTTGATTCCCACTGAACAACTGACTTGCTCCGATCCATTCATGTGGAGACTGCAGTCCCTACTAAGCTAACATTTCCTCTGCAACATCTAGCCTGGGTCCTTCATTCTCAACATCTAATAAATGGAACTCTATAGCCTAGTGGGCCCCATTTCTGACTGCACTTTGAAACACCCTGGAGCTTTCAAATACCAGTAACATGCTGGCTCTAACTACTAGGACTCTGAAAGTATGGATATTTTAAATCAATCCCCTAGGTAGTTATAATGTGCTACCAGGGATAAGAATGCTGCTCCAGAAGTTTGGGATATAAGGTGATTTTTCTGATGGTCTGTGCCCCTGCTTGGTGGGCCAGGAGTCCAGTTATTACCTACAGCTCCTGAGGCCTTAGTAGCAGGGAAAGAATAAACCTGCTGGACAGACCTGGGTGAATGAGTACTTTTCACTCTAAGTACTAATATAGATGGCACTAAGAATATTTGCTACTCACAAAACATGGATGCAGAAAGTAGTTACTAGAACTCTAGGATAGGTGCAGTCCTGCAGCCTAGAAGGAGAACTTACTTAGTGAACTCTCGACTCAGCTGAGTCCAGTGTGCTGGCTTCATTCAGACATTTCCCTATGACTGGGAGCACTCACGCTAAGCTTTCTCATTAGGTTCCCGTTTTCCTCTGACTTCTATACTGCTTTCAGTGACATAAATTTCTGTTCTGCTCAGAAAGAACAAATAGATATTGATTTTCATAGCTGGATGATGGTGATGTGACATTTTAAGAAAACTGAGTTAAAATTTAATAGATAGATAAAACTTAATAGATACCTTAAAGAAAAAACATATCACTATATAAATGTTTTCAGATCTAATAAACACATCTAAAACAGAAAAGTACCTTCTAATGAAACTTACTCTATAAAACACAAACTTTCCTTCCTATAGGTAAAAGAAAATGGCAATTACCAATCTTCACAAGCTCCATCCACTGCACACCTTTTGTACCAATTGCCACAAGTGAGAATCCTATGGTGGAACCAACAATGCAATGAGTTCCTGAGATAGGAAGTCTCAGGAAGGATGCGATCAGCTGCCAGACAGCTGAGCCTGTGGATGGAGAGGGAAAAAAAAATCAGAGACCCATGTAGAGCCGTATACATACAGTTAGGAGAAAACCCCAGTTATTGACGACAGCATCTCTGTGGGCTGTTTTCTCAGAGTCTAAAGTCCTAATGAAAATCACTTGATTAACTTGAGGGAAGGACCATCCCTTTTTGGTCCTTCTATATTTCAAGATGAGGCTTTGTCACATGATAGTGAGGGTTCCTGTGAGGAGCTATTTTGGTGTGAGGTCTGGCCACACCAAGAAAGAGTTGAAAGTCACTGCAGCATAGGAAGACAGAAAAGGCAAAATATTGGGAAGAAGCTTGGTCACATGGGCTAGTGACTAGCTATGTCGCACTGGTCCATGCTGCGCTGCCTTTTGGTTTTGCCTTTCATGTGATAAGTTTTTGTGCTGTTTACTCTGAAGCTGGGTAGCTGCTTGTAGATCCTGTTTGTGATATCAAGAGCCTTGAGCTGTCTTTATTAAAGTCCAATCTATTCTGCCACTTTTTCCTAGATTCGATGTTATTCTGGGCTACAGGGCACTTCAGATATTTTCATAGGCAGATCAGATTTTTCACAGTGTATTAAAAGCATCAGCTGGAAGAGATCACTTTCACGAACAGTTGTTGAAAAGCTTGTATGGAACTGCAAAGAGATAATAGGCTGATAAACTGCAACATTCTTAATCCCAAATGTTAATTCTGGAAACTTGGTTGCCTGGCAGTAGCAGCACCTTTCAGCAGATCCTTGGCCTTTTCTTTACAGATATCTGAGCTACAAGGGTCATCTCTGGCCAAGTGGTTCTTGGTTTGTGAGGCAAGGGAGGGCTGGGTGTGCTGACCTTTGAGTTGAGGCTGGCTATGACCCTATGTGTCTCCCTGAAGTGTGAGTAGGGTGAAGAAGGGACCAGCCTTGTGCCACCAGTGACAGGTTGTATAGTAGTACTTCCTCTGGATAGTTCCTTAGGCTTTATTTCTGTGCCCTAAATCAGCAACAACTGGAAACCTTTGACGTGAAGACAGAGTTAGACTATGTTTCCCAACCTAGAACTGTAATGCTCAAGAAAGCAAACCTTATGACCTCAGAGTCATAAGTTGTTACCAAGTTAATCTAATGACACATGGGAAAGTCTGACTCACCTCGGACTAGATTTTTTCCATTCTGAAAGCTGTCAGTGATTCTCTTGAAGAATTTGAAAATGAAGACCTATGGGTGTCAATGAGGAAAGGCGGGATGATATCAGGATGGCAAGAGAGCTGATGGGAGGGTGTGGGTGTGTTTGCATGGGGGTCAGGATGGGGTGGAAGGTGGAGCTGTGGGGTGGAAAGGATGAGAGGCACACGCACATCAAGTAGAAGAGTGGAAAAAGATATTTCAATATAAGATAATGGCATCCTACAAAGAGGGAAGAACAGGACATTGGTGTCAGATGAAACCTAGGGAAAGTGGGAGACAGGTATCTCTGAGGCAATAAATAGGTGCCTGAGAGTGGAAGAAGTGGCAGACAAAGTTTCAGGATCACAATAGAGTGGCAAGTAGGCGTGGGCAGGGACAGGATGAAGAATGGGCAGTGGAAAGGGTTGAACGGGCTTAAGAGCAGTACAGAAGCGTTTCAAGAGACTTTACACAGTGGCTGAAGAAATGGTTTGTTCCTGGAAGGATAGGTACTGCCATGAGAAGATTACCAGGTTTGAATTCTCAGCAGGCTTGGGATGTATTGGTGACCTCAAAGTGCTTGACTTTCTATGTGGCTGAGCAAGAGCCTCAAAAGATAACATGCACAATAATAATATCAATTAACAATAGCTTCTACACAACCAACTTAAGACTGACACAAAGTTATGAGACAGGTCTGGGCTTGAGGAAAAAACACTAAGAAAAATGAGAATGAATATAAGGATAAGGAGAAAGAGGGGAGAAGAGAAAACAGAGGGAGAATCCAGAAGAGAAGATGGGAGAATTCAGGAATCTGAACAGAAATAGCTTTGGTTATGGTCAGTAATAATGACACCACTATCCTAAATCTAGTCAGCGCCATGTGTAAGGAATTTTAAAATCTATGCAACTCATATAAATTCCCAACGAAATGGGCTTTGAAATTCATTTAGTTACTAAAAAGAAAAAAAAACCAAGAAAGAACCCTAAGCAATCATGTTATTAAGGCAAAACCTCAAATTGTTTTGGTAAAACTCAAATTCAAGTTGAGGTAAAAATCCTTCATTCTGTCAGTAAGGAGCCAGAGGTCCAGAGTGGGAAAACTGGAATCTGGATAAGCTCCACGGACCATGAAGATCACGGGAGGTGACATTAACAGAAGCAAATGCATGCTCTTGTGAGCCTATCAAAAAAAGTCTAACGCATTTTACCTCATATCCTTCCCTCTACTTGATGATTCCCAGCTGTTTTATCATATTAAATAACCAAAATATATGTCTTTTAAAAAGGAGGCAGTAACAGTAGATTTCATCTTTAAAAGAAAGAAAGTGTTGGCTCTGATTTGGCATTTATAAATTAGTTTGACACATTTAAAATCCAAGATTTTGTAACTCTCATGAAAACTTAATATTTGTACCTTTAAAAGACATGACTTTTAATATAAATAGGTGAAGCAGATCAAGCTATTTTTTTTCTGCTGTGCAGTTTTAAAGTGACCCTTTTTTTCTAGTTTGAATTGATCAAGATAAGAACCTTGGATTTGAATGATAATTGGTAAGATTAAATCTTTTAAATGCCCACTTTGAAAGAATTTAACATAAACAAAACTTAGTAAAAGTTCTTTTAGGTTTGCTTTGTCTGGTTCAGATGGTGTATACCTACGTAGATCCCAAGACACTATGAAATATCAAATAAACGGAGTGCACATGGTTACAGGAAAATCTCTTAAACTTTCTTTAGAACTCGTAGGGACATTATATAAAATAGCATCTAAAAATTAGGAGAATATGCTTATCACATGACAATAGAAACATTAGGAATCACTATATCTGAATTAGTTGAGCAAGGTTGTAGCAGAATGCAGTAGTACACATGGAGGACCTGTAATTAGAAAAGTAGATTGGAGCGAAGAAGTTGTTGATCTCATCCCAGAAAGAGAGCCCATGTATCTTACCACAAGGAAAATGAGGAAATTCCAATTAATTTCTCAGAAGACATTTGCATTTTCTCAGTTACTAGATCTATTGGGACAAGAAGTTGGAGGAATAGCAAGTTTAATTAACCAATATGCATAGTAGCTTTAATTGCTATTCTGGGCAGTCATGGGAAAATCTTTAAAGGATTACAAATGTGATGACAGAATACTGGCAATAAGCCAGAAGTCTGGAGGGGGCTTCATGACTTTGGCAAGAACACGACGACATCTTTATTTAGTCTCATTAAAATCAAACGATGTAGATAATTTTTCACAAAAGAAAATGTAAAATTTATCAAGAACGTGATCGACTTAAAATGTAAATTACATTAGATTAGTACATACTTAGTCCTTTTTGATGCTATTGAAGTTGTTTTTTAAGTATGCATACATATATTTTAATTGGGCATTTCAAAAAATCAAATATTAACACCCAATAAGAATGAAAAAAAATTTAAGTGGCCATAAATTTGTTACTTTGAACAAACACACAAACATATAGAGCCATGATAGGATTACCTGAAATTTAGGTAATCAACAATCAAACAGAAACGCATGCAACAGCTGGCCAGCACAGATAACAAGACACAAAAGCAGATTAGTATTTAAGAAACCTTGCATTCAGCAGTTACTCCAATTACTAATGACATATTGCTCCTGTAATAAACAATTATTAGAATTTTAGAATAATGGTGACCTGGAAAGAAATTGTTTTATCAAGCCGAATTAAAGAGATCATAAGTGTTTTTCTGTGAAGGGAGAGTTAAGT
The DNA here is from genome assembly GCA_023101885.1 of Typhlomys cinereus. Classification (NCBI taxonomy): domain Eukaryota; kingdom Metazoa; phylum Chordata; class Mammalia; order Rodentia; family Platacanthomyidae; genus Typhlomys; species Typhlomys cinereus. Next base: position 274,729 of record JALPQD010000029.1, read on the forward strand.
TAGCTAGAACTTCCAAAGTTTGGACAGAGGGGAGGGAAGATGGGGAAGACACACTGCCACGTTGCGTCTTGACTGGCAAGGACACCAGAGTGCCCATCTTTGGAAGTCCACGTTGGTTAAGCATGCAAAACAAACCAGAGGATGGGGTGGTGGGGGGCCTGGAACTAGAAAGGATAAAGTGTCAGACCAGGGGCCCAGAACCAGAAGGGTTGGACCAGAAGTGGCGTGAGGGTGGGTGGAAGTGGGGAGGTGCTTGGAGGTAGGAGAGGAAGAGGAGGGAGCAGGAAATTCTAAGAAGCGGGTAGAAGGTGGGATGGAAAGGGATGGGTAGGAAGGAGGCAGAGAAGGTGGAGCTAGAGCCTTAGCCAGCAGGAGTTTGGAGACGAGTAGGATTCAAACAGAGAAGGTGCATACAGAGGGGAAAAGAGGCTTAGATGTAGGGCAGGTTGGATCACCTACTTTTGTGGTGATAAAAGGTATGAAGGTCCCCAAGAATTTGAAAATCCAATGTGCCGCCTTGTGGCCAGTGACCCTGGAGGGCCTCTAGGAGGCCAAGTGGCTTAAGAGACTTAAGAAGGTAGGTGAAAGGTGTAGACGATCAAGCTTAAAGTGGTAGGTACCCAGTTCAGAGGCGTTACAGTGGAGACAAGCACGTTAAAGAGAGACAGAAGAGAGAAAGAAAGCTCACAGGAGTCCCTGGCTTTGCCAGCAGTGTACAGGCTCCCAAACATGTGAGAAAGCCTAAGCTGAGAAGACAAGGACACGAACTCCAACAGGCGGCTCTTCTTCAGGTGACTTTTGAGGCAAAATGAGTGGTCAACCCTAACGAGGTTGCCTGTGAAGTGGAAGGGGCTGGGTGCACCTTGAAACAAACCAGCACCAGATGAGCCAAGAAGGGAATGGGATCTGCCAGGATCCAGCTGGCCACACCATTTCCCAGTAAAGGCCCAGCAAATGACAAGAAGGGAATGGGGAATGCTCGCCTATGAGGGCAAGATGGGTGGGAAAGTGAGAGGTGGGGGATGGAGAGAGAGAGAGAGAAGGAGAGACAGACAGAGAGATAGGGACAGATAGAGAAGAGAGAGAGATATAGAGATGGAGAGGAGAGAGAGACAGAGAGCAGATATATATATGTGTGTGTGTGTGTGTGTGTGTGGAGAGGGAGGGAGAGAGAGAGAGAGAGAGAGAGAGAGAGAGAGAGAGAGAAGGGGGACCTTAACAGATTAGACTAACCTCGTGGTGGATTTAGAGGTCAGCTGGGGGTAGCAGTTTGGCTGAGGACTGGACCTCAGGGGGTTGCAAGTGCCCCAGCATTGGAAGTCATGGCACCATAAATGTAAGGTATTTATTCTCCAAAATGTACTACACCACAGACTAGATGGAGGTTTTAGTGGCGTTCCAGAACCACTGAGCCAATCATAGGAAGAGGGAGAAAAAGGAAGAAGAGAGCTGGAGGAGGGGATGACAGGTTTTACATCCTTAGGGCTTAGGGGCAGGGCCTAGAGGGGACATCTGGGACTTTGCCCGGCCCAGGAAGTGTGGTCAGGATCAGTCTTTGACCTTGGTCCCGCTAACAATAAGGATTAGGTAAGCACTGTTCTTGCAAGTGTCAACTATTAGGGAGCAATGACCATCAAGTAGAAGCCGTACTGAGTGTGGGGGTGGAAGAGCAGGAATCCTGTCAAATTTAGACATTTTAAAATATTTTTGTTCTGGATTCTCCTGGTCCTCTGTCTAAAACTTTTGGTGTTAAGCCTTTGTAATTCCTTACTTTTACCTCTCCCTATGTCTCTGTTCAGATACATGAAAACACCTGGATATCTTCGGAGATTGCTGTGATTAGGGCCTTCGTCCTGGACAGCACCCCTAATGCCATACACAACAATGATCCTAGTCAGCTCTGAAGGAGCCACAAGTACTCATTGCCTGACCTTCCTCCTAACAAATCCCTCTTCAGAATGGGAATTAAGAGAGTGCAAGATGGAAACTGATAGTTGAGGGTTTGGGACCTCAAGGGCAACAGTCCTATTCTTGTCCTTTGTTAGAAGCAAAAATGTCCTCAATTTTATTCTTTCTGCTCATTCTATGCTCTTTAATATGCTCCTTTCTAAACTCAACATCTACTAGCCCAATATTGCATCTTCAGAGTAACAACCGTGTTCCTTCTTCCTTCAATACTATATAATATAAACGAGAGTCAGGAATGTTAGCTCCAGCCATTTTGTAAAGTCTCCTTAGCTAGACAGACCACACCTCCAATCTTCACTCACTGCCCTACTTTCCTAGTAACTCCTAGGCAACTGCCTAGCAACTTCCGAGACTATAAAGGACTGCAACCCCACCTAGGGTCTTTCTTCTTTCTGTTCTTCAGTCTCATTGCTTACTCCCTTCTCTTCCTCTCCAACCATGCTGTCATGGCAGCTCTCTCCCAATCCCCTATGACCTTAGGCTGTCTTTTCAGTTAAAATGCTCTCCTGCCACCAGGCCCACAGCTCTAAATAAACTCCTATTTCTTAAGAAAAAGAAGAAGGAGGTAGAAGAACAGAAGGAAGAGTAGAGGAAGGAAGAACAAGAGAAGGAGAAAGTCATGAGCAGAGGTGTACTCACACCACTTTCTGTTTCATTGAGTCCTCAGCCTAGCATCTGACAATTTCCTATAAGCACGAGCATATTCCCCAAAAGCGTATTCACCAAGTGGAAGAACTCCAGCAGGATGTATTAGTTGGTGTTTGTCCTTATTCTCCCTGCTTTCAACACCTCTTGATCACCTTACCTTGGCAAGGAAATTTTTAATTTTACTTATATTATTAAATTACAGATTAATTGTAAATGAAAACACAAGTTAAATTAGTAAAACTTTTCCCTTAGTATTAGAGTGCCTTGGTGCATGTTGTGCACATAGTCTACCACTGAGCTGTAGCTGGTATGATGTAATCTTTATTTGTGGTGCTGGCAGTTGCACTCAGTCTCATGCAAACTAGATAAGTACACTACCCATGGGGAAGAGCCCAGTCCCCAACTGTTGTCTGTGACATCCACAAATATTGACGCATTCTATCCTAACTGATTAAAAATCATTACAAACACAAGCTGCAAGGAATTTCACAGGCAAAATTCTAAAACACATTCATTGAGATGTATTCTTTGATAATGTTGACATGGTTCTAAAATAAAGCACTATTTTACCAACAGTATTCGAAAGCTGAAATATATTTTAGCTACGAAAGTTGCTCAAATTTTGAGACAATGAATGCTTGCTGGCTATTAAAACACTTCAAAAACTACTAATCAAGTTAAAATATGGATAATGAAAATTGAATAGTAGATCCAAAGTATCAATCTAGTTTTGAAAAATTCAAACACTGGTCACATTTAATGGAAATATGGAAATGCACTGGTGGCAGGGAGACAAGAGTGGACAACCTTTTCCCTCCCCCCTGGCTTCCCAGGATTGAAGCTACTCACCAACCATTGCGCTTACTTCCCCAGCCATGAGGATTTCCACTGTCCCGTTGTAGAGGTTCACATCAATGATGCCTTTTCGGATAGTCTCTCCTACTTTGGCTCCCAATAATACAGAACCAGTGGTTTCAAATATTGAAGCCAGAATGCATGCCTGCCTCAAGGTCACCACACCAGAGCCCACTGCGGTACCAAAAGAATTGGCAACATCATTTGCACCAACAGAAAATGCCAAGATGAAAGCAATAATAAAACCCAAAATGACCATCCACAAATACTCATCCATGGCCATTTTGGAAAATAGGCTCTGGGTACTTTTTTTTTCACAGAAATATTTTAAATAAACACAGCTTGAGGTTAACTTAGTAAGGCTGAGAGTTCTTCTAAACAGTGTGCTTGCTCTGGAAAGTGCTGGACAATGCTGGCGTCTGAGCGAACTGCTAACTGTTGGTTTTCAAGTTACTGTCACTACAGTTCATTTGGTTGTATTCAGTCAGCAGTAAAACACATTCCATTATTTTTTCTCCCAATTTGTGAAAGCCGTGATCTTTCTTCCTATAACAAGAAGAAAAACAAAAGAAATCAGTTACCATGAGCATCTGTCAGATTTTTTTTCTTTCAGAAATAAGTGTTTTAAAGCCTGCGAGTGTGATCTAACTTTGGCATGTGACAGATCTAACTATAAAGCAATGAAGAAAATTATAATTACCTTATCCCAACAAACCAAAAAATTTAAAATTTGAGGCCAGTTTTTAAACTGCTTAGCAGCTATAGACTAACAGGAAGATTTATTAGGTGAATTTAAAAATATATATTTGGTCATTATTTTCAGAGAAGGGCAATTTTCTCAAATGAGCAACAGATCAAGAGATGAGATATCGAAGTTACACCATTTTTTTCAAATACTTGGGAGTATGTCTGGCTCCTTGGAAAAAGGTAACCAAATAAGTATGGGTGAAACTCATTATCTGCCTGCCCATTTGTGTATGGGAACAAAAGCTCTCAGTTATAAGTGCATCCTGCATCTTATGGAAGTAGCATAAGGTCACTCACTCCCCCATGGTGTGGTGAAGGTGGGAACAACTAGACTTCAGGAAAAAAGAGGCAGTGAGAAGGTGGAGCGGTCCTGACAAAGCGATCACACTGGTCACTATCCACCCTTCCCATCTTTCTCAGGAAACACCAGAGACATCACCAGCTGCCCATCAGTTAGCTTCTTGACATCAGCTTCCAACTAGCGTTCTGACTCTGGCTTTCCATTACTCCTTGAAGCCACAGAGCATGTTCTAACTGCACGGCTTTGGTACCAGTTGACAACCAACCCTCCCCGTGACAGCTGCACAGTTCCCTTCCTGCTCCATTTAGGTCTCTGCTCCAGGGTCCTCACCCAGAGAAGTCTTCCTGACCTTGCAGTGGTCACATTCCCTATTCATCTCTCTCACCCTTTTGAAATTTGACATATCACCTGATTCATCACTCATTCATTCGTTTATTTGTTCATTGTGTTCTCTCACAGGAAGAGAGGAACTTTCATTCCACAACCCCTAATCCCAACTCCAGGTATAGTGAGTAATCAACTCACTGACTAAAATGAAGACGATATTAAGTAAAAGGAGAAAAACCTTCCTTATTTCTTTCTTCCAGAAAGGAGAAGAGATGCCACACAAGCTATCTGGGCAGTATGAAGAGTGCCATCATGTGCTACCATCTCCTCAAAGCTGCTCTGATGGTGTGGGCAAAAGAATAGAGCTCAGTAGCATGTGTCTATTACGTGTTTACTGTATGAGCAGACTGGACATGGTTCACTTTCCATACTGTATACAGCACAAAACTTTGATCACTCAAAAAAGCCAATAAAGTTTTTGTAGGAGAAAAAGACAGGACATAAAATTTTATGTATCTTATAATTACAGCAATGAACACCAAAGGACCAGAAGGAAGCACCAGAATGTAGTTACCTCAATGGTAGCAGCACAATGGTAGCAGCATGCTTACCTAACACCATATAAGGGCCTGGATTCAGTTCCCCAAACTGCAAAACAAAACAAAACAAAGGTAACACACTAAAATTATAACAGAAATTGGATTTGACTGTAAAATTAAATATTTTTACCCCCCAAAATATATAGTGTGGCTACATACTTAAAATAGAAAAGATCTACAATAAACAAGCCAACAAAATACTGAACGGCATGGGTGCAATGTGACAATAATACGACTTCACGGAAAAGGTTTACCATCAGATCTTACATCTAGATTACAGTGACACAAATGAAAGACCACTCTAAAGGCAAAAGGTTTCCATCAAAGAAGAATTTTATTAATACAGCGAGCACACCAAACACATAAATGAAAATCAAAAAAGATTCGGTGCTAATGTTCTCTACCTTAAAATATGAACAAATCTTTAATGAAATCTTGTTTTTTAGGCTAGGTTGCCAATAGAGTAAGAATGTCGGTAAATATTTATTGGGAACATCTTTTGCCAGTGGTCATGGCACAGTCAGGACTTACAGTGGAGGAAGCAGACTAATCAAATAGTCAAATAAATATGTGCCCCAAAAGAGAGAGACATGGTTTACAGTGCTATGAAGCAGAGATCGGGTTGTGATTTGATCAGAGAGGCGGGGAAAGGCTATGGAGACCTTGGATGAGTTACCTCTGGGACTAGAGAAGGCATTTATTCCAGGAAATGGTCATAGTGGTAAGAAGAGGAGACTGGGAGCAGGTCAGAATGTGGGAAACCATGATAGCTTGAGGCAACCACATTAGAGGCTACTGCCAATGAGTGAATTATAGGGTGCCAAGAAAGGGTTTAAATCAGAGAGAGGTTGACATGACCAGATCTGGCATTTTTTAATGAACATTATGGCTGGGGTGTGGAGAACAGACTGGCCAGGAAGTAGCTATGACTGTGGACAGACTAATTATGAGTCTAGTGCTTACTACCACATGGCAGGAGGATCCTGTCCCAGCAAGGCAGCAGTGCAGATGAAGGAAAAGAAAGTGACGGTCGGGGGCTATCTTAGTGAGATGTGGGCGGAGAGATAGGTAGCTACTAACTTAAGGAGCAAGACCGAGAAAAAACTAAAGTGGATCTTTGTTTTCTGATTTGGACTATTTTCAGTTTTTCTTTTCAGTAATTGGAAAGTTTGCACAGGTTCCCCTCTGCACACATGGAGCTTGGAGGTAAACTGCCAACATATTAGAGAACATGGGTGGGACAGGAGGTAACGGAGCGGCTGGGTCCTCTGCCAGCTTTGGTTTGATTATCAGTCACTTTTGTTGTTTTTGGTACTGTTTCAACCTAGGGATTCCCTTTTGTGCTTAACAATGAGAATCTTCTGTGTTCTACTTACTGTCTATAATGTTTAACGTGGATTCTTCTCCTTCATGTTCATTCCTCAAACTAACCATTGTGCTTCGGGCAATAAACGAGGGTTGAAGGATGGACTTATCACTTTTGGAATCTAAATGATTTTCATCTGTATCTCAAATGTGTTATATCTATAAGGCCTTAAAAAACATTTTGATTTGTTTTTCCATTCAGTTGCATCCAACTTGGGCAAAATAAAATAAATAATTACAAAATCTAAGACATAAAAAGATAGCAATACTTCATCTGAGACAATGGCAAGCTAGAAGATGTTATGCAAAAGGCTAAAAATTAACTTGCCAAGAATTTTATAGGCATCTAAGTTCACAGTGGTTGAGGTTTCATAAGGAATGATCTTATAAACAGATGTAGAACTTTGAATCTGGACATCAAACTAGTGGGTGAACATTCACTTGTTTAGTAAATAGGTGGTTAGACAATTCATCATTGATTGTGTGGAGGAGGAAAAAGTCAGATGTCCAGCTCACACCAAAATAAATAAAAAAATTACAAAAATAAACCTTATAATGAATATGACATACACAAATCTTATTCAATACTGGTCAGGGAAAACCTACATACAACATAAAGGCAATTAGTAAGAGAAACCTACACTATAGTTAATAACCTGGAGACAAAGAAATTTAACTTTCTTTTTTAAATGGCTGGTATGCTTAAAATAAAGATTATAAGATATAATCTGAGACCAAAGATCTCACAATGCATTGAGAAACATTAAGGGGTTTCGTTTTGTAAGATCCTTCTCTAAAACAAGATCCCCCTCGTTTCTCAGCATTTTTAGTGTCTTCTGGAGAAAATTCTAAATTTTTGGCTCTGTCTCCCATTGTCCTGCTTCTCCATCTCTGTACTAGCTCTACTTCTACCAGACCATACAAGGCTGGTGTTATAAGGTCTTATATACGGTCATAAGGTCTCTATTGTTTACGTATACAGTATTAGGGATAGGGTCCAGGGGCCCATGTGTGCTAGGAAAGTGCTCTACCACTAAGCTAAGACCCAGATCATACTCTCCTTACATTTGGATCAACTGTGCCTAATACTCTCTTACCCATTCTTCAAATCTGAACTTTAAAAATTGAAAAAAATCATTCTCAAGATTATTTCTGGATACTTTTATACACTGCTTACAAGCAGGAAGGAACATTGGAGGAATTGTGGCTCTAAACACCTTTATGCAAAATGGAATTTGTGAAGGAGGGTTCTTGCTATAGAAGCTACAGGAAGTCTAAAGGCATCGGCAGTTTTCATGGACTGCCCAACAGCCAAACTTCCTTTCCACTGTATTTGTCCTAGCCTTTAACACTCCTAACTAAAAGTTTGTGGACTGTACTAGTTGATGCTTTGCTTATAAAGTAAGGTTTCCATGTACTGAGTACCGCTAAGTAATTTTCCAGTTTCCTCCCCTAAAGCCCAAAGAGCATTACACCCATCCTGGAGAAATGTAAGCTCTACTTTCTCCAGAAGAAGAATTTTTGAATTCTGACAGTCAGAATTCTTGAAGTCTTGAGTTCTGACAGTCAGAAATATAAAAAGAGGTGTATATAGTCTAATGACTGCTACACTGGTGATTTGGACTCCCCAGATGTGAAAATTACCAGCTTTTCCTAATAACTAAAATAAAATGAAAGATTCACTTTTTACATCTATTTGCAGAATAGAACAGCAAAAAAAAGGATTTTTTTTTAACATTCAGTATATAGATTTTGTTATAAGGAGTTTTTAGCAATATCGTTCCTGAATGGTTCATGGATGTATTCCATTCCATTATTATTATTGATAATAAACAGTTTTTATTGGTTCCAACGGTGAAAAAAGGAGAGGGAACACTCACTATCACTGCCGAGTCCACTGCCCTCCAGAAGCTGCATTACATTTTTAAACCATTGAAAATAACTTAAGCTGAGTGAGGTGACATGTAACTGTAATCCCAGTACTTGGGAAACTAAGGCAAGATAAAGGAATTCAAGTCTAGACTTGGTTACTTAGTAAGTTCAGGTGCTATTTGGGCTACATAGTTAGAACTGTCTTGGAAAGTAAAAACCAAACCAAAATGCCCTTAAAATCCAAAGCAAAACCATAGCGTGTGTGTGCGTGTGCGCGCGCCCACCCATGCATGTGCCTGCGGTGGCCGGAGTCAACATCAAGTACTTTCCTGTATCACTCTCTATCATTTATTTTTGAAACAGAGTCTCTCCCTGAATCTGAAACTCATTGACTGACTAGCCTGGATGGCTACTGAACCCCACAGACTCCTCTCTCTGCTCACCCCGTGTTGGGGCTAGAGGCATACAGTGGTATGGGTTTTTACACGGGTGCTGGGGATTGAATAGGTTTTTACTGCACTCACCGAGCTAACTCCCTAGCTCCCCCGAGCCCTTCTAAAACATCGTATTTACAAATAGACAAAGCAGTCCAGAGAAACACAGGAGTTTGAAAACAGGTGATATTTGACAGAGGCAGAACCAAGGAAGGAAAAAAGGAGTGGGGGAGGGGACATACAGGAATAGAAGACGATGGCAGAAGGCAAGCCAAGCTAAGCCAAATGCTAAATCGGATTTGGATACAGGATACACAGAGGCAAAAGGACATAGCAGAGCAGGACGACAGCAGGCTTCTCGGAGGGAAAGTGTGAACAGTTCTGGGGATGATGAAAGATGGAAGCTGATGAGCTGTGGGTCTAAATCTGGAAAGGAATGGTAAGGATGGTTTACTGACAAGTTGCTGCTTGCTTTTCTCTCTGAGGCTAAAAAGGGGAACATTTGTTTTTCTTCTGTGGAGAGAGGAAAGAGCACAGAATTCAGTCGGGACTCCGCTCCCATTCTTGTCCAGTTGGTTACACCATGTCCAGCAAGTCACCTTAGTGGCCAGTGGGGAAATGTGGGAGATGGCGCATAACCAGGTATGTGCAGCAGTAACACCATGGTGACCATTAACATTATTAGCAGATAAAGCCTTGAGGCTCCCAACCAGGAAACTTGTGGCCTAATCCTATTTTGGCTACTAATGGCAGTTGATCTTGGTGACTCACAGACATGTTCTAAACCCAACTTGGTCATCTATAAAATGCGGATGAAGACAACATACATCATCTACAGAATTAGTGTGAGGATCAAATCTAATGAGGTAATGGGTTTGTTAAGCTGTGGTGCACCTCACACAACTTGAAATCACTGGTAACTACAGGAATACAGGTACTTACAAGGATAAAAATCCCTTCAGCAGGATCCTTCTCTCTCATCCCATGCCCCAACCCCTGTGGTAGTCACGTGTTCTATCAAGGTTAAAAATACTTCTCCAGAAATATTTCTCCCAGTCCCAAATTCCAGCTTTGCTTTGGTTGAGAAGTAAAACACAGGAATTTTCTAGGGTGGGAAGTGGGGAGAAATAAAGATACAGGGATACAAAATACTAAAAGTGCTAGGGAAAAAAATCATTCAGAATGTTGTTTTGGAAGACACAGCAGTTCCTTATAAACTTAAGCATGTGTTGATTACACAATTCATCCATTTCCTCTTCAGATGTATTTGCCTAAAAGGCATGAAGATGCTTATCTATACAGAAAATGTGGCTCACACCTTGTGTACAGTTGCAATTAGACTACTTCACTACTATACCATACTACTGTCAAAATTCACTAAAGTACACACTTAAAATTGCTGAACTTTATTGTATATAAATTCCCAAGTCTCCCAGGATGCTAAAATAAATCATATGAAGGAAGTTATATTTATGAGTTAAAAAGAAGAAATAGTTTTTCCTATTCAATGAAAATGAGATCCTTCCAAGACTTAATTAAAACAGCCTGTAAAGGCTCAGCCAGTAAAGGTGTACAATGCATGCATGAGGACCTGAGTCCTATCTCTAGCGCTCATGTAAAAACTCATGGTGTTTGGCATGTGCTTTTAACTCCAGGACTGGGGAGGTAGAGACTGGAGGATCACTGGGTCTCTGGGATCTCTCTGACTTTAGCCTAATCAGTGAGCCTTGGGTCCAAGTGAAAGACCATTTCAAGAAACAATGTGGGTAAGAAATGACAGTTGAGTGATCTCTGCTACATGTTCATGCACACAGATCACCACAGCCATCAACACTAACCCATTACAAACAACCAGTTCAACAACCACCAAGGATTTGAGTCCACATTTGAGACAGACTCAAGAGGCAAAGAACAAATACAAATTGATTAGAAGATGATGATGTAGCACTGTAGTTATAAAGACCTCTGGCAGGGATGCAGGGCAGAACTCTTCTGGGCATGAGATGAGACTCTGTAGGTCAGGTCTTTACTTCCTCCCTGTCAAGTACTCTTGTTCTTTCATGGGAAAAAGAGAGCCAGACCTTTTTTTTTTTTTTATTATTTATTCAACTGTGCGCATGTGCGTGTGTATGTGCGTGCATGTGTGTATGTCTGTGTATGTGTAGAACCACGGTCAAATTTGTGAACCACCATGGACGCCTCCACCTCCTTCTGCCCTGGGATTCACAGGCTCCGCCCTACCAGGACCAGAAGCGCAGGCCGCCCCCGCTTCCGCCTGGCGTCTATACGTGGGATCTGGGATCCGAACTCAGGACTTTCCGCCTGCAAGGCGGAGGCTTAACCCATGAGCCACCTCTCCAGCCCCAGAGCCAGACCTTTCTATTAAGTTAAGTCTTCATGGTTTCTATGAATCCCAAAAATATAAACCCATTTATTGGCATTCACATATTTACTGTCTTGAATCACAGATCAAAACTACTTTCAGTCTGGACATGTTGACTCTTCTTAAATCAAGAGTTATGAAAAAGTCACTTAGAACTTGAAACTGAATGGGTTGCAATGAAAGTGTTGCCTAGACCTACAACTCTGCTATCAGTTGCAAAATAGGCTCTGTAAAATTACATGAAGTGCACCAGTGGTGTAATACAATGCTCTATAATGAGGCCAGTCAGGAGTGCAATCAGAAACACTTCAGAGAATTCCAAAAAGTATAGCACTTATTTTCATGTAAGAAATGGTTGTTGTGAACTTGCCAGAGTGGGTTGGATATGAGTCTACTTCAGTACTCTACTGAATAAGAACCTAGTCTATGACACTAACCTTAAATATGTGAATGTAAATAATCTGAAATGTGGGAAAAGACTGATATTGTTGCAGTACCACTTATAACCATGAGAAGACAGATGGGTGGATACTCTGAGAAAAACACAAGCAACTTCTGGAGATGAAATATTAATATAGTCACTAAAATGATACAACTTGAGAATTTTTCATGACATTGGTACACAGAATGTTAAGTGGAAATCCAGTACATGAAATGATATCTGGCTACCGGCAGAATGTCTGAAGAAATGTGCCTGTGGTTAACAGTGCTCTCTCTGGGTGTTCTTTATACTTTCTTGGTTTTATCTGTTTGTTTTTCATCAGAGTTGGGGATGGAACACAGGACTTTGTGCATACTAAGCAAGTGGTCTATGTCTGAGTAACCAACCGCTCCAGTCCTTCTTTCTATATGTTTTTTACATTATTTAAAAATTTCTATGAGCAACTAATCATTTTTATTACTGCAAGACCAGATTTAGCAGAGCTTTGTTTCATGCCCAGAAGAGTTCTGCCCTGCATCCCTACCAGAGGTCTTTATAACTACGGTGCTACTTCACCATCTTCTAATCAATTTGTATTTGTTCTTTGCCTCTTGATGCTGTTGTTTCAAACTCAACTCAAAGTCCTTGGTGGTTGGTTAAAAAGTATTTAAAAACTTTTCTATGAATGTACCACCAAGAGATGCTTAGTTTTCTTTAATAGGCAAAATGAGTTTACTATGATTTTGCTGTTTTTTTTCTCCAGCTAACTATGAACAATGCAGGATGATAAACATATCTTATCTTCCTTTGTGGATCTGTTTTTCACTTTCAAGAGTATCTTTATTCTGGTGCTCAAGGACTTTAGACTCCCCAAGTGCTCCAGCCTTCTGTACCTTTCCCTCTCCCCTGGTTTCATTCCTCTCCCTCCTGTAGTTTTCTCATTCTAACACTTAAACTTCTTTCCAGCTCATTATCCAGCTATTAGATGTTTTCTACATAGTCCTTTTCTTCTTAATACAAACCAATTAGGTTGGGTTGTGGAGATGGATCAGGAATTAAAGTTTTTGCCTCACAAGCAAAAGGACTTAAATTTGGATCACCCAGATCCAAATGCCTGATAGAAAAGAAATTCTAGCCCTGAAAGGCAGAAGTCTGGAAAACCCCAGAGCAGAGCAATAAGGAGGTAGAGCAATCCAGAATGATTGCAGATGTCACACTTGGGTCTTCACAGGCACACACACACACACACGCAAAAAAAACTAAGTATACTCTTAAATAATAATAATAATAATAATAAAAAAAAATCCTAGCAAGTACAATGAAAATGAGATAAGGTTCTTGGAGTTAAGGTCATTTGCCTCAAAGATAAGACTTAGAGGGTACTATATGATTTCCTATGGAGACCCTTCAAAAAAAATTGAAAGATTGCCTCAGGAAGGGTAAGGGACATTTCCTTGGAGGTGTTTGATAGGAACCAGAATGCCCGTATGGTAAGTTATTATAAACAAGTATTTATTATGTACATATGTGAACAAATGTGTGTACAAGAGGGCGCTTCGGTGTGTGCGTGCCTATGGAGGCCCAAGGGTAATATCAGAAATCATCCTGGATTGCTCTACCTTCTTACTGTCTTCCTCTGGGGTTTGCCAGGCACCATTTTTCAAGGTCAGAATTATAGGCTGCCTGCATATCCATCTGACGTTTTGTAAAAAAGCACTTAATATTTTCATTTTAAATTCGTAACTCAATGACTCCATGAAAAAATTATGAAGCAGTGTAGACCAGTCCTCAAATCTAAGGCTGCAGCACAAGACCAGCAGACTTTCACAGCAAGAAGACTAGCACTGGACAGGACAGAAAAACGAATACCATGGGTGGGTGCGCACCCAAACCAGCTCCTCTGACCATGTGAAATCAGCAGCAGTTTTAAAAGTTGTTTCCCACTGTGGTACAACATTGCTTACAGGAAGAGCCACACGCACATGCAAGCAGAGAAAACTTCCTCGTGTGTATTCTTGCTTTATTCAACGAAGGTGGACTCTCTCCAGAGTCCAGGGTTTTTTTCCTTTTTCACTTATAACCAAAAATGGATTGATTTTCATGAGTAAATCACTTACTGTATGAAATTTCTATCACCTGGCAAACCTAGGATCACTGATTTTAATTCTATGATGTGAAGTGCTGGATTGTTTGGCAAAGTTCCAAGAGCTGTATTAGGAAAATGCTTTCTTTTCCGCTAGTTAAAATGGAACCTTGTATATAAATAGGTATCTTGGCTCTATTTATTTGCTAAGTTGGTTCTGATGATCTGGAGGGTGATATAAGAATAGTGAGGGCACTTAAAAATTTTGGTTCCTGATAAAACCATGTTTTTCTATGAATTCAATACTATGTAAACAGAGTTGACAAATGATTATTATCTCAACCATTTTCCATTCTCAGTTTATGTCCTCTGTTTCTTGTTCTCATTCCAGAGATTTTTTTTAAAATTTAAATTTATTTAAGCAACAGGAGGAAAGGGAAACAGACAAGATATGGAGGTTAGAAGACAACTTTCAGAAGTAGGTTCTTTCCTTTTACCACGTGGGCTCTGAGAAGCAAGCTCAGGTCACCCAGTTTGTCTGTACATACCTTTACCCACTGAGCCATCTCTCCAGCTTAATTCTAGGAATTCTTCGGCATGTGTGAGGGTGTGTTTGTACACGTGCATGGATGTGTACATGTGCATGCATGTGTACACATATGTGTGGGTGGGCATACAAGAGGGCACTTGAAAATGTATGCCTGTGGAGACCCAAGGGTGCTCCATCTCCTTATTGCTTTATTCTAGGCTTTCCCAGGCTCTGCATCTCAGAGCCAGAATTATAGGGAACAGCCATATTCGCCTGGCAGGTTTTTTTACTTGGGATCTGGGGATTGAACTCTGGTCCTTTTGCTTATGAGGCAAAGGTTTAACCTCTGAGCTATCTTCCCAGCCTCTGCAGAGAGTCTTAAGCACTAACAAGAGAAGACAAACAATGATGATCTTGATTTGGTTGATGTCTTCCTCTTTCCTGTGGAGGAGAATCTGGTCAAATATCAGAAATACTTCATCAGAAGTCTGGAAATTCTATCAACTTTACCCGTAAGTTGTCAAATCAACAGTGCAAGCAGGCCAAATAAGGCATTCGATTCACAAGGCTGTTCATTTGATTGGAAGTCAGGTAGAAATTCAGTAATTATTTATTTCTTCCCAGAAGACCCAAACTGAAATCTTTTAACTAAATTAAGAAACCTAAAGAATTTTTTTTGGCAGTACCTCCAAAGAAACATGGAAATAAAAAACATAAAAAGGATAACATAATTTCAAGATATCTTTGCAAAATCATTTCAACCCTGAAGCAAACACTTCAAGTGCACTTGATTCCCCTTTGCCTGTATTTTCCATTGGAAGAAGAGCAAGGGAGAATGCTGTAATGAGAATGTAAAGATGAGTCTTAAGACTTGAAAGCAACAAGTATTAGCAACTTCTTCATGATAAATTAATAAAGAGGTATAGAAATATTCTGAGTTTCATGCATTCAATTACTTATACTAGAGCACTAAGCATGCGTGGAGAGATTCAAATTGTCTAGGGTCACTTTTCAGTTTGAGTTACTCCTTGGTATTTTTTGTAGGGCAGATCTACCAGCAATGAATTCCTGTCAGTTTGTATCATTAAGGAATGATTTTTTTTTGCCTTCATCTGTCAGTTTTTATTATTAAGGAATATATATACATATATATATATATATATATTTTGCCTTCATCACTTCTGAAAGATAGCTGTTTGAGGTGTGGAATCTTTCAGCACTTCTACTAGGCCATTGCTCTCTTTGGCTTTACTGTTTCTGGAGAGATGACCATAGTTAACCTTATTGGAGCTCCACTATATAGAACAGTGACTTCTTGCAGGACTGTTGCATCTGGGAGCTCATTGCAGTGAGATTTGTCCTTCCTAGACTGCGTAATAACTGATGTGCCAACCTACCCCCATAGACTACCTAGGAATTCAAGAGAGATAAGAACATATAGTGGGAAACCTTTGGGTCTAAAGCTGGATGAATGAAGGGAAATGTCCATATCAGTGGGGTGGTAACTAAAGAGAGGTAATTTGATATGCCACAGAGGCCTGAATCCCCACAAGAGTAGATGAGCCCTGGGGTGAACCCTGGAGTCCATATAAGCATGTAGGTGGGAGGGTGGGAGATAGTGGAAGGGATTGAAGGGAGAAAGGGAGGGAATTTGGGGGGGGGCGTGGAGAGAGGCAGGGATGAATGCTCAGTATGCTTGTAAAAGTAGAAAAGTTAAAAAAAAAGAACAGAGACTTGACAATTTTTTTTTTTTTGGAAAAATTTTTGAAGGCCTTGTGGCTTTCAAAATTTTCTTTGAATTTTTAAATTTAAAAAATTTTTTAGTTTTACAATTTATATTGAGTAATAATCTCTGTCCCCTTCTTCCCCTATCTCTCTCCCTTTCCCACTATCCTACCTTCCTCACTTTCCACCCTCCCTCCGTTCTTCATCTCCCTCTCCTATTCTCTCCCATCCTCCTGCCCACCTGCTTCTACGATTCCCTCAGGATGATCTGCTCTGGTGGAGGTTCAGGCCTCTGTGGTAGACCAAGTGGCTCTTCCTTGGACAGACCCACTGATAAGACATTCCTTTCACCTGTCTAGCTCTATCCCCTAAGATTCCTACTGCTTGAAATTAGTTATCCTGAGATCCTCGCTAGTCTATGAGGGCATGTTGATTTGTCAGCCATTATGCAGATCTGGTAAGGACAAACCTCAATGCAGAAGTTGGTTACCTCGGTTGACCTCCAGGTAACCAACCACCTGCTTACTAACTCCTAACCGTTCCCCCACTCCATGCGAGGGAACACTTGTGCAGCCCTACAAATCAGTCTACTGTGTTCTTTTGTCTCCATTTTCTTGGGATCTTCTTTCTCCTACCTCCAAAGATCTGTTCCTTTGTGGTTATAAAGGATATTATAGATTTCCCCTTGAGTATGTCATTATGAGGGCTTAATACTAGATTCCACTTGTAAGGGAGAACACATGACATCTGTCTTTCTGTGTCTGTAATGCCTTGCTAGTATAACTTCTTTCAAATCTATCCCTTTACCAGCAAGTTTCATTAATTCGTATTTTGATAGCTGCGTAATCTTCCACATTTTCATTATCTATTCATCAACTGGCATTTAGGTTGTGAATATTTAAATCTTAACATATTGCATTTTCCATCAAATATGGAAATTTAAAATATTTAAAATTGTCATTACTTAAAATTTTTTTCTGCCCCTTTCCTCTACTTTTTATGTGTATGCACATATGTACATGCATGCACAAATGTGTATGGGTACGTACGTGTGTGCGTGTAAATGTAGTGGTCAGAGAACAATCTCAGGTGTCACTTTTCAGATTCCTTTTGCTTTTTGTTTGAATCAGCATTTCTCACTAGTTTGGAACTTTGCCAAGCAGGGCTTGTGAGCTCCAGCGATGGCCTCTGCCTTCCTTCTTGCTACTACTGGATTATAAGCTTGAGCCATCATGCTTGGCTTAGCATGTGAGCTCTGGGGAGCCAAACTCAGGTCTTCACAACTATAATGCAAGTGCTTTGATGTGAGCCATCTTCCTATCCCCCACTTTGGTGCATATCATAGTGGCCCAAATTTCTCTGTTCATTTTTCTTCATTCTTTTTCTTTTTGCTCAAGTTGTATAATTTATGGTTCTACTGTCAAGTTCAGACTCTTCTGCCAACTTGAGTTGGCAGATTCCTCTAGGAAGTTTTTTTCGTTTTGATTATTATAATTTTCAACTTCCAAATTTCCTGACTTTTTCTTTTGAAAAAAAATATGGCTATATATCTATCGTCTACCAATGCTCAAAGTACAGTTCAGTAATATTAAATATATTCACTTCATTGTGAGGCATCACCACTAACTCATTTATAAAATCAAACCTTGTATCTACTAAGCTGTAACTCCTTACCTTTGTCCCAACACTGCACATATGAATGTCATTATCCAAGTACTTCATGAGTAGGATAATACAGTACCTGTTCTTTTGCAACTGGCTACTATTTTTACACTTAAAAAAGTTGTGTGTGTGTGTGAGGGGTGGGGGGAGAGGGAGAGAGAGAACTGTATTTCCCTGTGGAGGACCAAGAGTGACTTCGGGAATCATCCTGAATTGCTTCTACCTCCTATTAGCTTTGCTCTGGGATTTTCCAGACTCTGCTCACCAAAGTCAGAAGTGCAGGCTGCCAGTTTCCTCTTGGTGTTTTTATGTGGGACCTGGGATCTGAACTCGGGCTCTTCAGCTTGCAAGGCAGAGTCTTAAGCCCTGAGCCATCTCTCCAACCCTGTTCTTATACTTTTACACTTGCATTATACTGTTTATTTTGCATTATACTGTTTTACTCAACAGAATGTCTTCAGAGTTCATCCATGTTGTAGTATATGGCAACATTTCCTTCCTAAAGTTGAACAATGAATATATACACAGACACTACATTTGTTTATCCTAACGGGCATTTGTGCAGTTTCACCTTTCGGCTTTTATGAATAATGCCGCTATTAAATGGGTGTACAAATACTCTGTTGAAGCCAGGCTTTGAATTCTTTTGGACACAAGCCAGGAATGGAGCTGGTGGATCATATAACAGTTTCACTTTTAAGTATCTGAGAAACTATCATATTATTTTCTAGTAGCTTCACATTTCCACTACTCCCACCAACCATGCAACATAGGTTCTATTTTTATTCTGTCTATGTCAACAGAATTTTCCATCAGTCTCTTTTTTTTATTGTACATTAACCAACTTAACAGAATGGGACAAAAACATTACCATGATTCTGCTTTTCATTTCTTTAGCAATCAGTGATGCTGAACAGCTTTTTACGTGCTTGGACCATTTGGTTACCTTATTTGAAGACATCCATTTAAGCCCTTCGCCCACTTTAAAATCAGGTCATTTGCTGTGTGTGTGCATGTGTGTGGGCATGTGTTCATGTGTACAACAGGGCATTTGACCGTGTGTGTCTGCCTGTAGAGGCCCAAAGGTGACTACGGCAACCATCTACCTTCTTACTGCCCTGCCCTGCTATAGGGTTTTCCAAGTTTTGCCTTCAGAGCTAGAATTGCAGAATGCCACCATATCTGCTTGGCGTTTTTATGTGGAATCTGAACTCTGGACCTTTTGCTTTTTAGGTAAAAGACTTTAACCTGTGAGCCATCTCACCAGCCCAGTCTTTGCTTTTTTATTTTTTATTTTTAAAAATATATTTTACATCCTAACTCTGTATCAGATACATTATTGGTAATAGTCTCCATTCTGTACGTTGTTTCTCTAGTATGTTCTTTAATTGTTGCCAGTGCATTTGGTGATTTTTGATTTTCTCTTCATAAGTAATCTCTATTGGACAAGTCATTGTCATCCTCTCTTTTAATTCCTTAAACGTTTCTTTTATTTTTTTAAGAGAATTAAGGTATAGTTTATTAGAGGAGAGAAAGAATGGAACTCACAGACTCCAGATGTGGAATGCTATGAGGGGCTGGGTTAACCTGGAGAACTCATGGACTCCAGGCATGGAATCCATGAGGGGCATGGAGCTAGAAATGAACTCATGGGCCCTATAGCAGTTCACCTGCATTGCTGCTAATAAATCACATCAAACAGCCTGACGGAACAAGGGGTATATTTTCATACAATTGTCCAGTTTACAGTTTGTAGTCCGGTTTGACAGGAGAGCTACACCAACACCAGGGCCAAGAGAACTGAACATACCATCTATACATAATGGCTGAGAGAGGGACGATCCTTACTTGTCAGACCAGCATGTCTGACCAAGTGTACACAAGGATGCCTACTTTCTCAACCAGCTCTCTGTATTTTATTCCAGGGCCTAATCCTGCCCATCATGGGCTGAGCCTTTCCCATCAGCTAGACAATCTCCTGCAGGTTTGCTCTGGGCTTAACTCAAGTACTGATTCTCCACAAATGTGCCCAGAGCTCAAACCCTTAACTGTCAAGTTGACACCTGTGCCTAACTATGACACTCCACCCCTTATCAACTTGACACAAAACATAACACTTTTAAACTGTAATGTTCAATCCTTGTCCCCATAGGTGTTAAAAGTCATCTTATTTATAACATAAATACATTTAATATTAATTCTAAAAGCCCAAAATTAAGTTTCTATAACCCAATAAAATTTCAATCATTAAAAGTTCAGTTGTTAAAATGTTGGAACTGAAAGTCTTTCTTTTAATATCCCAAATCTTCTACTGTAGGAGTCTATGAAGTCAAAATACTCCAACACAGATAAAACATCAAAATAAAATCATTGACACAATAAGAAAACATCAAATTGGTATCAAATCCAGCAAATCAAATACTGTATCCTATACTTCAATGTCTATCTTCTATACAGGCCAAATACAAGAATTAAAGGGAGAGGTAGAAGGAAACACCACCCCTGTATCCCTCAAGTCCTTGATGGTGGCACTAATTTCTGTGATCCCTCCAGGGATGTGATACTGTTTCTGGTTCACTATTTTCCCTGGCAGAGGCAACTCTAAAGGCTTCCATTTGGCCTTTTCTACCATAATAGCCTTTACTGCACAGATCAAGGAACCAACATGGAGAGTCTGCTAACTTCTGAGTTATATCTATACCAATTACACATTCTGGAACTGCAGAAATAACCACAGGAGGAGTCCGGGGACCCACTGGACCTATTATGAGCTCAACTTTAGCCAAAACTCCATCAGTCACCTGTCCCTCATAAGCTCCTACTTTAACTGGAGGGTCACAATGCTTTTTAGTATACTCAGGAATCAATGTCAACTCAGAACCAGTATCCAGTAGGCCCCAAAATGTCTGATCATTTCCTTTCCCCCAATGTGCAGTAACTGTTGTAAAAGGCCATAGCTCCCTTTGGGGGAGGACAGGAGGTCTTTGTTATTGTGCCTAAGTCCTTCTTCAAGATGACCAGGCCTCCCCTTCCTTCATTCAAGTGGTTCTGGATCTGCAAACTGACCTAAATCTGGAAATTGATTGACAGGTCGTGATTCTCTGCTACTATGATTCAAAGCAGCCCTTCCTTCATTGACGTTCATTTCTTCAACAACAACTATTCTGCGCCTGTCCTTTCCACATCCACACTTCATGGCCATCAACACAGCCCTCCTCTATCAAGCAAACCAGCCCATTGTCTTTAAATTCAGCTTCACCAAAGTCCTTGTTCCCTTCATCACAAACTGGGCCGAAACACTCCACAACTCTCTCAGCACTGCCATTATCCAAAAGGCCCATTAAACTCTGTAGAATGGTATTTGTAATCCATGATCTCAAAATCTTCCCACATTTCAAACTTTGTCCAACAAAACCGTTCAAAAGCCACAAAATCCACATAATCAGATTTATCAGCAACACACCACTTCTATGAAGCAGCTCACCTGTATTGTTGCTAATAAATCACTATCAAACAGCTTAGGGGAACGAGGGGTTTATTTTATAATTATGACAGGTCCCCATATGTGAAATGCCATGAGTGCCCAGTTTCTTTTAATTTTTGATATATTTATAAGGATTCCTTTTGAAATCTTTGCCTACAATGTTCGGTATCAAAGTTCCCTCAAAAACAATCTATTGAACCCCAACATGTATTCTGATTTCTTTACATCTCTCTCTCTCTCTCTGTCTCTCTCTCCTGAAAATCACCCTTTCAGATAATACGCTGCAGCAACTCTGGCACTAAGCCCCATGACCTAAAAGCCTGTTTGTGTTATTGGTCTTTCTGTGTACTTAACTGACTACTTCTGCCAGATTGACCTCAAACACATGTGGAGTCACAGCTCTCCCTGTTCAGAATCTGTTCCATTTTTATATATTTTCTTGGTTTGTTAGTGACCACTTGTGGGACAAAAGGCACTTATTGGTCAAAAATCTGCTTAATCTCTTTAACCAGTTAAATTTCACCCTTTATTGTGACGAGTATGGCTCACAGATGGCTCTCAAGGCTCAGAGAGCCCAGGGACCACAGTGGATCTGAATACAGAGCTGAGCAGGAGTGTTTGTGTTCTCTGGGGGAAATGCAATTAATTATTATTTATCTTGTCTTTGCTAGTGATCATAAAAAAAAATCTGTCCATGTAAAAATTCAAGATATATGCCAGAAAAAAATAATCATCTTTGGGTAACTTAAAAAGGAAAAATAGTCAGGATATCTGTCTGCTATGACACAGCTGATCCAGTGTGACTATTGAGTTCCCAGATGCAGGCCACTTCATATGGTGCCTCAAAGTCCTATACCTGAGAGTGAGAATTCTTGGACATTGCCTTTGAGTGTTTTTTCTCGAAGTAAAATTCTGGTTTTGTTTAATTATGATTGATTAGTCTGGCAGAGCCTGAAGAAGTCATGACTTAAAGAACAAGGAAACTGAAACAAATGTACTCGACAGAGAAGATGCCTAAATCAGACCTGACAAAAAGGACATTTGCCTGGATGTGTTTGCTCTCGGTCCTCAGGTCCTCAGCATGCCCAGCAGCCTGCAGCAACCGTGTCTCTGCCCCAGCTGCCACTTTAATTTCCAATCAGGTCTATAACAATCACTCTTGTAAAAATCTGTAAAGAACTGAATTCAGTTGCAACTTCAAACCTACTCTCCTATGTGAAGTACATTCACAGCTCTTACTTTTCCCTTTAGTCTTCAGAGAAAAGGCAAAAGGAAAGTTCAATGAACAAACAAATGAACAAGAGGAAAGAAAGTCCAGTCCAGATCTTTAAAGTAAGATACACTTTCCTCTTCCTCTTAAAAACCATACTCGTTCTCTTGACAGCCCCAGATGATGCAGTTGGATGCTTTATCCCTTTAGAAGAGGTAAGATGTTTCTTTTCTTCTTCTTTTACTTGGGACACTCAATTTGTAAATAATTATTTTAATTAAATTTTTAAAATTTATTCAATTGTGCATGTGTATGTGTATGAATGTGTGTCTGTGTGTGTGTATGTGTGTGTAGAACCACGGGCGAATTTGGGAACCACCACGGACCGCCTCCACCTCCTCCTTGTTTACTCTGCCCCGGGATTCACAGGCTCTGCCCTACCAAGACCAGAAACGCAGGCCGCCCCGCTTCCGCCTGGCGTCTATACGTGGGGTCTAGGATCCGAACTCAGGACCTTCTGCCTGCAAGACAGAGGCTTAACCCCTGAGCCACCTCTCCAGCTCCTTAATTAAATTTTTAAATGCCTATTGATTGCAGTCTGATGTGTGATTTCATCTAGCTGTGTCTACAGAGGGAAGGGGGGTTTTGGGATTCCTTGGCATCCATCCTCCTGTCCTAAAGCTTGCCTCACAGCAACACTCCCAGAAATAATTCCTCCACAGAGCACCTGATCATCTGAATTGCAGGATTCGCCCATGTGAGGGTACATTAACTTCCTTGACAAGGTGGAAGTGTAATGCGATCATACAATAATAATCCTTAATGAATCACTAGTGTAGAAGAGATAAGATCAGGTGAGGATGCAAAGAACAGCCCTGGGAAGAGAGAAGGAAGCTTGAAAGAACAGTTTTATGGGTTCCAGAAACACATGCTGGGAGTAATAAAAGCCAGGCCCATACACAGAGGCAGGGTTCCGGACTCCTTTTCAGACCTGCCAGGTAAGGATGAGTGCTTCTGAGTCAACACCTAGTCCACACCTTGCTGACAGCAGATGTGATTAGTTCCACTTCACTCAAAGGCCCGTCTTAGAGCAAACCCCACAGAGAGACTTAATAACCATCAAAATGCTGATTCTTATCTGCAACAGCACAAGACCCGTGCAAAGGGTGCCACTGCTTTTCTGGTGACTTCTTAACCTGGAAATAACAGTTACCCTTCCACCACAGTCTTCTTGTCAAAACCACAGGACCTCCTGGCAATCTGACAGAAATAATGGGAAATAGCATTTCCTCAAATACTGTACTTTCCCTAAGTGCTGGCGAGATACGCAACCCAAGGAACAGCACTTTAGAGTGTTGACAGGTGACTTGTCCTCCCCACACATCTCTGTCACCTGACATACTTCCTGAACTCCACTGCACATGGTCCCATCGCTCCCAAATGGTCCTTTGCCAAACTTAAATGGATAACCTCACGCCACCAGTATTATTTTAATTAGTTTACAAACATGTTGGTTCCCACCTGCTCTCCTTCGCTCTCCAAATGCTGTTGAACCTGACATCTTGAGATTGGGGTTCACTTTAGATCAGTGCAGCAGTGAGCTCAGACTCACTGGATACTCTTGCTATTGCAGAAGTATCAGGATTAAAGTGATCCATCGCTGCCATGTATCTCTTTGTGTGGAGTCAGCATCTCAAGTCTCTATCTTGAAAATAGGTCAAAATTTTCCACTATGAAAATGATATATGCTCATAGACGAAAGTAAGAGACAAAGAAAACAAGGAAAAGCGTTCCATGCCCATTAGTGCAACACCCCCATGTTAACACTCAGTGTACTAGTTTTGTCAGCTGAGCAAGGCACTATTCATGTAAGCTCCAGAGAGACTACTGCCAAATTAAATAAAGTACAACATTCGGAAGTTGCCTGGGGACAATGACTGCTTATAATCCATGCATATCATTCTTTGGCCCTGTCCACTCACAGATCCTCCCTTTTATAAGAACAGAATCATGAGTATAGAGTATATTGTAACTTGATAGTTTTATTCAGTATACATTGTACATTGAATATTCTTGTTTCAAATGGTAGTATTGGTCCTTATCTTTTACATTATTTTTGAGATATTTTATTGAATTAATAGGGCAGTAATTTTATATCATCTAATAATAAGTAGAAAGCTTTTTTTTCTCCCAAGTCTTTCTATTGATGTTTAAATTTTTTGCTGAACAACTATAAAGAAACAAAGTTTACCTCAAATCACTCGGCTATCTTTATTTTTAATAGCATATATATGGATTAGCTGAATGTTGGTTTTAGAAACAACTTCATTTTTCCAAGGAAGAAATGCCAAAGAAGAATGACTAGTACTTTCTCTTTTTACAGAAGAGAAAGTAGTCTTTTTTTTTTTTTTAAGGAAGAGAGGGTTGATGAGACTGAACCTAGAAACATATATTTACTATTCATGTGCTCTACACCCCTAATTCTAATAACTGCCTTTTGATTACTAAAATGAAGAATCTAATCAATGAGAAATTTGGAATTTTTCTCTTTTGGAGATATAGAGACTGCACAGATTTTTTTTTTAAAAAAACCTGTTTAGACTCATTCAAGATGGTGGAAGTCAGTTGTCTGTGCTTCTGGATAGAGTCTAAGTATCAACACTGGTGCGCAAACTTGCTGCCTTATCCTGTTATGTCTCCTAACAAGACAAGCAGGGCTTGCACTTGGGCCAAACTGTCCTCACCTGCTTTTCTCATTTCAAGGACTTTCTAATAGTCAGCAAACATGTAATTAGCACAGCTATAAAAGCCAAGGATTCTACCTAACACTTGAAAAAGTTTTAAAATATTAGGGCCACAGTGCCTTGCCTAAGAGAGGACATGTCCTTTTGGACACAGCAGTGTGCTAATTGCATCATTTAAAAAAAAAAAAAGTACTAGCAAAACATTCCCTTGCAGACTCTCCCCTTATTAAAAAAATTACAATCACAAAAGCTTGCATTGTACCAATTGCTACACAAAACATAACAAATAGTTACTCAGAGGCTTGTACTTTCAGCTCAATTCAAGATAAGCCCTTCAAACAAAAAGTTAAAGGAAACTATAAGAAAGCTTAGACATTACAAAATATACATTTACCACTTACGTGATGTGCAAAAAGTCTGGGAAGGCAGGAGTGGAGGCCTGTTTACTAGGGAGGACAGGAACTGCCTGAGTTTACATAACCCATGATGTGACAGAGCAGAACCCAGGTGGCCTTGGACATTTTAACTGGGCAATCTGACCTTTTCTGTTCTGAGCGCGTCCATGTGCTCTGCAGGACAATCAGTGTCAGAACAAAACGCCCCTCTCCTGAGCCCTCAGTAGGAAGGCACGGGGTGCCACACTAAGTCCTTCTATGGTGCCATCTACTTCTAGGTGTCAGATGGCATTCCAGCAGCATCAAGGACAACTGGTGTTCCTGCAGGTACTTGAGGGCCTCACCCATCAGCTTTTCTCTAGGGAAGTGAAAAATTTGAGCAAGTGGGAAGGTCATACTTCCCACAGTCACCTCTTTTCTGAAACGGTTTCATAAGTATAGCAAAGCCAGCCAGCAGTCTCTGGTACAGTGACCACGGGCTAGAATTTATGAAGCTTCATGAGGAACATGATGTGTGTTCTGCCAGCAGCCTCGGATGCGATCACGTACCAACATATGGGAGGAGAGTAATGACACTGTGCTCCTACCCAACAGGATACATCTAAAGACGATACCATGCTCTCATCTTATTTCATTGACTTCCAGTTTAAAATGAGGTGCTACATGCACTTCAGTGGTAGAACACTTGCCTAGCATATGTGAGACTTGGGTTTCACTTACAACGCAGTAAACAAAAACCAAACAAAGTAAGACAGGCACTGTCATAATGATCTAGAAAAGTCATTGCAATCTTTTCCTGGTTAAATATTAATTGTCTCTAAGTGACCAGAAGAAACAAGGAGAGAAGTCAGGTTAAAAGGGATTTTTGAGAAGCCTCTCATCTTCTGACTTCAGGGATAATGCTAAAAGCATTGCAAACAAATACAGGGTCAGGAAAAAGGTTTATACTCTAGCATCCATGTCCCCTTTCAAGATCATTTTCTTTGTAATACCCTGTGTGGTCACTGCACATATTGGTGGGTGTCAGAAGCACTTCAGAGTCTCTTTAAAACATTGTGCAGTAATAGGTCTTGGGTAGGCTGGAGAATGTGAAGTTATCTCAAGTCCCAGTTACTGCTGATGCTGAGGTTACAGCCACGCCATAGCAATCACTGTCTACACTAAACTTACATTCTTCAGGAAAGCGGGTCATCATTGTTTTTTGAATTGAGGTACACATATATTTGAACAGATAATTTCAGAGTCCCTCAATCATTCTTCTTCCTTCCAGGCTAAATAACAGAAGTTCTCTAACCTTTTATTATAGTTATCATTTCCCAACCCTTCCATCTATTTTTTTATGCTCTTTGTTGAGCCTTTCCAAGTTTCTTTTAGTTATAGAGCCACGCGACCCAGAGCTTGAGTCAGATACTAGATGTGGTTGATGACAAGAAGTGAGTGATCCAGCTCCAAATGGTGGACACACATTCATTAACCTCCAGCAGCCAAGCTTGGACTGCGACTCTCCTGAGTCAGGTAGTTCTGATCCTTTACGAGAAGCAGTAATGCTTCACAGACCTTTGTAATGCTAATGCACGGCTTCTGAAAAGCTCAAAGCTACCTGCTAGATAGTTAATCTGACATTATAAGTTAGGGCAGGACCTGAACTTTGGGAGGGAAGAGAAAACCTGCAACTTTAGGTTACATTTCCATCTCCACACTAGTCTCATGGAGAAGGTTGCTTTTATCTGTTGAATTTGACAGGAAGTCTAGCCCACCACAAGCAATAGTTTCTGCTGAAGTAAAACCTCGAAACCCCCATCCCTAGTAAGAGGGTGACAGAAGGGGCTGAGGATCAGGCTCTGGGATCAGCGCTTCACTCCCTCACCTGTACCAGGGCACAAAGTCCTGTTCGATCCCAAGCTTCACACTAGCAGGGGAAATGAAAGCTACCATGCTCACAACTTGTTTCTTGCCCTCTTGTTTTCTATTTCTTCCTTTTCGTATTTTTGTCTTTTGTCAGTTTGTTTACTGCATGTCTGGGCCCCTGTTTCTGGGCACAGCTCAGGTTCAGCATGTGAGCGCTTTGTAAGTAGGAACTATGCGCTCTTTGTGCATTGTATGCGCTCTGGGGGTGTTTAGTGCATGCTAAACAGTAACAGCAGCCTCAGTATTTCCCAGAGACATCGGCATTCCTCCCGCTGTCAGCTCTGCCATAGACGAGTGTTCAAGACAGGCAAAGCTAAAGAAAGCCTTCCTCTGCTTGCTCTTCCTTCATTCTAGATAACTCAGTTGGAAGTGGATGCACTACAACCTCCTTCTGGCAAGCTGCCTTTTGAAAGAATATTTAGCAAAGGCAGCTTTCTATAGAACACAGTTGCCTTATAGATATGCAGACAAGCTAATGATTAAAACACTTATATTGCTCAGAGGAACAGGGTTAGCAGGAAGCTGTGTGTTCTGTCCCCAAAACCATACCACACCACATACACACATATATACCACACACCATACACTAGCTCTCTCTCTCTCTCTCTCACACATACATACACACACACCATGTGAATGAAGAGCAGACAGGGAAAAAGCTTCCTAACAAACTCCTCAAAACTTCAGAGCAGAAGGCTGTTCTCTAGAACTAAAGCACCTTTCATATCAACAGCTGTCCTATCAAAGCCCCTGTATCACGGAATTTAAAGTGGCGAGAACTCGGGCAACACTGACAGTAAACCTGTAATGGGATATCAGCAATGCACAGTACTGGGGCCTGGCATAGGTTCTGGGATGCTTCCTGCAGATACCAAGGCTGTTTGTTTCTTAGCACATGAACTATCATTTGTGGCTATACTAATTTAGCTCATACCTAAAGTCATAATGCATCAACAGAGCTTTCGCCTATGAGCGACTCATGACAAGTACCACTTCGCACTACGCAAGCAGTAAAGAGAATCACTGACCCATCCAACATGTGAGACCCAGCACCACCAACATAATTCCATGCTAGGCCTCTCCTCTTCATTCACCTGGACAGTCTTGAAGCCAGCAAATCTCAAAAGCACACATCCTAGGGGTGTTATGAGAATCTTAGCAACTCACCTAAAATACATGCTTTCCACTAGAAGAGGAACCTACAACAATTAAAAATGGGCAAAGTCCAATTAGTTTTTCTTTTGGGCAAGACTAAAAAGTATGATTGACTATCATCTTAAAGCTTAAAAACACTCTTCTGAGGCACCACGGAGCAGCTAAAGTAAGCAAGAGCCGGCATTCCTGTGATGAAATTATTATCATGAAGCATCTGCTGGAATTGAACCCCTTCTGCTGAAGACGATTACTAACTTTTCTGTTGTAATTAATCCGGACTACAGATTCCTTTTCTGCTCAAAAAAAAAAAAAAAAAAAAAAAAAAAAAATCAGCTTAAAAAATTCTCTCTAAAAATAGCCTAGGAATTCAGTTCTATTTTCCATTCTTACATTCTTTTCCTACTGAATGTACCACAGAAACATTTCCTTCTATTGTCCACACCTTTTGTCACTTGTATTTAAAACCAGACAGCATATACTAACCAAGAACTTGTTTAATTTTGTAAAATGGGAAAAGGGCAATTCCGGTTTTAAGCTGGGGTTTGCCTCTCTATGCTACAGATGGAGATGTGGAATCCAGCTCTTTCATTGACATCAATGTTCTTGAAGCTGGTGTAACTTACATGCTAACTGATAGAGAAATTTCTTCCTAGTTCTATGCTACAGGGAGACTGCTGGACATGCAGTTAGTCTGTGCCAAGTGTAAACAAAATTCAAGCTAAGCAAGATGACTAAACTTCATGTAAATACTCAATATTGAAATCTTTTACTTCAGTCTGGCTTTAACTTGGTACTGACTAGTTTATTAAAAAGCAGTTAATATCATGGCTTTCAGTTCCTTTGGATACTTATTCTCTAAGGCAGTTCTTCTAAATGAATATTATAAACTGCTTCTCTTTAGGATATGGGTTTATCTTTAACTCAGAGTCTCCTATAAGAAGCAGCTCTCGAGCTGTACATTCACGAAGACATCTGATACTCTTGTTTCTGCAACAGAAACCTGACTCGGGCAGAACAGGAATTCATTTTTAACATTTTTCCCTAAGAGCTAGGTTACCATAGAAAATAAAGCTTGGTGACAAGCACAACATTTCTCTGTGTGTGTGTGTGGGGGGGACTATTTCTACTATTCAAACATTTTAACAGACAAATGACTAATTTACTGATTGCTTTTGAAAAATGAAAGTAAGGAAGAATCGAATACTTTCTTAAGGGAAAAGCAGGAAAGGAAGGTTGCTTGCAGCAGTGTACACATGAGACAGTCTCTCATAGCTGTGCTGAGTAGCCCTGTTGCAGAACCAACCCCACTGTTTCTGTCCCCCCCCCGCAAAAAAAAAAAACCATGATAGTCGCTTTAGGAAGATTTAAGGTGCAGAGAATAAAGAGAAGTCTTAAAAATTCCCCCCAGTACTTACAAGTAGTTTCAAAGGAAATCTGAGCCACAATTCTTCAGAAGTCTCCTCTCCAGATCACAAACACAATCTGCAGTCTAAAATAGATATCCTATCACACTCAGCCCAGAAGTCACATTTCAGCTCACTAACTTCTACTTGGGTAAACAGTTTTACAACTCATAGAACAAACCCTGGCTAAAATTAACTGCGGCTGAGCAGCAGGCAGGAACATGCTGGTTTGCATCATGTGGGCCTGGATTTATTCACTAGGACAACACTGGTGTCCTCTTAGTGGGAAATTTGACCAAGGGGCGGGCCCTGGTGAACAATACATAGCATCATGACTATGCTAATTACTGAATTCAGTCCAATAATACTAACTTCTTCTAAATTGGTTTTGCAAGTACTGACAAAGAGGAGTAATAAACTGTTTTTCGCAAGAGGCAATCACTTGATTTTAAGCACACTGTAATGGGCTTTGGCAACAAGGCGGCAGTACTGCTTGCTCTTCCCAAGGAAAGCAGCATCAGAACATTCAGAGATGATTTAAATTGAAAAAAATCATTAAATATGGTAATTTGTGAAATAAAATACTATTAAGTATACACCTGGTAAGTCTACCATTGAGTACCCTTCCAAAAAGTTTTTTTCCTTATAGATATGGAATTAATTGTATCTACTTTTATATCTAATTGCTTTACCTAAGAAGTTGCATAAGTACAAAGATTCACAAAAATCACAATTCAGTCAAAATAATTACAATATTTGCATAAGGCATTGTCCCTGGCAAGAAGACAAATGCTTTTACAGTGCATTTAACCCTGTAGCTGGCTAGACTGGAAAAAGTGTCTTCTCTTAGGATTCACTGACCATCCTCAAAGAATATTGAAGGTCAAATTAACATTTCAAGACCCTATTCCATTCAAAAGATTAGGACAAAAGACATTTCTTAAAATTATAAAGCTGCAAGTAAGTACAGCTTAGAACAAAGGCTCAGAACTACTTAGCATCTACTGTGAATGATTCATACTTGCTTGCTTTAGGCATTCTAGTTGGGATGGCATACTTCGCTCTTACTGAATACTTCATGAAAGATATCAAAGTTCTTTATAAACATCCACCAAACCTCTAAACTGCCACAGAAGTTCAAATGAATACAAATAAATGCAATGCCTCCAACAACTCAAGTACTCCACCTTCCTTTGAAACCCTCCAGGATATGACTTCATATTAAATATTTACCTAATAATCCTAAAGATCTTTCATAACTGTTTATTTTTTTTAATTAAAAACGTATGCTAGTTTAAACCAGATTTTTAAAATCAAGATCTGGGGTCAGGGGCGTCAAACTATTTCTTTATTTACAGACAGGCATCTGATAGCATGGAATCTTAAAATACAACTAGGCAGTTCAAAATAGCCCATCTGAGTACGCATGTCAAAAGTGGCCAATGGTTGATTTTCATGGGGCTAATTTGATGACCACCAATATAATTCCCCTGAATTGTTTATAAAAACTGCTGGTTGTTCATCTGACATTCAGTCTCTACCATCCAATCTAGACTGCTGTAGCCAAGATGTATCCACCTCTCCAAAATGACAGCTGCTATGTATTCTACATCACTCAACCGAAAGTCCTGGAAGCAGGCAGTGACACCTTGGCCAAAAGGAAAAAAGTTGTACTAGTCCAAGGGATAAACTCTTACTAGTATGGTTATATCTAACAACCCACAGCAGACTTAATTTGGAATTCAAAATTAGCATTATCCAATTACATCTGAGTTTAGTAAAGAAGTCTCTAGCAAAAACACATTTTTCTGCTCTAACCCAGAAAGAAAAAGCAAATACACTAAGTTCACTTATGCACCCTACTCTGCACTGGAAAAGAACGCTGCACAAGCAGGAGACTGTATTCATTAAACTGAAATAGGACACACGGTAGGAAACGAAGAGGAATCTTCCAGCTCCTCATGTCAAACACTGAGCATGACTGTCACTTTCTTCAACAGCAACCACACCTATTGGGAAATGCAAGAACACAATGCTTGTGCAAAAATGGTGTTTTCACCTCACTCTAGTGCCATGTTGTTTCTTCATCTATGAATATAGCTGAGCCAACTGCAGTTTTTTCCTAGGCTTCAGTGTACAATCTGTTGGCACTGCAATACAACAGTGTCCATCTATAAAGCTCATGTTTAAGCTGCACAATCAGTGACATAACAACAAAATTGAAAAAAAAAGATATTGTTTTAAGTAAACTTTTGTGTTTCAACTCTGTATTGGCTGCATCATCACTATCCTTGGCTGTACACAGCTCACCAGTAGTATGTTGGAAGGATCTAATATACTTACAACAGTGGAGGAAATTCTGCATTGATCATAAAAGCCAGGGAAGTACTCACACATGCTCCCGAATTTTGGTGGGGGTGGGGGAAAAAGTGTTTTGTGAATTAAAAAGTTACAATTTTTGTGAATTCATATAAGGATCCAATC
The DNA here is from genome assembly GCA_023101885.1 of Typhlomys cinereus. NCBI lineage: Eukaryota > Metazoa > Chordata > Mammalia > Rodentia > Platacanthomyidae > Typhlomys > Typhlomys cinereus. The sequence continues at coordinate 307,431 of JALPQD010000029.1, forward strand.
TAGATACTAACCTTCTAGAACAGTTACATGAATGGTTTTAAATTTTCTAGTTATTTTTAAAAAAGGTAAATTCATTTTAATGGTGTATTTTCTTTAAATAGGCTGGAAATACTACAGTTTCAACATGCAATGAATATAAAATAATTATTAATAAGATAACTTACTTTGACTTGTATCAGTCTGTGAGATTGACAAGTGAGTGCATCTAAATTTCAAGTGCTCAGGGACATACATGCTTACTGATTCTTGATTCACAGGATCTTTCGGACAAGTTTTCTACAATGTACCATACCCACTTTATAGGTATCTGCTGTCTCCTTTTCACACTGAGGACTTCAGGATGAAGAGCCTGGCATCTGTCCTCAAGGATTCAAAGACTGGATCAAAATACACAAATGTGGCTCTGGGTTTACGGCATCCTCTTCTGGAGGGCTAACTTTCCTTATAATTTCATCATAAAGGGGTCTATGACCTTGTTTTAGTTTCCTCTTCTCACTGATGAACAAATGCAGGACCAAACAACTTAGGGAGGCAAAGGGTTTATTGTTTGCTTACAATTCCTGGTCACACTCCATCAGCATGGCAAAAGAGTTCATACCAATAGTTCAGTGAATTGACTACACCATATCCACAATAATTGTGGGAAAAAAGGACACACTTGTCTGGCCTGCCCAGCAAGCCTATATGTCAAAGTATGCCAAAGTACTGGATTGGTACTCCCTCTCAATTCACCTGCCCAAAGAATGGTCCAAAGAATGGTCATCCTACGTTAATTAGATAATTTCCTATAAGCTTGCTGAGGACTTGCTTTAATAAATAAGTCTTTGTAGGTGTACCAAAAGTCTCTGTTCTCAGATGTCACGTTGACACTTGTATCTAACTAGTACAGTCTTAAAATAGTATGGAGTTCTGAGACTAACCAGAGGGAGAAATGCAAAGTTAAGGAAAACAGAGAAATTCAAACAGGCAGAAGAGAGGTACAAGTAGAAAAGGCTAAAAGGAGGATAAATAAACCAAAAAAAGGAAAGAAAAAAAGGGAAGATAGTTTTCATTCCTAGACATTGTGCTCAGTTATAAAACTGTGGAGTGATACTTGTGTGCTCCAGTGCCAGGGCTGGAGAAACAGGTCTGTTTGTGATCGAGGAGGTGCACATTTGGCCTCCTGTGGTGTTGGGGGAACTGGGACCAAATATAGGGACACTGTTCAGTTTTTAAATGAAGATATACTCTGTTGAAATTGATATTATTATGTCCCAAAATAACTGAAAAAAAATCTGGATTTCTACTTTGAAGTCTTAAAAAAGTCTAGGGTCATGAAGAGAGGAAGCTCCACAGTATGTACGAGTTGCGCATGGACACAGCAGCAAGATTTCCATTCTGAGTCACTGTCATCTTCAAATTCAGCCTGGTGATTTGCCCCAAATACTGATGGTGATACAGTGGGGGGAAGACCCAGGGGTGCCAAGGTTCACAATTTTTCAGGATGACATAAAATACTCAAAGCCTAAAAAAAAAAAAAAATGAATACTTAAGAAAAAAATCCTATCAAACTATTACAGAAGAACAGCAATGGAGTCAGAATCTGGCCCAAGACCTCAGGAACCTTTCTGCCCTGTGTCCTCATCCATAAAGTGGGGACAATAATGCTGACATCAAAGGGTATTTGAGGACTTCATGCGATGACGTGCGACACTGGCACACAATAAATGGCTCTCAATGAATGACTGTGGCATCACGGTCAAGCCTCATCCATAGAGTGTTCTATGAAAGTCACTGCATAAGGAATAAAGGTTCTCTGTTTTTACAGCTCAAGGCTTCTGACCAATGAAAAGTTGAAAGGAACATCAAATGACTGCCAAGTATTTCAGGGAAACCTGGGGTCTGCAATGCTTTGAGAACCCTCTTATTGCAACAGCAGTCAGTTCCCATTTTCTTTTACTCCACTGGCTCATGTCCCTGGCCTGGGTAGAATCAGAATCTGGGATACTGACTGGACAATGGGCAGCAATAGCCCAGCTTGGTCCCCATTCAATCCATCGTCCTCAGGCAGTTCTTTTCATGCTGACTGTGGGCTTGGCCAGCAGAACAACAGAAAACAGAAGGCGGCGCCTTAGAGAAAGCTTCTGTACGTTGCTGCTGCAGGAGCAGCCTTGGCCTGTGTGGCCTTGACAGGAGAATGCATAACTCCACTGCCAAACTCCCCTTCCGTGCCACCTGCTGAGTGTGCATGTGTCTTTGTGTGCTGTGTCTGTGTGTACATGTGTGCCTGTATGTAGTTCCCCAAAATGTGAAACATAAGGAAGATGTAGCAAAGGTTGGCCTTGAAGTCACTATCCTCTTCCTCATCACCAATGTGTCTCCACAGTTTGTTCACTGCTGTAGGCCATCAATATTAAGCTCCTCATTCTGCAGTGAAAACTCACTAGCACATACACTTTCAAGAAATTTATACATGTCTCTCGAGTCTTCCAACTGATCACACTGGTATAATGTACAGCTATTCAGTTAGCTTTCATTTCACTTCAGAAACGAGAGAACCATTTATATACACACGAGCAGAGAACTCTAGAAAGAATCAAGTTTTTTCTTCACCATTTTGAAACTCTTTGAGATAGGTTTAAAAAAAAACCCAAAACTCATAAGGGCTGGAGAGATGACTCGGGAGTTAAGACTCTGCCTTGCAGGTAGAAGTTCCTGAGTTTGAATACCAGATCCCACATAAGAAACGCCAAGTGGAAAAAGTGGCAGCCTATACTTCCGGCCGAGCAAGAAGGAAGTAGAAGCAGTCCAGGATGATTCCCAAAGTAACCACTGGTCCTCCACAGGGACACATAGTGCCCTCTAACACACATAAACAAACAAACAAACAAATTTTAAAAACTTTCATAATAGGTACTTAAACATAGCATAATTTTGCGATGTAATTTATATCAGGACTGTAAAAGTGAAGGCAGATATTGCTTACACACTTCTTTTATCAGTTAATCTTTAAAAGTACATTAGAACTCAATTGATAATTTTATACCGCCATTAGTCATGCATTTAATTAACATTTGTTAATTCAAGAATGAAGCTTCCAAGCATCTGAGAGATTTGTAAACAGGACACCATGGCTGAGAAGAAAGTGGTGTCAACAGTTTCATCTTCAAGGGTCTTAGAATCTGGTCTGAGGCAGGCAGTATATATGTCAACTGTTATATTCAAAAGAGTATTTAATGATCATCTCCAAGAATAAGAAATAGTCCTCATTCCCATGAGAGAAAAGAAGTTTCCAGGTGTGTTATTGAGAAAAAGTATTTCGGAGAAAAAGACATTTGTATTAAGGTTTCTGCTTGCTGATTAAGCTCTGAGTAGAAAAAGAGGAAAGACCATTTATGCAGAAGCAAGGACACAAGGAGAAATGTGGAGAAAGAACATCTTAATGCAAGCTAGGGAATAGTCTGGATTCAGATTTCAGCTCTGCCAACTAAACTATTTCAACCACTGATTTGTCCAAATCTAGGCCATGAAGCATCAAATGATTATGCCATCGCAGCAAGAATGCCTGAACTCAATGCCAGTGCTTCAGAGTTGGGCCACAGCTCACAGCAATTCATGCTCATAGTGAGATTATAAAGATTAAATGGTAGTAAAGTGTGCCTAGTGTAAACACTTTGTGAAATACATGTTTATAAGAACACAGATAAATAGAGATATAGGTGACAGATGAATGAACACCTCCCCTCTCTGAGCAGTACCCAGGAGGGAACCTTGAGCCTTTACATGCTAGGCAAGTACTTACCAAGGATTTACCTTAGCCCTAGACAGAAAGATAGAGATATCTAGATAATTAGACAGTTTAATCACCAAGAACAATCCCTGGTACTAGAAGACGCTAAATATATTGCAATGTTTTCCCTTCCACCTCCTTTATTTTGCATTCACAGCTATTATCACGAGAGAGAGAGAGAGAGAGAGAGAGATTTCTGTTAGGCAGTTTAGAATAGGAATTTTAGCTAGAATATATTTTTCTAGGCAGTCTTAGAGTACCCAGGGTGGGAAGGTCCTTGAAAGTCACTCCCACTGCTGGGATTCAATCCCTCACAGAGATAAATCATCAATTTCCCTTAACACTTTATGAAAATTAGGCAGTTTTAGAGCAGCCATGCTGGGAAGGTCTCCCTAAAATCATCTCCCAGGGATGAGATTACCTTGAAGGAACACACACCCTAAAATCACCAACTCCACTCAACTCTGTTCATGAAAGGATATGGAGATTAGTTCTCCATTGTAGATAAGCCCTACCATGAGGTTCCATACAATATTAACTGGTCTGAGCCCAATATGAACAGACCAACGAGATGATGTAAAGGACCAAAAGCTTCAATCAGGCTTGTAGAAACTGGAGCTAACCAATGAGGAAAAGCCATTTTTCCCCCAGATCTGCCTAGGACCTATAAATAATCCTGACTTGGCAATCTTTGGCCCTCATGGTACTCCACATCTGGAGTCTATGAGTTCGCGCTCTCATTCCCCTCATGGGACCCTATGTTTGGAGTCAGAGAATTCCTTTTCTGTCTTTTCTTCAGCCTGGAGTCCATGAATTCTCCAGGGTTTACTTGCTCCTCCCAGATTCATGTCCATGAGCTTCAGTTTCTTCTCTCCTCTAATAAACTCTTCCGTAATCCTCTATGCATGTTCTGGTTTCAGTCTTCGACTCTTGAACCTGGACACACACAGACCCCAGAAGGAACCCCACATCATTCAGGCAAGCACAGCCAGGAGGTCGAAAACACTCTGTTATCACCGAGGACTCCTCACCTACAGTTACCAGCTTGCCATGAGTAATTTCAATTACGTCCCCAGCCCGCGCTGGCTGCTTAGCTGCTCTGTCAGTTACCGAAGACCTCTGTAAAGTTTGGCTTATCAACTCCCTGATATCTGTAAAGTTGGGTGGGAAGGTTAAATTTAGCACCTGTGTGTGTGACAGAGGACAACACACTAGACAACAACTTAACAAGAGACTTGAAAAATCAGAGCTTATTTTCTAATTTTTTTGATGATTTTGCTATGAATGGATATAGTTCATTTCCAACCAGATAACCTGAAAAGTTTAAGGAAGACAGTTCAAAATCAACTTTAAGTGAAAGAGATGAAATGCCATTAAGAGATTCTAATGGCACCTGGCAGATGGGTAGTGTCACAAGGAGGTATAGATTTTGTTAAACACACATGATTATATTCTTAGGAATGAAGTGTTTCATCTAAAAAATATCCCAATGGGTGCTCATTTCTCAAAGAAGCAGTGATAAGCAAGAAACAAAACCACACAAAACAAAATGAAAAATCCCCAAACTCAGAAGCATCTACAATTCAGCTCTAAGAACTATAATAACTCAATGATTATAATAATCCAAGAAACCATTCTCGAAACACCAGAGCCCGAATCCTCACATAACACTGTTTCTCAAGATTAGTGAACAGAAAGTCCTGGGACAGTCGTGGTAGATTGTAGACTATGAAATAACAGACAATTATCCATTTAGACCTTAATGCTTTCTTTGTAAGAGTTGGTTTCTTTTTTCCTTTGACAATATATTCCTATTTTTCAAATTGCCTGGGAAGACATATTTCCCAGCTCTTTGACTCAGATATATCAAGTAAAGCTCTTCAAAAACACTGAGGTGACAGTGAGATAGCTGTTTGTAAACCAGGCAGGTTCAGTTTGTTTCTCTGAAACCCACATGACAGAAGGGAGAGAGAGAATAATTTCTGTTATGCAGTTTAGAATCGAAGAGTAGCTAGACTGAGAAAGTCTTTGAAAGCCACGCCCTAATGCTGGGATTATCCTATGGGAAGCCCCCTGAAAGTCGGCTGGCATTGGCTCCAATTTACCACTGAGATAAATTCCACTTCAGCCCCAACCCTTTGCTTATGAAAGGGTGTGAGATGAGCTCTTCAAATGCAGAAGAGTATAGACCAGCTCCTCAAACGCAGATAAGTTAAATTCCTCAAAAGAAACAGCTACGCCACTAGTTAGACCTTGAGCTCCAATATGAAAAAACCAATCACACAAAAGGGAGATCAAGAATCCAACAGGTTTAAAAAAACTAAAACTAACTAATAAGAAAAAACCATTTTTGTCATGTTTGTCAAACCTATAGATACCCCTGACCCTGGCAGCCATCAGACATCTCCCTTGCCCCTTTTGGACTCTGCCTTTCTTTTTCTCCCCTAATAAACTCTGCCTTAATCCTCTACTGTGTCAGCTTCACTCTGGAATACAAGAACCTGGATAGAAATTCCGTAAAGAAAATAACTGGCTTCTGAAAATTGTTCTCTGACCTTTACCTGGGTGCAGCTTCATCACAGAGATAGCTCAGAAGTCTCAGATCAAATGGAACTGTTGCTATTTTCCATGTCATACATTCGAGATTATCTGCCACCTCAAAGCATCTGTCAACTACTGGAGATGATTTGCTCTTAGCATATCATCATCTCTCTCAAGTCAGGACATTATTGCAATCTATATAAGATATGTTGACTCTAGAGTCTGCTATCTATAGTATTGGTTGTGACTTCTAGGCTTATATCATTCAGAAATTTAGCATTTACTTACATCCAGGTCTTTACTTAAAAGAAAGCACTGTAATTAAAAATGTGCCAAGAGGACCTTAAAGTCATTTATAGGTTTTGTAGACTAGCATTACTGTCTGAGGCATATCATCAATTATTAATAGCCCCTTTGAAAATCTGACACAAGTCATAAATTGTGCATCTGCACACAATGCTTCAGTCAATATCATGTGGCTCATGGACTCTCATGAAATTCATCCACAGGTCTTCTAGTAAGAAGCCTAACCTAAGGACCTATGAGAAGCATTCTTATCAATAGGAATCAGTATCCAAATATTTCCAAAACAGTTAATTTTCCTCCCTAATGCCCAACTTAATCCATGGAAAGATCGAGTTAATTAGGAATCAACTGATGTTAACTCATTAATTCTCACTAAAAGAGATGATACTTAGAAAATAAATTACTTTACCAAATTCAAATCATAAACTGTAAGAACACTTTAATAACAAAAGCACAGTTGCAGAAGGTCATATGTAAAAAAGTAACTGTTATGACATTGGTTGTAGTGGTAAAATACAGAGTACCAATAAAGGAAAATATCCTGAATTCACAAAGAAATGATTAAACAAATATTGAGCAAATGAAAAGTCTTATTAAATGAATGTTCAAATTTTATTTGCAGTGGAAGCTAAATTTTACTTATTTATTTGCTATGCTGTAAATAAACCCAGAGTTTTAACTCATGCTAGCCAAAATACTCTACCATCGAGTGCTATAATTGAATCTTAAAAACAAGAGTAAATCCGTATCTATTGATCTACAGAAATGGTCAAAATACATAAAACAATGAAAAGCAAACTTAGAATAATGATCCTAAAGGAAATAATGGGAGAAAAGAGAATAATGGAAGAAAGCATTTGAAAGGAGAGACTTGAAAGGAAACAGATAGGAGTAGGGAAGTAACAAGTTACACTTAAGTTGTAAGATATAATCAGACAAAAATCTTCTATATCATTAGCTCATAAAAATGTTTTAAAAAATGTGTGAATATACATACTCTACTCAGGAGAACATAGAGAAGAAACTAAGACAGCAGAAAATGATGTTCCTATCAGAAACCACAGGCAATAAAAAAAAATTCTCAGTACCAGGTATGTGATACCTGCTCTCATTGCCTTCTAACACAATACAGGTATTAGCCCAATCTCTTGGTTGCCCTTTATTAACTGGCAATAAGATCTTATCAGTGAGGACATAACATACATTTATCACAAGAACTGGAAAAAGAAGCTGGAACTGGTGTAGACGCTTCCTTCTTTCTGGCCAAGTGTTTATAGTACCAGAAAGTACTATGCAAGCTGTGAAAGCTGCAACTTACAATAAAACTACCTCAGTGAAACAGTGGCATGAATGTTAAGGGGGAGAAGGACAACTAACTGATTTCTGATTGGATGTAAGGCCCACTTTTCAGGAGAAAGCACAGTTCTGGTGCATTACACCAGGCCAAGAACCTATGAATGGAAAGATATAGGTGCTGGGGAGGAACAAATATTGAATTTTAACTATAAGGATCTGATAACAAATTACATTCTAAACCTTTATCATTATACCAATAAATTAAAGGGTAAGCACTTGACTTAGAAGCTTCCTTTTGTGGTGGAAAGTATTTAATACAGAGAATCACAATTGGCCAAAGTGCAGAAAACAAGTGACTCATCCCTAAACAGGACATCCAAAGCTCAGGGAACATGGCAGAAAAGGGGATGGTAAGAATGTAAGAACTTTAAGTGGAGAGGAATGAGCAGGAAAAGACAGTATCTTTTGAACATGACAGGCCTCTTTCATCCATGAACTCACTATAGCTACTTCCACAAGGATCTGCACAAGATTTAGCCTGTCAATATTTCACAATGGAAGGGGCAAGATCTCAAGAAGCTTCATATTGCCCTGAGAGACTACTTTCCTGAACGATATGCCATGTTCCAACAAGTATCCAGGCATTTGCCAGCATAAGCAACCGAAATGAAACTTACTGGGCACACATACAAAAATTTAGGGAGGGAGACTGGTAGAGATAAGATTTGTCACAGGAAAAGAAAGAGGGATAGGATTGGGGTATAAGGAGTGAAAATAACATAAACTCATTGTATTTGTATTTAAACAAAACTCAAATGAACAGTAAATTAAATTAAAGAATGGTCCTACAAAAACCTCACAAACCTTATATATTTATATGAAGTATAGAAAAAAGAAGCAAAAGAAATCACATCTGAGACTATAAACATGGTGGGAATATAGATATTATTTTTTATTTTTATCTTTGCCTATTAGTTAGAAAAGACAAACCGTCCCACCTCCCCAGGTGGCAATTGACATAAAGGCACCATCTACTAGTCTTCAGAGAATAAGCTGGGAATGCTGGATAACAAATATCAGAAGAGGTAGACAAACCCTAACACACCTATATTTAACAGCAAATGAAATAGAGAATTTCACCCACAAAAGTAGGAGAAAAAGTCTAGAATATGTCCTGGAGGAACTGGCTCAGATAGGGAAGCTCTGCTTTTAGTGATAGAGAGCACACATAGCAGCTCACAGGAGGACGGTTTAAGACAGAGAGGCTTGAAAATCCAGACTGTAACATTCGTAATGGACATATTAAAAGCAGAAAAGGAGGGGGAGTCAGACAGAAAAATCCTCTCTTCTCAGCACTCCACTGGAGTAGTCATGGATGCTATTTTCGAAAGACACCTGCTATACAAGTAGATTGGCAGCCTGAGAACCTCTGTGAACTGCATTCTTGGGAAATCCAGAGCAAGTGTCTCATGACTATGTGCTAAAAACTGGCATACAGAATGTTAGATAGCAGAAATGAATGAAACAGATCCATAAAGCATTTAGTGAGGTTACAAAAAAAATCTCATGGAAACCAAAATCTATAGAAAAACTTTCCTGCAGACCCAAGGAATGACAATGGGGGTGGCTGCAGCTGACAGTTGGACAGTTGAAGGAACCCGCTGAGGCAGGACCAGATGTGACTCTGTGAAGCACCACCATGTGTAACTGGACACTGAGAGGAGGATGGGGAGGGTGGTGAGAGCTGAGCAGGCCTTTTCAGAACAGAACTCCCAGGGATCTGCAATGCAAACATCCAAAGGCAGACCCAGTGGGGAGATTGGGACTGTATATTGCAGAAAAATGCTCAGGGCTGAAAAACAGACTTCTAGGAGCCAGGAAAGGAATCTGTTGAGATTGAATCTATCAATCCAATCAGTTTTCCTACCTTCTATCCCCTCCCAGTTCATTCTTCCCTCTCCATTTATTCCTCCTTTATTTAATAGTACCCAGTGTTGATTTTAGAGGTCTTATTCTTTTTTTCTTTACTCTTCCCTCTCACCAAATTTCTTCTCCCAAAGAACACAGACTGCCCCTGGTATTCAGGGTCTTTGTGAGTCAATTACCAGAAAAAAATGGGGCTCTTCTACATTATTTGTGTAAGTACCAAGGGCTAACCAACTGTGGCACTGGAGCTCCATGTTCTAGATTATCTGATAGCATATCTTTACCTTTTTTCAATCTAGCAAACTCCCTCACCTCTTCTCCTTTTGTCTCTACATTTCTCTCTGTTTATATTCATCACCATTATTACTTTCTATCACCTCAACACTATCACTAGTCTTATTATGCTACTTTTTTTCTACTCATACTCACAACTAATATGCTAGTATATGCATTGTTATCAATGTCATGTTACTCCCTAAAATAACTGGCACTGTTCTGGCACACAGAATATCAGACAGCAGAAAGGAATGAAACAGCCATTCTATTCTGATAGTGGGCCTATCCACTGTGAATACAGTATTCTACTTTCAGGGAAAGAATGGGGTAAAGCCTCACGCTCTTAATATTAATCTTCCAGAAGAAGATGACACCTCAGCTCTACCAAAAACTAGTCTCCCCTAAACACTGCAAATGCTACCATTGAAAGGAAAAAAGGTCCCCCCCAAAAAAGTTAAAAATGATTTAACTCAAGATATGCAAGTCCTGATGCAAAAGTGATATGATTTCTTCCAAAATGATCAATCCAATAATAATTGCCTCCAAGAGTGAAATTTAAAAAAAATCACAAAGAATTCAAAAGAATGACTATAAAGCTGTTCAAAGAAATCAAAGAGGACAATAAATTTGTGAATGAATTACAAGAGAACAAAGCAGTTGAATGAAATATTGAAAGCAAACCAGGATAAGAAAATGGAATCCAACCTGAACTACTGTTCTCTATTAAACCATCTACCATAATTGAAGGAAAACTTTCCATGATGAAAGCAAAGTAAAGAATATCTGACCATTAAGCCACCTTTACAAAGAACACCAAAAGGAGTACTTCAGATAAACAGCCAAGAGGACAAAAAAACCTGCTATGACCAGTCCTTCAATACATCAAAACAACAAGAATTAAACATACACTTTTCAATAATACTGAGTATCAATAGATTCAAACAAACAAAAAAAAACAGATTAGCAAATTAGATTTACAAACAAAAACCCATCTATTTGTTGCTTTCAAGAAACAAATGTGCTTTACTATCAAAGACAGAAGCAACCATAGGGTGAGAGAATGGGGAAAGGTATTCCTAGCAAATGGAATAAGGAAACAAACAGGCATCTGAGTGAGAAGAATTCAAACCAAAACTAGTCAGAAGGAATAAAGGTTACTTTATACTGATTAAAGGAACAATCCATCAAGAGGACACTGTAGTTCTAATCATATACATATTGAATTTAGATGTCCCTAGTTTCGTAAAATAAATGCTATTACATGTAAACTCACAGATTAATCCCAGCACAGTAATACTAGGTATAATAATCAGTATTTCCAATGGTCAATGGTCATGTTGACAACATAGAGGAACACTGGTGTTGAATGACATTATAGATTAAATGGACCTAACAGACATCTACAGAATATTTCATCTAAACATTGTAACATATATATTCTTCTCAGTAGTTCAGAAAAATTTTTAAAATATATTATATAGTAAGATACAAAGGAAGTTTAACAAGTAAGAAAACTGAAATATCTTCTTGTATTCTATTTGACTGAAATAGATAAAACCAGAAATTCACAACAAGAAAAACAATCAAGAAGGAAATAAAAAAATTTGAATAAAAATGGGATACAATGAAAGCAGTCCTAAGAGAAGATGCTTAATAGCTATAAATTCATACATTAAAAAACATCTGAGTGAACTTAATATAACACTATACATTAGAATCTTGGAAAAACAAGAAGTCAAACCCCATCATGGCAGAAATTAGTGAAATAGATAGAATCAATGAAACTACTGGCTCTTTGAAAAGATAAAAATCAACAAACCCTTATCTAAATTAACCAAAAGAAGCAAGATGACCAAATTAATAAAATTAGAGATGAATACAACAGATACCAGTAAAATCCAGAAAAGCATTAAGGCATAACCTCATAAACTTCCATTAAGCTGGAGAATCAAAAGAAATAGATGAATTTCTAAATACATATCATAACACATACAATTTAAACAGTTCTGTAGAGAGCAACAACATTGAAGCAGTAAAAAAAAAAAATTCTTAACTAAAGACAGTCCAAGTTAAGATGGATTTGCTGATAAATTCTACCAGACCTTCAGAGATGAACTAACATTTATGTTTCTCAAACTATTCCATAAAACAGAAATGGAAATAATTCTGCCAAACTCTTTTACTGAAACCAGCATGTCTCTGACACATAGAAAAGAAAATCACAAACCAATCCATTAATGAATACAGATGCAAAATTTCTCAAAAACATGCCTTTAAACCAAATTTAAGACCACATGTAAAAAAAAATCATTTATCTTGGTCAAGTTGACTTTATTTCAGAGATACAGGATGGTTCAATATTTATAATCAACAGACGAAATATATCACATAAATAATATCAAGAGCAGAAATCACATGGTTTTAATAAATGTGAAAAGGCTTTTGACGAAATTCAACACTTTTTCATGAGGAGAGACTTAAAGAGACTAGGAATAAAAAGAATACATTTTAACACAGTAAAGGGCATATATGACAAACATACAGTCAACATTAGACTCAAAGCATGTTCTCTAAAGTCAGGAACATAACAAGCATTCCATCGGAGAAAATTTTTGCTAGCTATGTCTGACAGAGAATAAATGTGTAGAATATACAAAGAACCATAAAAAAAATCTAAGGACAAGAAATGAAACAACCCTATTAATAAGTGAGCTAATGAAATGAGCAATTCTCAAAAGACAAGACACAAATGGACAATAAACATAGGAAAATATGTCCAGCTTCACTAGCTATCCAAGAAGTGCAAAAAAAGCTACATTGATATTCTATTTTACTAAAGTCAAAATGGCACTCATCAAGACTAATAAAGGGCGATGAGGATGCACACAGAAAAACATTGTACAGCTAGTCTCGACTACAGAAGTCAGCATGGATCTTCTTAAAAATCTAAAATGGAGAGATGGCTTAGGGCTTAAGCCTCCCCCAAAAAAAGAACTGGAATTTAAATCCTGGATTACACTTAACTCTGGGAAATGGCAGTGGCCTACACATCTGGCTCTAGTAGAAAGAATCTGGAAAATCCCCAGAGTGAAGAATAAGGAGGTAGAACAATCCAAGATGATTTCTGAAGTCATAGGTACATACCCAGACACAGACACAGATACAGACACACAGACACAAACATGTACACACAGGCACCTATATACATACATACACACACACACACACACACACACACACACACACACACAAAATCTAAAAACACAACTTCTACATGACCTAACCAAACCACTTGGAAGTCAACACATTTGAAGAGACACTTGTACATCAATGTTACTACAGTACTATTCACAACAGGTAAATATGAAATGAACCTGGGTGTCTAACAGAGGAATGAATAAAGAAAACGTGGAACATATATACACGATGTAATTTCTTTCCCACCGGTGGAACAGTTACATCATCTGTAGGAAAATGGGTGCAACTGATTATAATCCTTTTAAATGTATTATGCTACTCTCAAAAAGATAATAAAAGTGTGTCTTTTTTTCAGTTGTGGTTCCTAGATCTTACATAGATACATAAAATCATGTCCCAGCATATGGCATGAAAGTAGAAATAAAACTGTCAAAAGTTTTGGTAGGACGAAGGGGACCAATGGGAAGAGAATAAGTAGAAAAGGGAAACCAGTGAATGTGGAACTCAGCTTAAGACAGACATTTTCACAAAAACTTCAAAATACTGTCTGTCTGATAGTGACCATCTGTCACTGCAGCAGTTGGGAGGCCGAGGAAGTTGGGCAGGCCAGTGTGACCTAAGTGGGGAGACCTGTCAAGAAGAAAGCAGCAGCAGGAGCAAGCGCAAGCGCAAGTGCAAGCGGCAGCTGACAACAGCACCTGTCTGTACTAGGAACTCTCACTATGATACTACATGCAAGTTTCTAAAGGGTTAATTTTACAAGTTCCCTACCTCTGTTATGTCTTGAATTAAGTCCTATTTCTTTTTTACTTTACAGTAAGTGAATTTCTCCAATTCCACTACATGGATGCCATTCTGTCATAAATATGAAACCATACAAGGTAAAATGTGTTTACCAATCACAAGTAGTGACTACGCGGCTCAGAGTAGTCGTCTCAGTAGAGCCGTCACATGCAACTAACCCAGTGCACAGGAACAGATGCTCGGCAGCACTTACGACTAAATGACAGGGAGATGAGCCTATCAACAGGCCATGTTAATTCAGTATTTCTTGATCTTGGCTGAACAGTATAATCATCTGGGGAATGTTTCAAAACAAAACACAACACAAAACCCCAATGCCTAGGCACCCCTTTGAGATTCTAGTTGAATCCACCATGACACTGGTTCTGTATACTTCAGAAACTGCCTAGAGACTCTAATGAACAGTCAAAGTTTATAACTATTTGTGCTCACATTTCAGCCTTCTCCTAATTTTTTATAAGCATCTTTCATGCTATTTTAAGGCTGGTGGACACATTTGAGGATGTCCAAATCTAACCAGCAAATGCCAGTCTATCATTGACAATTTACATTGTCCTATTTGACTTGTGATAGCTGTCTTACCAGCTCAAATGCTATGATGGAAAACAACATGCCAATCTGTTTAATCCATTAAGGAATTACTACTGGCCACCAATCAGTTAAAATTTCCCTTCTTCTATATATTAATCTTTGTAAGTTTTTAGAAGTTTAATATTGACATTATAAAGAGGTGATAGACACAAAATGGATTATAACTTTTCCCACTCAAATTGAGTATGAGAGAAAATACCAACAAACTATAAAAATAATTTAAGAAAATGTAACATTTATTGGTACAAGGTATATTACAGTATGTAAGACAGCATTTTATACTTTGGTTATTCTACAGATTATATAAAATTACATAAGAAAATTGCTTTTATATATATATATCACTTTATATAGTTGACTGCATTCACACATGTGGTCAAAGAAGCTTACACCATTACATTTTTAAAAAGTATTGATTAAGCAAACACACAGCATATATTCCATAGAAATGAAAACTTAGATCTACATTAAAAAAGAAACACAAATGTTCATAGCAACTTTATTTGTGATAGACCAAGTCTGAACAATTCAAATGTCCTGTGGTGGAGAGATGGTTAGACTCTAGTCCATACCACCATTGGAGAGCTGCTCTGACGAAAAAGGATGAACGAGCAACACATGAACATATGGCTGTTGGGACACTGCACTGAGTTAAAAAAATGAAGCCTGCATACAGCCACTCTGGCGAGCCGTCTGGAGATTCTTAAAGAAATTAAAGATTGAAATGCCATATGACCCTGCTATCCCACTTTTGGGAATAACCCCCCATGCAGCAGAGGTTCGCCTCGATAGCACAAGCTCGACCATGTTCATAGCGGCACTGTTTACAATAGCAAAGTCATGGAATCAACCTAAATGTCCAACAGTTGACGAGTGGATAAGGAAACTGTGGTACATCTATACAATGGAGTACTACTCAGCCATCAAAAATGATGAATTACTGGAATTTGCTGGGAAATGGATGTCATTAGAAAGAATTATATTAAGTGAAGTATCCCAAACCCAGAAAATTAAGCGCCGTATGTACTCCCTAATAGGTGGCTCCTAGTACCAAACTCACCCAGCCCACATTGAGACACTCAAAAGTAAACCTATGTAACACAGTAATTGCAAGGATTATGAACAAGAGAGATGGGGTAGGAGGGCCACACCAGAAACAAGGAGAGAGGGGACCATGTTACAGCAGAGAAAATAGGCCTCCATCAAGGTCTGCAAGTAAGTAATGAGAAACCTGGTTAAGTTCACAGATGTTCTTTCCTGATCTCACCAGAAGGGGACGGCATATAGTCTAGCAGATAAAAAGTAATCATTTTGCAAATGGGTGATGGACCCCTCCCTCACTGAGGTTTCCTACTCTTATTACATCTACCCTTGAATGTGCTATTATAACAAGACTCCAGTTTAACAGCTTTTTGTCTCTGGCCAGGGGGTGACATACAGTGCCCAGCAGAATGGAGTGAAGGGCATTGCAGGAGCAGCAAAACTGCAAAAGAAAATCAACA
This sequence comes from Typhlomys cinereus, assembly GCA_023101885.1. Classification (NCBI taxonomy): domain Eukaryota; kingdom Metazoa; phylum Chordata; class Mammalia; order Rodentia; family Platacanthomyidae; genus Typhlomys; species Typhlomys cinereus. Next base: position 323,640 of record JALPQD010000029.1, read on the forward strand.
AACCACAATCCAGAACTTCAGAGACTATATCAATCACATAGAACTAGGCCAGCCTAATCTCTCCCCATCCTGGAGCTCAGGGACATTTGCGGAAGAGGGGGCGGTAAGATTGTAAGAGCAAAAGGATGGGAGGAGCAACGATTTGCAAGATTCTCAACAATAGTTGGGGCCAAAGCAATCATAATGGGACTTTGCATGCCCTGCGCAATGTCCAGCGCACTGTTGCCCTTATAAAGTCTAGCATCTGTTAAGGGCACCGAGACCCCTGGAGGCAAGGGATTGACAGCCATAGTAGTGATCTTATGCTTAAGGGGAACAAGAGAAAGGGCTTATGGAAATGCCACTGGGTCCTTATATGTCATCGGAGAGGAGGACCCAGTGGAGAGTTAGGCGTACACAATAAAGGACTCTCTGGGAATTGGGGGGGAGGCACTGGGGTATGGGGAGGGGGGGGAGGGGGTTCGGGGGGAAGAGGGGGGAGGGAGGGAACTGGTAAAAAAATTTTAAAATGTATAATTAAATTTTTAATAAAAAAATGAAGCCTGGATATTATGCATTTTGATCATATTCTCACACACACACACACACACACACACACCATTACCTTCTCTTTAAATGTAATGTTTCACTGAGATTGTTTTTGAAAACTAAGGGAGAAAATGCCTGTCTTTCTTTCTCTCTCTCCATGCATATATAATATGTATCTTTGAAGGCATTTCTAAAAATAAAAACAAATTACAAAGAATTATAAATTTAAATTATTCAGAAGCACACTAAATTAAAAGAGGAAGTTTCCAAAGTTTTCCTTTACTTAACATTTTCTTAGTTGCAGGGCAAAGTGGATGTTTGTACACACATGTTGTGTATGTGTTGGGTTTTGCTTCACAAAGGTGATAATTACTTACTCATGATTCTCTATACTTAGTACTTATTGCTTTTTTCAACTTAATGATGTATTCTGGCAACTTTACCCTATTCTTTCTCCTAGATACATATTTTGGTTATTTCCTGTTACTGAATACTATTTGTTAAATTTTCCAGTGAACATCCTGTATCTATCTGGATAATGATTTGGAAGTATCTCCAAAGGGTAGATTGTGAGCAGGAGCAAAGCTGTCACAACTCAAGCCATCAAAGTTTAACTTGCTCCATTTGTGTTTGGGCCCGAGAGGACTGTCTGCACATGGTGTTCTTTTTCATCATTCACTCCGTGAAGTGCACTTTGCATAATTCCGGAGTCTTTCCCAGTGTGATGACTCTAGTGCCTTTAAGGGATCGTCTAAATTTAGGCTGATCTTTGGCATGCTTGTGAAGGACTGTCTTGACTGCATTGATCAATATGGGAAGATTCGGTGAACCGTGGCTGACAGCGAGCCAGCCAGCAAGCACTCACTGATTCATTCTCTCTGCTCTTACTGTGGATCTGGTGTGACGAGCTCCAAGCCACCTGCCTCTGTAATTTTCCAACAATGATGGACTGTGATGTGGATTTGTGAGCCAATTAAACCCCTACTTTGTTTAAAGTTTGTTTCTCGTCAGGTACTGTCATACAAGATACTAAAACACTGGTCAACCAAAGTTGCTGTTTTATCAAAGGTGCTAAGCAACCTATAAAATTGACAGGGTTTTCAGAGCACTGACCATTTCTTCATTAAGAGTGTTCCCTGCTTAATTAAATCCCAAGTTTAGGGGCTTCTTTACATTCATCTCATTTCTAGAAGATCCATGCCATATCTTGTTGATGGTGATGGTTACATAAATCTACCTATTATCCATCTACACAAAATTACTTTCTCTCCAAATGAATGCATGTGAACTGTCTGACAAGAACAGAGATTGAACCAAAGGAAATACTTTGGCTATAAGTTGGGCTGTAATTACCTTTGGGGAAGTTCTATGTATTGCTTTTGCAACGTTCTGTGACTCTGTAATTACTTTAAAGCAAAAAAAAAAAAAAATTACAAAATGTGAAAATGCAAAGTGAAGCACTTGAGAGAGTCAAGATGTTTCTTTTTTCCCTCCCTTCCCTTCCCTTCCCCGTTCCCTTCTCCCGTTTTCTTCCCCTTTTTCCTTCCCTTCCCTCTTTCCTTTCCTCTTCCCCCTTTCCTTTCCCTCCCCTCCCCTCTCTCTCTTTCCTTTCTCCCCTCCCCTTTATTTCTCCTCTCCCCTCCCCTTCCTTCCCCTTCCCTTTTGTGACAGATTCTCACTATGTTGACCAAGCTGGTCTGGAGCTTACTAAGTAGTCCAAGCTGGCCCTGAACTTACTATATTGTTCAACCTTACCCTAGACTTAATATGTAGTCCAGGCTATCCTTCAACTTGCAATTCTCCTGCTTCACCTTCTTGAATGCTACTAAATGTGCTACCATGCTGTCATGGTTTGATTGTCCTTACTTGATGTTAGGAAGGTCATGGAATCTTTGGGAGAAGAAGCCTTGCTGGAGGAAGGCACGTCACAGGGGGCAGGTTTGTTAATCCTGCTCTGTTTCCACTAATAGGTCTGTTCTAGCAGTTTAAGCTCGCCCAGACTCCATGATAAGCATGACCTAAGTCTCCAACAATTTCTACCACCTGCCATGCCTTTTGTGTCATAATGGGCTGTATTACTCCTCTGGAACTGTAAGCCAAATAAATCTCCTTTTTCTCCCTTAAGCTGGTTGTATAAATGGGATCTCACAGTAGCAAAATGTGTAAATATATGAGAAAGGAAGGTAATACATGCAAGTCCATGAAAATCAAAGGCTTGATCAGGATGCATTTGATCCTTGTGGTTATTTTTATTAATCTTTCAACTTTTCCTCAGAATTCTTTTTAAAAAAACTATTTATGGGAGGGGGGAGAGAGAGAGAGAGAGAGAGAAAAGAGGACTTTTCTTGGCAGTCCAACTTTTGCTTAGAAACAAGATAAAAATTGACAGCATTTTTTCCTTTTAAAAGATGTTCACTGAATGGAAATAAGTACGTGAAACTGAGCCAAAACCAGTGACAATACAAAAATGAGTACTCTAAGAGGGAGGTGTTAGGTGTTAAGAAGGGAGGGAAAAAGGATGAACAAGGGTACTTTCTAGCCAAACTGCCCTTTAGGTAAATTTATTTGGGACTGAGAGAAAGAAAGAGAGAAGCAGAGAGAGAAAAGAACATGTTACAGCACAACTTTAAAAAGTTAGCTCTCTTCTTGAACGTGTGCTCTGTGAGCCAAACTCAGGTGCTCAAGTTTGTCCATATGCATTTTTACCCACGGAGCCATCTCACTAGCCTCATGAAACAAGCAGCATTAATAATAATAAAAAAGTATATACTTTTACATTCTCTTTGCAGGGGAATGGGGCTTCATTAATGTAAGACCCATGCAGTGTGACAGCAGTCATGTCCAGCTCATCTCATAAGAGAATAAGTGAATATCTTGTCGCATAGCTTAAGTTCCCTACCTCCATCACATAGCACAGGACACATAGTAATTAAGGATGCTTTCTTCCATTTACTGCAAGCCCTCCTCTTCCTCAGAAACTTATGAGTGAATTTGATTACATGAATCTGCATTGAGTATACAATATTACAAATATTTATTTGTATTAGTGTGGCAAATTTATTTGTATTAGTAAAGATTGGAGAAAGCAATTAACATATGAAAGAAATCAATTGACAAAAAGATTGAAAACCCTTTCCCACTGGGTTCATTGTAACAAATAACATGCATGAGAAAAGCCCATAATACACAAATGGGGTACTAAGCAAGTGACCTAAAAAGTTCGTAAGTCTCAAAATGTTTTGAGCACATGTTTTTCCCCGTGTATCAGCTCATTCCCATTCTCAAGAGTGTTTTTATTTTTCTTAAACTGGCTATGTTTCTATGAGTAAACTGCCACTAACTCTATTAAAAAACTCTATTATCTTACTATCTATCGCTGGTATAATTTGTTGTGCTGGGATATAAGAACGTGTAAACTTCAGTGGGTGCCCTCTGAACTTAGATCCTTGTCTACAACATTTGTCACAGTTATCCAGAGATATGTACAAAATGCTTCTGAACTTTACTCTTTTCCTTAATAAGGATGCCTAATACAATAAAATGTTATTTCTTCTTTCCTTGAGGACTTGAAAATTGTGGCCAAGCTCTTGCAGGAGACTAACAGCATGGGGGTCTCTTCCCTAGTCTCATGTGCTAGATGAGGGAGAAATTTGGTCAAAGAACAGAAGCTAGAAACTTTAACACAGCTGGACCTATTTTGTAGGAATCAAGGGAAATAATCTAAACTACCCTATGCACGGCCTTCACAGCTCCCCACCAAGATAGGTAGCGACAACAAAGAAAAACAGATAAAACCTGTAACAGATGATCCCCACATGCGTCCGCCCAATTTTTCAAATCGGAAACAATGCAGGGGCTACAGAGACAGCTTAATTGGTAAGCTGCATGCGGCTCAAGCATAAGAATCCAAGGTCAATGCCTATTGTCTACATAAAAGTTGGTCAAGATGTTAACCTCAACACACTCATGCAAGAATGTCCACACATAAGAACACATACACAAAATAAAAAATTAATAAAATTAAATAAACATAGGAAACAATGGATAACAGGACTCAGGATAATGTAAAAGTACTGCCGCCTCCTCTGTAGTGCTCACCCCAACCTCCCTACGTCCCCACTTACTCCAAATTATCAAAAAAAGTGGGAACTAAGTTCCACGGGAGTTTCTTGTCATTCATCCAATCATATACCTGCAACAGTCTCCCTAAGGAAAACATGCCTGGATGCTCGGAGACAAGTAGCATCCATGTCCCCTTTTCTTTCTTTTTTTTTTAGATTTGTTATTAGTGTGGCAGCAGAGTAGAGATTGGAGAAAGTATTTAACATATGAAAGAAGTCAATTAACAAAAAGACTGGAAACCCTTCCACACGGGCTCCTTTTAACAAACACCATGCATGAGAAAAAGTCCATAATACACAGTTCTAAGGCAGGATCAAAACCACTATGCTGCTCTTTAAAATTCTGGAAGGCCATCCCCCACTGCTGGAATCACCCTAAAGGAATACCCCTGCAGAGGATCTGACTGCAATCTTCCAGGAGATAAAATGGCCAACTTCCTTATGACAGGATTATGGATTAAGAAAGAGAGAGAGAGAGAACACAAGTGGAGGTCAGAGGATAGGCAGGGCCCAGAGATGAAACTCCAGTTTCATACTTACAGGCAGGCTTCTTCCCCACTGAGCCACCTTGGATAGGAGTTATTTTAAAAAGTGGCCACAAACCAATATGGCAAAGTAAAAGAGACTTGGGATGAATTACATAATTTTGTTTTGTTTGAAAAATGTTTAAAATTCTGCATATTTTTCATGGGATATACATTATACATTATTAAAATTTGAACTTGGAGACATGTAAAAAAGATTCAGATTCTTTGAAAACTCTAAGTGTGGTATACAATCACCGAATCTAATAATTATAGCTTTTCTATTTCTAAAATATAGGGATAGATTGTGACAACTTTTCTAAAATCACTGCTGGGTCAAAAATTTTTACTTGATGCTATTTTCTGTTTCTCTGGTCAACTATCCATAGTAGCTGATGCTATATCGAGATGGCACAGTTGTCTACCATCAGGCTTGATGACAAGAAAAAAGGAAGGGTGTGGCTACAGAGATATACTGGATTTTCCAAAAGGTAAATGCTCACTTCTTAAGAAACTTGAAAGATTTTGTGACTACTGCTCATGTACAGCTATACACATTTACCTGTGTGTGGTGGACTGAGGTCAATGTTAGCTATCTTCCTCTCCACAGTATGTTTTGAGACATGTCTTTCCCTGAACCTGAAACTCACTGTTAGACTGGCTGGCTAGCAAGCTCCAGGGATCACCTCATCTTTGCCCTCCCAGTGATAGATTACAGGCTTGTACCACCATACCCTGCCTTACGTAAGTGTTGGAGATTCATGCTCAGGTCCAGTGTTTATGTGGCAAACACTTTAACTAACTGTAATATGGCCCCAACCAGTTGGCCAAAGATTTCAAAGTTACATACCACATTAACACCGTAAATTTTCCTAAATTTTCAGAAAATAGACTCATAAATATGTTTTAAGACCGTCTGTCACAGTAGTTTTTTTTTTGGTTCGGTGTGAGAGAGCATGTGTGTGAGTGAGTGTGTGTATGTGTGTGTTTGTCAGAGGGCATCTGTGTCCCTATGGAGGACCAAGAATGACTTTGGGAATCATCCTGGATAACTTTTACCTCCTTCTTGCCTCGTTATAGGATTTTTCCAAGCTCTGCCCATCAGAACCGGAAATGCAGGCTGCCACTGCTTCTGCCTGGTGTTTTTTACACAGGATCTGGGATCCAAACTCTGGACCTTCTGCTTGTGAGACAGAGGCTTAACTCTATGAGCCATGTCTCCAGCCCATAGTGCTGTTTTTAATGGTGAAAACACTTGGTATCTAAATTAATACCAATAATGGATAATATGCTATGTAATATGTACATTAACATTCTATACAGTAAATATGTACTTCTAGTGGAATGCATAAAGCTGTATGAACAGGAGATTACAAATCTACAATGAGAGGGGAATGGCAAAATGGCATAGGAACCAATTTAAAGAGCTTCCAATGACAAGAGCTCTAAAAAATGAACGTAACCTTTGGCTAGCCCAACATATAAATATCCATTAGTCTATTCTGACATAAATGACTAAATGCGTACAACACCGAGAGAGCTAGATAAATCACTTAGGCAGAGGAAATCACCTTTGTAGAATTTCGGATAACTCCTTTTCACATTCTCCCCTCAAGAGGGTAGAGGCACCACTCCTGCTTCCTAAGTGTGGGCTGTGGAGCAGCGCAGGGACAGAAAAGGAAGGACAAGGGGTGGAGGGTGACTGTACAGGGAGCACAGATCCCTATGGAGACCATCTAGGCCAGTCACTGTGACAACAAGAACCTTTGAAAAGACTATAACCATATCTTTTCCCTTGTATGGTCTCCCCCCCAAATTCCAGTGTGGCCGGAAGAACAAAAGACACAAGTGTCAGCTAAGGAGCATTGTACACAATGTCTAATGCAAGGAAAACTGTGAAGGCCATATAAAAAGAAGGGATGTCTGAGAGGCCAAGAAGAGGCTAACAAGACAAGAAGGCTAAAGGTAGTATGGTGTCCTGATGCTTGGGCCAGAAAATGGCATGTGTAAAGAACTAAGGAAATCTGAATAAAGTAATGGTTTTTGTATCAGTATTAGTCTACCACTGAACAAATACAAGACATGACTTTAAAATGTAATGGAAAACAGGACATGTAGTGTATCAGATATCTTCCCAGTAGTTTTGCAACTTTTCTGACAACCAAAACTTTCCTAAAAGTAAAATATTACTTTCAAAAAGTGGAAAAATTTTTTAGTCAAAGCTATGTCTTTATAACAATATGAGGCTATGGTCAGAATATGAGTTATAAATACCATATGTGTTCTAAATCTATGTGTGTGCATATATATATATATATATATATATATGCACACACACCACACACACACATTTACTCATGAATGTGATAGTTAATCCTGGAGGTCAACTTGACATACCTTTCATTAATTTAAAATTAGTTGAGACCACCTGAAGAGATGATTCAGATCAATACATTTACAATACAAAGACCAGCCCTAGATCAATCAGAACCTGCATAGATCTTATAGAAATCTCCCAGTAGTGGACCAGATAAAAGGAGCCACAGAACAGAAGAGGAAAGACTCTCCAGGAACCCTCCAGCCATGTGGAGATGTCTGCCCGGACTTGCCTGCCTACAGCTTCAGCCACCAGCCATGTGCTTCAGCCATTAGCCATGTCACCTACGCTGTGAAAGACTGAATCTCCCCTCTGGAACCCTGAGGTGAATAAATTTCCTTTTCTCCTAAGTTATTTGACTTTGGGTGCTCTCTCAGCCAAAGTAACCATTACAATGAAAAAGTTAAAAAAAAAATCTAAATATTAACCTCTGAGTAGTTACTAGTGATTTTAAGAGTTTCTTTTTTGTATACTTTGATTCTTGTTTTCCACTGAGTAGTGACAACTTTTAGCGCTGGGCCTCAATAATTCTATGTTGCAGGGGACAGGTATAGGGTACAAAATCAACTAGATTAAAATAACATGTTTTGATAAATACCCAACTTTACTCTTTCAAGAAAAGTATCACAGAAGACAGCATAGAGAATCTACTGCAAGCCTGGGAATTAATCAGCTATAGATTGAGATCCCAATCTCACAGAAGGCAGTGTAAAGAAGCTATTTTGAGCTTGGGAATCAATCATTTACAGACTGAGATTCCAGTCTGGCCGCTGTCAGTTGGCATTGAACAGCTGCACAAACTTCGTTGACCCCTCATATTTTAAGGATTACACAATGCCCACTTATCTGCAGAACTACCCCCCAAACGATTTACTTTAGCCATAGAAATATGAAGTACATACTTTATATGCTTATGTGCTACATAAAGCATGTTTCAAAATCTCTAATGTATTAGAGAATTAGATTAACAGTCAAAAGTTAAAGCTATGGCAACAGCCTGATCACAGCAAAGACCATCACTACTGGCAATATCAATAAAAATCCAAGTAAAAGTGAAATGCAATTGTGGAAACCATAGTTTACAAGATGCAACAGGAAGCAAAACACAATTGCAACTTGAGCTTGTTCTACTTGTGCAGTCATTTCTCAAATATTTCTAAGTAGACTTTCATTCTGGCAATTAAGTGTACTATGGTTACCATGCCCACAACACCACTTTCGTGAACAACAATGAGAGCTAACCTTTCATATATCCTTCTACCTTCCAAAGGCAATAAAGTTTCCCTACAAATGAATATAAATTTTTCAATACAAATTAATACCACCCATAAGATAAACTATAACCTTATTTGAACTTCTGGATTATATTTTTTCCTTTCTTCTTTGAAACAGGGTCTCACATAGCCCAGGCTGGCCTCAAACTGTGTAACTAAGGATGACCTTGAACTTGGATCCTCTATTCTCCACACTGAGGTACTAGAATTATAGGGGTGAACCACCAACCCTAGCTTAAAAAGTCATTTCCAATGAGACATATATTTTGATATGTATCAAAATTTTATATTTTAGCTAAATGCAGTCAATATCCATAGGAAAATAACTTGTCCTGGACCTCCATGGACACTGAGATCTGCAGATACTCAAGAACTTTATGTAAGATGGAGCCTGGACACATATCTGATATACTGAACATTTCTATGTTACTTATAATATAAATGCTATGAAAATTGTTGCTATGCCACGTTTTTAGGAAAAAGTTTGTTCAATATAGATACAACTTATTTTTTCCCATTTTTATTTTTTTCTACTTTTACAAACATATTGAATATTCATCCCAGCTCCCCCCCACCTTTCACTTTCATGTTTCTATGAATCCCAGGGTACACTCTGGCTTGTCTACTCTTGTGGAGGCCCAAGCTCTGTGGCATATCAAATTACTTCTCTTTAGGCCACCCCACTGATATGTGCATTTCCCTTCACTCATCCAGTTTTAGACCCACAGAGATTTTCACTGCAAGTTTCTATTCTATGGGTTTAACAACAGCTACTACAGAACAGTTTGATAGTACTACTTCTTCCTACCTATAGTTTACAGTAACAAGGATGGGTACCATTCTGACAAGCGGGTCTTGAATCCAATCAGAAAGCTGTTGGTTGTCTCCTTGATCCTCATGTCACTGTTACACTAGTGGTCACCTGTTGCCATGGTGATTTATACTGCAACTTACAGCTCTCATGCCATTGATGGGGCTTGTGATTATTTTTCTCCCCCAGTAGCTTCTGTAGTATTCCTTGGTACTGTGTAAGCATCCAGCAAGGAGAAAGTCCTCAGACCAGTTTCAGTTGATCTATTTTGCCCATGTTCTGCGGTCCATGTGTGTTGCATCTGCAGGAACAGGCTCTTACTGACAGTTTTTGGAGGGCAACCAAGAGCAGTGGCAAAAGCCTGTATTTGGGGCCTTTAATATTTCTCTGATCAAAATGTCTTAATTTTAATTTCTTTGAAGTTCTTTGATTTGTGGAAGAAGACAAAAATTACCAAGACCACTAAAAGGATCCAGGGAATAAGTATTTTCTGGTTATATGGGCAAGGAAAGCAATGCATTAAGGTGATATGGTGGCTTTCATAAAAGTGAGTAATGGGACTTCCAAGTGTTCTGCAATTAAGAAAAAGATTCTTTTTTCCTGTATCATGTTTTATGTTTCCTGTTAGTCCTCCAAATTCTAATCAATAACAAGGAAGGAGCCACACTGATACTCATACAAATTTTAAAAAATATTTTATCTGTCTATCTATCTGTCTGTCTGTCTGTCTGTCTGTCTAGATAGCTATCTAGATATGATCTATGTATCTCTCTATCTCTCTCTCTATCTCTCTATCCATCTATCTGTCTATCTGTGTATGTGTATGTGTGTGTGTGTGTGTGTGTGTGTGTGTGTTTGTATCAGAGGGCATTATGTGTCTCTGTGGAGGACCAAGGATGATTTCAGGAATCATCCTGAATTGCTTCTACCTCCTTCTTCCTTTGCTCTGAGATTTCCCAGGCTTTGCCCACTAGGTCCAGAAGTACAAGCTGCCGCCATTTCCACCTGGCATTTTTACGTGGGACCTGGGATCCAAACTCAGGACCCTCTGCTTTCGAGACAGAGTCTTAACCCCTGAACCATCTCTCTAGCCCTGGTATTCATGCAAATTTAGCCCACACATCAACACTACAACATATTATTACCATTTCACAAATGAAAAAACTAAAGTCAAATGTTTTAAGTAACCTGACAGATTCACACAGGTAAATAAGGTACAGACAGAAAGTACCTCATAGTTAGAAATTATATATGTATTTCAAACATAGTGTATCAGGTTATCTGACTTCTTTAAGAGCCTTACATAACCAGCTCTCCCTTAGTCTATTCCCATAAGAGCTGTTAAGTATGTGCACTTGGGCACTTGCCACAATGTATTACAATCACTCACTTATCAATGTACCCTTTTCAATCATGACTTAGTGTATTCAAGCAAATTCCTTATTTACCACTTCACTACAACTCTGAGGCCATCATTTACCAGATGTACACAAGGGCAATCTGACATTCCCTGAGCTCCAGTAACACCCAACAACCTGGTGTTACCAGTATAATTAGGGAAGGCTCAGGCAGAAAGATAGTCAATGAGGTAAACCCTATGTCATAAGGCTGTTCTTAGTATTTTAAGACCACTATAGGTGACATATGGGCTTTCCTGAAAAATTCTACACAAGTAAAAATGTCATGATGAAATCCATTATTTTGTACAAATAATACACACTAATGAACAAAAACAAAAATTAAACATATAACCATAAAAGGAAGACAAGAGAAAATATAAATTACTGAAACAGCCTAAGATAAATTCTTGCCACAAACTCTTTTCATTACATTGTAACTAATCAGGAGAAGCAGACTATAAAATTCATATGCTTTTCCACACAAAAAATGAATGAGATGGGTGTTTAAAGCAATTGGAGAATGCTACAGAATAATTACAAATGATACAGGATAACATTTACAAAATGAGGCATTGAGCTTTTTTAATACAAAAAGATGAAATTCTGCTTTTTTTTTTTAAACATAAAAGGTCTTAGAACTTAAAAATCAAATACAAAAATACCAACAATGCAATAGTGAGACTAAATACTAAAATTACTCTTATTTTTTGTTCAGGAACCTTTTAACTAATAAATGTTAAAGCTGTGGTTTCCATTTTCTTTCTGTTTCTACAAGTCCTTTCTAGCAGTACTCACTTTCTCTTCCTGCCCTCTTACTACATCAATTTCTAATCATGCTTTGTTTGTCATTAACTCTTTTAAAACAAGGAAATAATAAATATCCCCAACTCTTGGATAGCTAAAATGGCAGTGCCATAAGACTATCTTGCGTAACTTTAGAGTACACTAATTATCTAGAGTGACAATCTTAATTTTTAGAAACAGAAAACACATGAACTGATTCATCTTGACTACTCAGGAAACACAAAACAAGGAATCGTGTTTGTGGAAAGACTGATAGCAAATCTATCTAGTAATAATTGTCACCCAGACAAGGAAAATAGAAGAGTCTTCAGAAAAAAATACATCATGACCAAAACATGGCAAGGAAATAGCATTAGTTTGGAGCAGAGAAGGAAGAAAACCAGCTGACACAGGACAAACAGGTTAGACAGAAGTAGACCAAATATCAAAGTACCAGAGAGGCCGGACCTCATGGTGGAGATGGACTAGAGGTGCCGCTGACAGAGATGATAGGCGCTGAGTTACCTGAGACAAAAGATGGTTGTAGCCACTAGAGGAAAGGCACACCCATGTCAACAGAGATAAAGTGAACAGAAAAGCATTTTAAATGGAAAGCTGAATCATGAAAAGAGTTGGGAAATGCAAAATACAAAGAATCAAACAAATGCTCCACAGATGAGAAAAATGTAGAAGTGAAACCAAGTGATTAAAAGGGCAGAAAGGGACAAGAAGGATATAAAACAGGTCTACTAGAGAAAAATTAAAATTTACCAAGTGATTTCTTGAATTTGAATTGACTAGATCTGTTTTTTTTCTTATACTTCTGCTTACTGGGCAAAACTTGATCATAACAGACATTTTCCTTCATGCATAGAAGAGAAAATTACTGCTGAGGCCAACTCATTATTGATAAAGACAAGGGCTGAAAACACCATTCGTTCATGTCCAGTATTTTCACTCTGATGAACAAAATGATTTCTTATCGACAATATGTGCATGCACACTGATAACCTTCATGACTGACACTTTAATTTGTAAATTACAAATGTGTTTTCCTTCTTTTTGTGCTTTACAGCATTTGGAGGAATTCCTGCTTTTGTCCTCCCTCCCACCCTTAACAGGAAATGGGAAGGAAACTAGGTGATTCTACAACATACTAAAAATAAGTCTGACAGAAGCTTGTAACACCCAGGGTTAGAAAATGAGAAGGTTTATTATGAAGGCAGAACATAGAAAGCACCCTTCACTTCCAGCTAGAAATGAAAGCAAGCAAACACTGAACAGAACACCAAGCCAGTAAGGAAGAGTCGCCTGCAGAAGAATGGATGTTGCTGCTTATTGTTATTATTATTATTTTGGGTTGTTTGTTTTTTTTTTTTTGTGACAAAGGGCCATGTAGCTCAAGCTGGCCTTGAACTAGCTACACAGTTAAAAATGACCTTGAATTGCTTATCCTCTGCTTTTACCTCCTGAGTGCTTAGATTATAGGCATGCATGATCACAACTGGTTTGGTAATTTATTTTTGACCCTGAAAAATAGCACAGGATAGAAAAGTAACTGCACTAAAGTTCCATTTACAGAGATGCAATTTAATTCTTAAATGAAAAAAACTTGATAATCAGATACTTGTTGAAAGAAAAAAAAGGGGAAGATATAATAGATATCACAGTGCAGCAGCATATCATCATAAAGAAACAACCTGTCTACACGACACACTCATCCGCAACTAGTCAGCAACAGTCAGCTTCTGGAGGCCAAAGCATAGAATTATTTCAGGATAGTACAGATGCTGGAGATCTGCCATGGTCCTAATAAATCTGAATTTCTTGAAAAATTGATATGGTTCTGTTATCTGTACAGAATACAACTGACAGAAGTAGGTACTCAATCAGTCACGGAAAATAAAATTACCATGCACCAACTAGAAGGGTTAACAAAGAACCAATTATCTAGAAACACATACAATGTCTAGAATTTTATCACCCATATCCAGAATTTCTTCCTTCAGGTGCTCAAAAGTCATAAACGGTATAGGGATGGTTTCCTGACAATATTTTCCAATTATCTTCAGAGTTCTTGTGCTACCCAGTCCAGAAGCAGACATCTACACACTACTTACTTTTCAGTTTCTTCAGAAACTTCCTGAACGAATAAAGTTGGCTCGTTGGTCTCCACTGAGGATGTGCTAAAACTAGGAATGTCACTCATATTAAAAGATGAGATATGGAAGCCAATCGTATTGTCTCCAAAGTAAGCTGCCTTAAGAAAAAAGAAAGAAAAGTTTAAAACAACCAGATTAAAACCCCCAAATTAAAAATAATACAGTGCATATTCTCACTCAAAACCATAATTTAGCTAAGAATAAAAATGAGTATTTCCAATAAGAAATGCTAATGTTGCTTCAGCCCTAAAAATACAATGTTATAAGTATTACAGTATTATAAGAAAGTATTATAAATACAGTATTATAAGAAAGACAATGAAATAGTACAAATTCCTGAATTTAATAAAAAGCATTAAACTACATAGACATTTTGGTGACCGACATTTCAGTCTTTACTTCAGCCAGAGAGAGGACAATGCTCTACTCCTCGGCATCACATTCTGTCTGGAAGCAGCCGGAGAGAGCTTGTGTTCCATGAGGCTGTAAAATCAGCTACTAAATTGCTGACCTGGAATATTTCCAACCATAATATTCTGGAACTGTATATTACTTGGTGATAAAAATCTTGACCTCACCTCTAGACAAGCCATTTATCCTGGTTTGCTGATCTAGGAAACGGAGGGTTGGCTCTTTTTACAGTGGGGAGAGACATTAGAGTTATTTCAGGATAGTACGGATGCTGGTCCTAATAAATCTGAATTTCTTGAGTTACGTGAAGGTGGCTGATCCTTTTATATTAATTTCTGATCATTATGATGTTCAGTCTTGGTTAACCAAGTAGCTCATGTTTAGCATTTAGTTTTATAATTCTAAAATTCACGATAGGACAACATTAGTTTTATGAAATTATACTAGCTTCAGTAAATGGCTCAGTACATTCCAATCTCTTTCGCTAAGAGTCCTTCATCTAGGAAAGAGTTGAAGTTAATATGCCAGGTGGACAAAGATTTCAGTACAAATTATTTCAACCCAAATTGCCCAAATTAGTTGCTCGAGTACTTAAATAAAACACAAGCTGTGTGACACTATTTGTAAGTGTCTTCTATATAGGCCATTCAAACAGTTGATGTTAGAATGATGGCAGCTCATATCACTTCACACACAATTATGAAGCAACACCAAGACAAATGACATGGCGTCCGTCCCCATGGAGCGGTCTGCAACACAGAGTACTATACCTGCAGTGAGTCCAGTCTGGCTGTTAACCAGGGTCCATTTCATTCAGTGGTACATCTTCCTCTGATTGCAGGACAATAGGTATGGTGGCATGCAGACTGTTCTAACTGTGGATTCATTTACATTCAGTGATTGTTGATGCCTGGAGCCCCCCAAATAACAGTCAGCTGCTGGACAAAAGGGATAGGTAACTGACTTTCAAATGGTATCATTTTTCTTCATCTTCCTAGATTAAAAAAAAACTTTTTAGTATTGTGTGTGTGTGTGTGCGTGTGTGTGTGTGTGTGTGTGTGCGCGCGTGTGTGCGTGTGCGTGTGTGTGTGTGTGTGTGCGCGTGTGCGCGCTCGCCACAGTATGTGAGGAAATCAGAGGATGAACTACAGGAGATCACGTGGGTTCTGGGTTTGAACTCGGGTTCCACAGGCATGGCAGCAAGCACTTGCACCTGCTGCGCCAGCTCCCAGCACTACTTCTGGATTTTATTTGTTAGGCCTTCATCTAATTACAGTACTTATAAGTAACTTTATTCCAGTTTTGTCACCAAATCAACATATAATTTCATGTTTCATTCCACAATAAATAAATAATTTACTTGGTTATAAGAAGGCTGCTGACCCCAACAACATCCTTTCCTGCTCAACACATGCCAAAAAAGTAAAGGGCAAAATCAGTTAATTCCCATTTTAGGTCAGGTGGCCAGTAAGCTTTAAACTCAGTGAGTGCTTATAAAGGAAAGAAGTAAGATACCATGCGATACTCACTACTACTTCATGTAGCATAAGTATTTTGACACTAAATTAGGAACTTGCCTATGCCCTAGTAAATCACTATCCTAGAATCAAACAGTTGTTGAGATAAAATCCTCACTCGGCTGTAAGATTCAAATCTCAGGTTTCAACCCCTTATCTTTATATTTGATGTGATATATATAGTATCCTTGACCACTTATTTAATTAGCAGCCTCTTCATCTGGAAAACTCAGCACTGCTTCTGCAGCTTAAAACCACTGGAACTCTTCATGCTTTTTGAAATTTTTAAAAAACAGCATCTTTAGGGCTGAGGAAATGGAGATGTGGTAGAACACTTGCTGGCATGCACAAAGCCTTGGATTCCCATCTCCAGCACCTTATAATTTAATTTTTTCAAAAGAGTATCTTTTCACAACTGCAAGGATAATATAAGTATTTAAGACTCCTTTCTAATCATAAAATAAAACTTTAAGACTGGAGAGATGACTCAGCTGATAAGAATACTTGCACAAACATCAGGGGCTAAGTTCAAATTCCTAACACCCATGTAAAAAGTTGGGCATGGCCTTGCACATGCCTGTAATCTCAGTACTATGGAAGGCGGAGACATGAAGATTTCTGGGACTCCACATACATGCATGGCTATAAATCACCCCCACCCCCGACACACACTCTTACTAACACACACAATAAGTGAATAAACAGTTTCTCAGAGAAACTGTACTGTCCTAAGAATGGGACTGCCTATTCTACTTATTATGTGCATCATATTCTTGGGCAAGAAAGTCAATTTCTGTGTTGCGCTTCCATTTCCTCATTTGAAACACAATAACGACTGTATCTGCAGTAAAGGATTTTCTCAGTCTCAAATAGTGAATACACAAAGAGGCAAGGGACAGTGGCTAGTCATATTTTAAACATGACATAAATGTTAGTTATTAAGTTTCTTTAGCTCCAAATTCCTATACTATTCTACATGTACAACGCCTGCCCAACTAACATATTGCCTATCGTTTTAAATAAATTTGATGTTTCCTCTTGGTAACTACTGTTCACACAGAAAGTATACACATGCCTACTCTTATAGGTACACTGTATACCAATGCAGTTTTCAAAAAAATTACTGCATAAATATGTATTTTTTAGTTTGGAAGAACTTGTTTGGAGGAAATAAACTACAGAAAATTAAATGAAATGAATTAAGATTAAATACTAAAGGGTACAGTATGAACAGTTTAACACACAAAGAGCAATTGTGGGAGGCAACAGGGAGGAGGGAAGGTTAGAGCAGCCTTTGACTTAAGGGCAAGCAGGACTTAAACAAAAAGAAATAAGGAAGCATGTTTCATATTCTGAAGCATTGTTCATTCCACAAATACTTACAGAGCACCTTTCACAGGTCAGGCTCTGTTCTAGTCCTTGGGAAAAGGCAATGAATGAAGCAGAAGTTGACTGGCTAAAGGGTACTCCAAATCAGAGTCACTTTTTTGTTTTATTTTTAGCAGAACTGGAGACAGAACCCAAGGCTTTTGGTATACTAAGCAAGTGCTCTGTTGCTGAGCTATGCCTCAACCTGGAAGCTAAATTTTGAAGTACAAAATGAGACAGGCTTGTCTTTCTATCATAGGAAATACAATGTCACTTAAATGTCTTATAAACTAGAATTTAAAGTTGTTACTATAGTTACTATGATTTTGCAACCATGACAAATGTTCAGATATTACCAGTATGCATAATTTGGTAATTTTTCATGTACTGTAGATTATATTCTAAATCTACCTAGCTGTTTATATAGAGTATAATCTCTTTAATAGAGATATTCTCTATATTTCCTGAAACAAATAGTGTTAAGAGAATTAGAAACATAGAGTCCTTATTGCTGAATAGTTTTTGTTTATTGTTCCCCAATTCTGCCCAAAGGAAAGCTGTGATGGTTAATCTCAAATGTCAACTTGATGGGAGCCAGAAAGAACTGAAAGGAAAACTGAAGTGAACTGAACTGGAAAATCTGTGGGAGATTATCTTGATTACATTAATTGAGGTAGGAAAACTCTCTCAACATGGGTGGTAGCATTCCTTGGTTGGCACCCTGGACTGTATAAACAGAGAAAGGGAACTGAGCAGCAATATTCTGCCTTCTGATTGTGGATATGATGTGACTAGCTGCTTTAAGGTCCTGCCATCTTGTCTGAGGACTGTACCCTGAAATTGTGAACAAGAATAAAGTCTTCCTCCCTTAAGTTGCTTTTGTTGGAAATATTTAACCACAGCAACAGGCAAAGTAACCAAGACACAATAGTGATATACCTCCACAGATTTCTGCTTTAGGAATTCCTTACTACTATTCTTTTCTCTTTATTTCTTTCCTTTCTTCATCTACCAGTGAACTACCTACAAATCCTAAAGTTGGGAATGTGCTTGAACAGGCCTACAGGTGATAGCAATTAACAGTCACACTTGTGCACGTGCGCACACACATGAACCCAGAAATATGCATCCTTAAGAAATCCTGCCCTTTTTCTCCTTAGATCTTTGCAGTCACAAAAGCTTTCCAACTGTTCCCTCCATAGTTAAAGAAAATCTTTCATAAATAACCATCTGACAAAGTCTGCCCAATTTTCACTTCCCAATGATGGACCAGTAGAAATTTCTGACAGATAAGTTCCAACATGCTAGTTTATCCACAAGAATCACATACCTCCAACCACCTTCCTTAGTCCAATCCTCTTAGTACATCTTTCTCAAGATATTAAGATTCCTCCATCATCCCCACGATCAGATTTTAGAGCTGTTACAACTACGCAAACCACTACATTGTATCTTGGTAAACATATTTTACTATTATTAATAAAGCCTTAATTAAATACAAATAGACAATTAAATCCAACAAAAATAGTGGACTCAACAGTGAATGTATTTAAAATACTTAAAAGCTAGCTGAAAAATTGTGCATAAAAATCATCCATAACTATCTATAACGCAGATAAATCTAACATTCTTAAGTTTGAAAGCTTCGTGAAATTCTACAGCTTCTCCTCAATCAACTCACTCTTGATTTTCTGTTTTTCTGAAAAAAACTACTCTGTTCCCCCTTAATTAGGAATGGTACTAAGAAATTCGGTGAGAAGGGGACCTTTAAACAAGGTCCCAAGGCTTTCTCAGTACCTTTCCATACATCCTAGCATTGCCTGTTCATTGGATGTTATATAATGGGAACTCAGCTGAAAAAGAAATACAAGGCTCAACAAACTAAACCCTAAAGGATTCATTGCAGTTCTATGAACTTTTAAAGCCAATTTTCAACTTGAAGACCACATTAATTGATGGGATTATTTCAAATTGCTAACACATTTTCACAAAAGCAAAAATAACTAATGTTATATTCCACATCTAGATGCACTGAAATCAAACGTGTGCATTACAACATCTTTTGAACCATCTACGCTCTATGCAAAAGCCATCCTTAAAAACTACCAGAAAACATCTAAAACCGTTTGCCACAACTCTCAAAATCAAGGTGCACTCAGCAGAGTTGCTCCTGATTCAAACCAACATATACCGGCAAAGAATACTGGTAGCTACTGAATCAATATTAAGATTAGTTCATGGCATAATCCACAAGGGCAAGAAAATTTGCTAAAGGGTAGAACATTAATTCCTTGGGGTCGCATTTAGGCTTGTCAATGAAGAACGGAGCCCTGCATGACTTTGTATGATAATAAGCAGTCAGCTGATCCCGAGATCTTGCTCAACAGGAGTTAAGACTCGAGCACGTGGACAGCTGGCCATTTATTTGCATAAGCGCTTCAAGGCTGATGCTGAAACACTGCGTGAATCCACGACTTGTCTCATGCTGAAAAACACATTTTTCCAGTCGCCAGCGGCCTTTTTTAATACCAGTGGGGCAAACTAACCACGAAGCATCCACCTCGCCCCGCGCGGCCTCGGACGCCCCGCGCCGCCCCCGGCCCCGCCGCCCCGCCGCCCGGCCGCCCGGCCGCCCCCGCCCCCGGCCGCCCCTCCCACGCGAGCTCCGGGGCGGGGCGCGACCAGGCCCCCCGCGAGTCCCGCCGCACCACCCCCGGCGGCGAGCGGGCGGCGCGAGTCCGCTCCACTCACACGCCCGGCGCGGCCCCGGAGCCACCGTCGCACCTCGGCCTCGAACGCACAACGGGGGAAGTGGACAGGCCGCCAGAGCCGGGCTCCGCGCTCCTCCGGAAGCCGCCGGGCCGGCAGGAAATGACGAAGCGGAGGTGGCGCGCCGCGCCCGGTCGCCCGTTAGCGGCCCGCGCTCCCACCGGCCGCGGCGCACCGAGCCTCGAGCGAAGCGGCGCCGGCCTCGCGCGCCCCGGAGCCGGCAGCGTGAGTGCCCGCGGCCCCCGCCCGCCCCGCGTCGCGTCACCGGCCCCGCCCTCCGCCCCGCCCCGGGCCTGGGCGCCGCGGGAAGGCCCGGGTACCCGGCGCGGGGCCGGCGGGCCAGTTGGCGGGAGTCGGGGGTTAGCTCGGGGCGGTGCCGGGAGCCGGGCGTGCGCGTCGGGTGGCAGTGCGGGCGCTGACCCCACGTCCGCGGGCCGATGCCACCTGTTGCCCCTTCCCCGCCTTCCTCGTGGGGAAGAGGAGCTGCGGTGCCTCGGGCAAGGCGGGTGTGCGCCCCGAGGACACAGGTGTTCCCCTGCTCGGAAGTCGAAGAAAGCACAGCACCCCTTTCCTTCCCCACCGCAGTGGGGTTTGTTGTGAATTGGCTCAAGATTGCAAGCTGAATTTAAGAAAAGAATAAGGTTCTAAGTGGATTCAGACTTAGGACGGTGCAGATAATGTGAACGGGAACTCAGAGTCGGGATTCTTTAAATCTTAAGATGGTTGATCACTAGAATAGGACTAAGTTTTCTACCTAAAAGTTTGTCAGTCTTAAACTAAATACTTGTTGACTTATTTAGGGAGTTTCGCCTCTGATTACTTAACGTTTCCTTGACACTTAATTCAGTTCATCTAACATCTTCCTACTGAAATAATTCAGCATTAAATCACAGGAAAGTTAAAGAAAAGGTTAGTTTACTTGAAAGACCCCTGAGTATCAGTCACTCTATTGGTAATTTCACTGGACCAATAAACTTGCCAGAAATTCAATCATTGAAGTGCCCCAAGTCATTTCAGTTTGGACTTAAGGAAAGGCATACTGGCGTGCCTCAACACTCGGCAGATATCTGTGCAAACACTTAGACTGCAGCTTGCTGGGAGGGATGATCAAAGTTCAGGCTAATGTGGGCCATGGTTCTGCACTATGACTCGGTGAGTCTTATAAAAAATGCTGCTGGTCATGACAGGACTGTCAGGAAAGGCCTAGCCTCGTTGCAAATTTTTCACAATTGTAGTCCCAAAATAACTCAAGTGTACGCCCCAGGCACCATGGAAATAAATGGTAGTGTCATTGCATACAAGTAATGTATAATATGTATTGTATAATTCAGACTTAACAGTTTGCCAATTTGGGATAGCATGGTAGGAGAAAATCAAGCTCTGGGTAGAAATACATGACTTACTAAATGCAATGTGAGCGGAATTTTACCAAAGTTGAAGCAGGGAATAATTGCTTGTTTAACTCCTTTTGGGCATTAGGAAACACTTTGGTAATTTGCCAGATGTACGACGCCTATGCAATATCCTAGTGACTATTGATGTATATTTCCTGTTTCTTCCCCAATTTGCTCATAACTCCCAAGCTACCACTGTTTTTGCATTGTTAGCTGGATGTCTCAAGTCATAAAAGCTTTTTCTGTCCTCAAATGTGCTTATGGTCATTATTACTTTAACATTTGGTGTCAACAGTGGTCGAAATTTCATAAATTGAAAGCAGTTATATTTGTCATGTCTTCTAGAACTCTGCATCTATAGTTAGGCTCATTACTTATAATAAATCCTAATTTATAGAACCTCTGATTTGAATTTAAAAAGTAAGGTTTGAACATGTGACTTACCCCTGTGCCTCCTCAAACAAAAAGCTCGTCATCATTAATGTCTAAGAATTGGATCTATTTTAATACTTAGATCTTAAATTTATGAATTGTATATAAACTATATATGAATAAAAAGTTCTATTTTTATTACTCCTTGGGTAAAACATGCCCCTTATCAGGGCAAAACACACAGGATGGACTGCAAGATTTTGTTAAAGGACTTCTGCAGTATCCTAGAACATAATTTCGTAGACATTTCACATATTTCTTTTCTTAGCATTAAAAAAAATTGCTGTATTCTTGGAACGTACAGTGTTGGGCTGGAGAGATGGCTCAGGGGTTAAGGCTGCCTTGTAAGCAGAAGGTCCCAAGTTCAGATCCCAGGTCCCACATGAAAAGGCCAGGCAGAAACCTCGACAGCCCACATTTCTGTCCCTGGTGGGTGGAACCTGGGAAATGCCAGAGTGAAGCAAAAAAGGAGATAGACGCAATCTTAGATGATTCCTGAAGTCACCCTGGGTCCTCCACAAAGACACATAGTGCCCTCTGATGCACACTCACACATACAAAATAAAGAAGTAAACTTTTTAAAAAAGAAATTATAATACAACCATCATACATTTGTTCTTTCTGTATAGTGTCTAAAAACACTTCTAGATTTCTTTCATGTATGTTTTTTTATATAGACCTATCTTTTATGTTCAACACAAGGAACTTTCTATTTAAGGAAAACTTCATTTCTCAAACACAAATAAGAAACTTTTATTCTTTTACTTGCTATTTTATATATTTGTGATTATCACTCTTTCCACAGGAATATCCAAAGAATATATTTCCACCAATAAACAGCAAAAAGTAACTTTTAATTTTGAAGTTTCCTTTAGCCAAATTTGGCCAATAGGTCAAGACTAGATCCTGCTACAAATGTGCTGCATGCTGGGAGGCGTGCAGAAGAGCAGGCCATGCTTCGGTCTTTTCTATGCTCTTCTCATGAGGGCAACGCTTACCAGTGCTTCGGCCGCTGTTGGAGTTGCATTTTGAAGAATTGTTTTCATCTGAGCAACAGTTAGTTTGGAAACTGCAATGACATGAGCTTAACCCTTTTTAGTAATATTTTTTTATCCCACATTTTAACCTAAATTGTAAGGTTTCAAAGTAAAAAAGCAGGAAATGTATGTGTTTATCTTTATGATCTAATTCAGGGGTCAGTTAACTTTTTCTTAAAACATTTTAGCCTCCATAGATACTGAAAAATTGAAAATATTACGCAGGTACTGAAATGGTACAGAATACCTCAATGGTAGGAAGTATTCTCAGCATGTATAAGGAAATGGATTTGATCTCCAGAACCCCAAAATAAAAAGAGAGAGATGAATGGCATGTACTCATTTAGAAATGTAAAACATTCTTGACTGCGGGCCATATAAAGGGGGCAACCATACCTTTGCAAACATTTTGTTTTCTCCCTTCTAGTATCCATGCCTGGAAGTTACGATATGATGGGTGATGACGGTTCTATTGATTACACTGTTCATGAAGCGTGGAATGAAGCCACCAACGTGTACTTGATAGTGATCCTCGTTAGCTTTGGTCTCTTCATGTATGCCAAAAGGTATGCTCGTAAACAAGAAAAGGCTGGTATGAATTTACAGTTAATGACCTCGTCCGAAATATTTGTCTTGCTCTGAAAGGTGCTCTTTACTCTGTTCTCACCTCAAGCATTGGTAACTGAGGTTTGGCCTCAAAGCTATATTCAGCTCTGGGTCATAGGGCCAACTTCTCTGATTTCAGTGCTATCACTTCTAATGTAGCCTAATTTTATCATCAACTTTTTTTCATTATTACTTTACAATGAACAAGTATAATTTTTTCAAAAAAGTTACCCTGAGATACAACTCTTATATATTTAGTAACTCTTTCTTCATCTAGTTTAATCTTTTTCTTGATTCCTATGCATGGTGTGACTTTGCACTCACAAATGAGGTGACTCTTCGTTATCGTCTTCTGTTCACTGTTTATAAGAAATGTTAGTTCCTTGAGAACAAGGAGCTTGTCTTTCATTTCTGTCCTTTGGTTTACCTCATGATCAAATCCTCCATAAGCATATTTTTGTCTTAAATGTTAGCATAGCTTAATTTAGTTGCCCACTTTCACCTTTCCTGGCTTCTTTTCTGTAAGTACAGGGAAATAATAATGGTTGTAAATAGTATTGGATGATGATATTTTAAAGAGGAAAAACAGTATTAGTTGGATTGATTTGCATCTGCTTATAGGCATATTCATTCTCTACCAAATTTTTTTTTAAAAAGTCATTAAACAGTTCACAATAGTTAATACTCCACAAATCATTTCCATTTAGCCTGGAGATACTTCTCAGCTACTTGTATTTGTCCTTCCTGGCCTCATGACTCTCCTGAAGAGCTGGCCTGCTGGCTGCCTGAATCTCGTCTGTAGGTGAGAGAAGGTGCCCTGCCTGTCATCGTTATTTGCATGGAACTACTTTCCTCCAGAAGGAGTCACTGCTGCTACCATGCTTTCCTTTTAAAAGCAAGGCATGCTGCTCTTGTCTTTAGACAGATATCCATGCTAAGGCCACATCATTATGTTTAAGAAATTTTATTCACTTTCCAAAATTAAGGTCTGTTCACATTCAGCATATTTGCCATCCTAATAATTTTTTGTGGTTAATATGAGGAGTATTGAGATGTTTCTTGTTTGTACATTTTTATAATGAACTTTTTTAAGGATGAAGGGAAATCAAAATATAAAGGGATTCCATTTTGGTATGTTAAGTTGATGTGTTCAGTATTTTTAATTTATTCTTTGACAATTTCACATATGTAGATAGTTCACACTGACTGCTCTCAACCCATCCTCACCCTTTTCCTTACCACTTCTCTTTACCTCCATCATCCATGAATTCAGCTATCTGTGTAGCCATGGGTCTAGAGCCATCCTCAGCTACCAGTGGGCTCAATAATGGGCACACAGCTGAGATCAATGATTAACCATCCCCTAGAATCTATAGTAGCTAGTAGTGCAGGAGTAAGAAACGGGGAACCCTAAGCACCTCTGCTGTCCATAACTTAGTGGATCATAAGAATATAATGGTCTTATGGGTATTAGAACAAATCTGTACTGTTTTGTTTTTAGGAATAAAAGGAAAATCATGAGAATGTTTAGCATGCCACCTCCAGAAGAAATTGCATTAGAACCCAATTTTTATGACACAGTAAACAAAATTCGTTTAAGACAGCAACTGGAAACATATTCTATTTGTAAGTATATACTGTGCTTAACTCTACACATAGCATGTGTCATGGTTCGAAATGTCAGTTTCCCCCACAAGCTCATATGTTTGAATCCTTAGCTGCTGCCAATATTTGGGACGGTCAGGGCATCTTAAGGAGTTGGAGGCTTGCTCAAAGCAGGCAGTTGAAGGGGTGGGCCTTGAGGTTGGTTAGCCACGCCCTACTAGTGAGTCTGCTCTTGAGCTTGCGTGTAGTATCTCTCAGCCTCCATGATGTCTGCAATGACTTAGGCCTCCTCCAGCCTCTGCCAGCCGTGCCATTCTACCATGAAGGACTACATCTCCCCTGTGGAACCATAAACTGAATAAATCTCCCTTTCTCCCATTAAGATGCTTGACTTTGGGTGTTGTCTCACAGCAACAGAGAAGAGCTACTGGTACAGCATGTTTAAAATAGATTTTATAGAATTGATTCAATTCAACAAAAGTTATGAAAATACTTTTTAAAAAAACTTAGTACTATTTTTCAGATGCTTAACACAGGTTATTTTATGAGGCCTTTCCAAGATTCTGAGAAGTGATTTTTTTTTAAGTTTTGAAAAAATGGAGATTTTTAACTATCAGTTAAGGACTTCCATCTCTTCCTTCTCATTTGAAGTAGTACTGAAGAGACCAAAATTACTGAATACCAAAGTAGTATTGGGATAGCTTCTAGAACATGTGATATTAAGGCATAAGGCCACAAGTTTTATTTGGACAATATTAATACATCCTGTAGTAGTGACCACTGCCAGTATGTATTTAGTGAAAAAGAAGCAAAATTTAAAATGTATAATACCTGAAAAGATTTGAAAACAGGGGAGAGTCTGGCAGGGGAGATGAAAGGTTGAAAGGGGAAAAGGAGGGGAGATAGGATTTGGGACTAGGGAAAATACATGTGACATTAAAAGAAATTTTAAATGTGTAGGGCCTGAAGGAATTGTACATTCAAGTTGTAGTTTTTTATGTCATTTCAAAGACTAAGGTGTAGTATCCATATTATATTAAGCAAGAAAAGTATGGAAAGTAAATACAGGATAGCACTTTTAATAACTAATCTTAATTGTCAGTTTAATAGGATTTAGAACACCACAGAAACAAACAAGCATATCATTAAGTGAGTTAATGTGGTTCTTGAACTGAATAGAAGAAGAAAGGGAGGGGGAGGAGTCAATGAGAGAGCCTCAGCACCGGTTGTCAAACGTGGTAAATGAGCTTGAGCTTGGGAAGCCCCATTGTGAAGGCAGAACTGGCTTCTGCAAGTGCACCATGGCATGCACACAGTCTGTCTCTCTTCTCTTTTTTATATAAATCTTTTTAAAAATTTTATTATTATTTATTTATTCAATTGTGTATGTATGCTTGTGTGCACGCGTGTGTATGTATGGGTGTGTGTGTAGAACCACGGACGAATTCGGGAACCACCATGGACCACCTTCACCCCCACCTTCTCCTTTATTCTGCCCCGGGATTCACAGGCTCCGCCTTACCAGGACCAGAAACGCAGGCCGCCCCCGCTTCCACCTGGCGTCTATACATGGGGATCTAGGATCCGAACTCAGGCCTTCTGCCTGCAAGGCAGAGGTTTAACCCATGAGCTACCTCTCCAGCCCCTAAATCTTTTTTTTTTTTAAAGGAGAAAGGGAACTGAGCACAAGCATATTTATCTCTCCTTGTTTTCTGATTGTATATGCGATGTAATCCTCAAACTGAGCCAAAATAAGCCCTTCTTTCCTTAAGTTGGTTTTAGTTAGGTATTTCTCACAATGATAAGAAAAGGAACTGATAGGCTGTTACAAAATAAAACAAACAATTATTCCTTTTATTATCTTTCCATAATATAATGCCCCCTATGAGGGACAAGCATGGAAAGAAAACATGCATCAGGTTATTGAGCGCACATGCCTTGATTGCTATTAAGGGTTTAAGGAAAAAGGTCTAGACAGTTTTAAAGAAAATTTTCTACAGTAAAAAAATGTGTGTGCTAATAAAAATGTGTGTGCTAATAACAAACGTACATGTGTATACACACCTGAAGGAAGCAAGATGGGATGATCACCACATTGTTACTGGTGGACATCTCAGGCCTAGTGGAATTTCAGGGAAAAATAGAAAAACATGTATACATTCATTCATGGATGCTTGTCTCTGTTATAAAATGGCACATTTATATATAACTTGTATACTTTACATCATCTGTAGATTACTTTTGATACCTAACACAGTATAAATGTTTGTAAATATTTATTATATTTTTGCTTGTGTTTTTTTCTTTTAGTTTTAAGGATGAAATTCAGAGCCATGGGAGGTTAGAGGTGTGGTCTACTGTGAGCTCTGCCCTTTACTCATAGATGTTTGTTACACTGTGTTTAGGGAACAGTGACAAGGAAAATAAATGCTTTTTTTTTTTTTTTTTATTTCTGCTCATACAAACTTAACAGGTATACTGGTCCCCTCCCTCCCTCCACCCCCCACTCCACTCCCTTGCTCTCCCCCTTCCCTCCCCCCCTCCCCATCCCCCAGTGCCTCCTCCTCCCATCCCCGGAGCATCCTTTAATGTGTATGCCAAACTCTCCTCTGTGTCCTTCTCTCTGATGAGGTGCAAGGACCCAGGGGCTTTTCCCAGAACCCTTTCCCCTGTGTTCCCCTTAAGTTTAGGAACACTACTGTGACTGCCAGTCCCTAGCGTCCAAGGATCCTAGTACCTTTAGTTCATTCTAGACTTTGTGGGGTCAATAATGTGTTGGACATTGCGCAAGGCATGCAAAGTCCTGTTATGATTGCTTTGGCCCTAACTTGTGTGGCGTATCTTGCAAATCATTGCTCCTCCCATCCTTGTGCTCTTACACTCTTACCGCCCCCTCTTCCACAAATTTCCCTGAACTTCAGGATGGGGAGAGATTAGGCTGGCCCAGTTCCAAGTGGTTGATATAGAGTCTCTGATGTTCTGAATTATGGTTTGCTGATTTTAGAAAATGCTTTTTCTATTTAGTGCAGAAATTTTATTTTCAAGTATTCACTCACAGTTGAATCCATGGATATTTAGAGGTACCAACTTTATTTATATATTTTGGTCAGGTTGAACTTGGAAGGGTTCTTAGCATAAATTTAATTCTAAGAACCAGTTAAAAGTGATTCTTTTGGAGAAAGAATTGGGAAGGCAGCTCTAAGACTACTAGGTAGAAAGAAGACACAATTGTCACTATTTATTCTTTTGTTCTTTTTGCATTTTGTATTGTACTCATGTTATCGGTGCAAAATAAGAAATAAAACTTAGCATTGCTGCATTATTCACAGTAGTCAAAAGGTAGAATTACCCAAATGACCTTGGAGATGAGAAAATATACAAAACATAGAGTAAGCATGCTTTAGAATGTTATTCAGCCTTTAAAAGTAAGGCAGTTCTGACTTAGGCACTACAAGGACAAACCTTAAAGTTGTTATGCTAAACTAAAAAAAAATCACAGAAATATAGAAATTCTATCATTTACTTTCATAAGGTAGATTGTAGAAACAAAAAATAGAGTGGTGGTTGTCAGAGCCTGATAAAAGAGATGTACGGGAAACTGCTGTTTAATGAATACAGAGCTCAGGATGGGACGACGAAAATTGTCTTGTGAGTTGGGGACAGTAATATGTGGATAAAAGTAAAGATAACTAATGCTACTGAACACATACATGAAATAGTTAAAACAGAAAATTTTATGTATACTTTATAACAATAAAAATCCTTGAAACTTTTTTTAATAACATTTTTTATTATTTCCGTTCATACAAACTTAATAGGTGCACCGGTTCCCTACCTCCCTTCCTTGAAACTTTTTGATCATAAAGGATGTTGGATCTTCTCAAAGCTTTTTCTGTATCTTCAAGAGTATCATGTGGTTTTGGACTTTGGATTTGTTTATATAATGAATTACATTTATTGATTAGCATATGTTGAATGAACCTTGTGTGCCTGGGACAAATTCTATTTGATCATTGTGAATGATGTTTTTGATATGTTTTTGAATCCAATTTGCTAGATTTTGTTGAGAGTCTTTCATAGACTCCAGGCATGTAATCCGTAAGGGGCGTGGAGCTAGAAAGAAATTCATGGACTCCAGACCTGGTGCCATGAGGGGTATTTGCCCTTTTTTCATTGTTTTGATCATAGTAAATATCAGGCTTTGAAATCATTATCTTTGATTTGACTTTCTTCACTATTTTCCATGGGTTTATTCTGGGTGGAATCCATCATTATGGGGTCAATGTTTTTTTATAAGAAATTTGTTGTCTTGGTTTTTGTTGTCTCTCATGGGTTTGCACTGTGACTTGGACAGTTTGTTTGTTTTATCTCTAATGTCTTTCTTGGTGTGTATTTTTGACTGATACAAGTTAGACAGTATTACGCAGTTGGACAGTTATTGCTAATGTTTGCTTAGGTATTGAATGTGTCTATCTAGCATTTCTTGGTGCTTTTTCCCAGATGAGGTTATTGTAGTGTTAGTATATCAATTAGGGTGGGTTTAGAAGACAGATTGAAAGTAAGTGCAATTGGGCAGTTTTTAGCTTTTATTTCTTTGGCGATGTGTGAGAGTAAATGGTTAAGTCCCTGAAGTTGTATGGGTTTTTGGGTGGGCTATATGGAGATTTTAAACTGTGGTGACTATCAATTGAGAATAACAGCAAAGTAAAAAGGTTTTTACTTATATGAGTTAGAAAAGAGGATTCTTTCCTATTCAATGGGATGATTCTTTAAGTCTTTAATTGCATGATGTTGGTCTGCTAGCCCGTTTTTTTCTGGATTCTGTTGAATTCTTGAAAAGTACTGCTGCCAGCAGATGTATTGAGGCCTGAGGAACATGGTTATGAGACCACCGCCAACCTAGAAACTCTGGTGGGAGCTGGAGGAGGTCTTATGAACTAGGAATGAAAGGCCCTTGAAACTTCTTAAGTATTCAGAAATCTTAAGGTAAAAATAAATTTTTCCTGAACCAGGCATAATGGCACATGCCTATGATTCTAGCCCTCAGGAAGATGAAACAGGAAGATAGTGAGGGCAGCTTAAGTTGAATGGTAAGGTCCTATTTCAAAATAGTTTCACTATTACCTATTCTGGACAGAAACTCTTTCTAGTAATATATCCTTTTATACATGAGTACAACTATAAATCCTCTGTCCATCTTTTTTCTAATGGGAATAATGTAATAGTGATTAGGATTACTGTCTACATACTATTAGTCTTCTATTACTGCTATACCAAATTTTAACAAATTTAGTGACTCAAAACACACAAAAGCACTAGTGAGCTCTCCCTTAGGTTCACTGAACTGAAATTTCAGTGTCAGTAGTGTTCAGTTTTCCATTGGCTGAAGGGAGCATCTCTTTCCTTATCTTTTCCAGATGACTAAGGTACTTACATTCCTTGATCTACAGTTCCATATCTCACCTTCAAAGTCAGAAGCCTAGAATGTGTCTCATTACTTTTTCATGTCACATTTCTCTTTCTATACTTTCATCTATTTTTAAATTTTTATTTATTTATTTGTGAGTGTATATGTGTGTGTGTGTGTGTGTGTGTGTGTGTGTGTGAGAGAGAGAGAGAGAGAGAGAGAGAGAGAGAGAAAGGGAGAGAGAGAGAGAGAAATGGGGCACTGTGTGTCTGCCTATGGAGGTCCAGGGATAACATAGGGAATCGTCCTGGATTGCTCTACTGCATTTTGACTTTGCTCTGGGATTTCCCAGGCTCTGTCCACCAGGGTCAGAAGTGCAGGCTACCCCATTTTTTTTGGTGTAGGATCCAGGATCCAAAATCAGATCCTTCTGCTTCTGAGGTGAGATCTTAACCCCTAATCAATCTCTCCAGTCCTCCTTGCTTTACTTTTAGCCAGGATTCGTTCTTTGCTTCTAAGGATTGGTGCAGATATGGTAATCGTCCCATCTCAAGGTCCTTACTTTATCATACCTTTGAAGTTCCTTTTATGATCATTCTTTAATCATACCTTTGAAGTTCCTTTTAGAGACCCAGAATGTAGGTGTCTTTGGAAGCCATTCTCATCAAGAGGAATTTGTTTGTGTGTATTTGCACACCTAATGAATCTCAAGATAAAGAATCATTCTTGTTGTCCTAATATAGCTTGTCCTAAGAAAGACTTCCAGTTCAAGAGAAGATAGCAAACAGAATTCTTCTTCTCAGACGGAACTCCCAAAATTGTAAATTGTAGATCACAAAAGTCTGTGGTCTGTTCTGAGTAGCATGAACAAGTATGGTGTCTTTCTTGACTAGTAGAAGCTTGATAGAAGAGGTTAATAGTTTTGAAGCCAAACAGGTAAAAGACATTCCCAAAGCTTTTAGTTCGATGTTTCATGTTAGCAGCTCTAGTTTCATGTTAGTTTTCCTTCAGTAAATGTTTCTTGTTAAGAAGAACTAACGGTGTTTATGTTTTTGCTTTTAGTTGATAATAATGACCTTTATGTTCTTAGGTTTATAAGTTATAAGTTAAAAGATGGTAAGAGTAAGAAAGAAGGAAATCAAATAAATTAATAGCTTGACTTATTCTGTATCACAAAGTTCTAAGTAAATAATAAACACAAAGCCAGTTAAACAGTGTAAAGAAATAGGAAGAACATGGAGGATATTTATTTTGTTTACAGAAGTAGAATCACTTAATTCTTAACTAATTTTTATTAAGGATCATGATTTGATTGTGATTTAAAGATGCTATTGTATAGTTTATTAATTTTATTATTTTTCTTTAATATTTTTGTTCACAGCAAGAAAGTATGAGTATCAGCAGCCACAAAGCCAAACTGACAGTGTACAGCTCTCGTTGGAATGAAACTCTACGAGAGCAGAAACGGCTGTGAAGCATTATGGCAGCAAGTTTCCAATACTGTTTACTAAATCTTGAACAATGTTTAGATGAACTTATGTAGATGAAGTCATCTTACTTCTCCCACTTTTTATGTTTTGCTTTGTGTAATTTCTTCTCCTAGGACTTATAAGTACAAAAAGGCTTAAAAGACTAGGTATACCTGGCCAATAACATACCTTGTGAGTAGAGATAGGAACTATTCCTTGTGAGGACCTTTGCTATTTTCAGGATATAATCAGTGAAAAATAAAAACCTGTCTTTGGAAGCAAGAAACAAAGAGCTTATACCATTTTCATTAGAATACTTTTGCAAAGTTAAACATGAAAATCCAGCTGAATCCAGCTGCTATGGCAACTCCATTCTACATCCTATGCACTTTTAAGGAGTGCACAGGAGCTCCAGTTTCCCTTGCCTGGCTGGACTAGGCTGCTGTCATAGCCCTGCCACATAAAACAAATTGGTAGTCTCCTGCTCCCATCTAACCTCACCTAGCCAACTTGCTATTTAACCTAAGTCTTAGTCCAGATCTCCCCATCTCCCTCACTGATCATTAAAAAAATCCTCCAAGAGGCTTGAAGAGATGGCTCAGGGGTGAAGAGTCTCTCATAAGCAGAAGGTCCTGAATAAAAACACCAGGCGGAAACAGTGGTTGCCTGTACTTCCAGCCCTAGTGGGCAGAGCCTGGGAAATCCCAGAGCAAAGCAAAAATGAGGTAGAAGCAATCCAGGATGATTCCTGAAGTTCCCCTTGATCCTCTATAGGGACACACATTGCCCTCTGATACACACATAAATAAAATAAAATCCTCCAAGAATTTAATTGAGGCCACAGAAACCACAGACTGGGGACCAAAGAGCCAACTCCATTCAACTGGGGAACCCAAGAATCTCACTATTCAACAGATGAGAACCTTCACACCTAATCCCAAGAAAGCCATTTTATTTTCCATTTAACCTCAAATAATAGCCCAGCTTAATATTTCTATATAGTGTACACAAACCAGATACACACCTTCAGAGTCATAGGCATTCACTTTCACATACCTGTAACAATCTACAAGTTGCCATATCCACTAAACCCCAACCCCTGGTTACCATACCTATCCTATTTTATCTTCTTCTTTTTTATTATTATTTATTCAATTGTGCGTTTTGTGTGTGTGTGTGTGTGTGTGTGTGTGTGTGTGTGTGTGTGTGTAGAACCACAGATGAATTCGGGAACCACCATGGACCACCTCCACCTCCTCGTTTACTCTGCCCCGGGATTCACAGGCTCCGCCCTACCAGGACCAGAAAAAAAGCCTTGGAGACAATAGGAATGGAAGGAATTTATAATAATAAGGCCATATACAACAAGCCTGTAACAAGGTTCATTGTAAATGGTAAAACCTTCTAGCATTCCCATTTCAATCAGGAACTAAGTAAGACTGTCCACTTTCACCACTTCTGCTCCATATTGTACTTGAAGTCTTAGCATAAGTCAAGAGAGGGAGATAAAAAAGATACAAATAGGCAAAGAAGAAGCAAAGATATCCTTATTTACAGATGACATGATTCTATAACCTGATAGACCTAAAAACTCCACCAGGAAACTTCCTGGAATTTATAAGTTCAGTAGAGTGGCTTGTTACAAAATTTATGTTAAAAAATCAGTGGCTTTCCCATACGCCAAGACAGAAGAAAATGAGAAAGTCCTAAGAAACAATTCTATTTACCATAGCTCCTAAGAAAATGAAATATCTTGATATAAACCTAACCGGGTATGTTACAGACCTTTAGAATGAAAACTTTAAAACCCTGGAGAAAAAAAGTTCAGAAAACACCAGAAGGTAGAAAGAGATCCCATGTTCCTGGATAGGTAGGAATATTATCATTAAAAAGTGACCATCCTACCAAAATCAACATACAGATTCAACACAATACCAATTAAAATGCTAAAGCAATTCTTCACAATAACTGATGAAACGATCTTAAAATTCATACGGAAGCACAAAAGGCCCAGGATATCAAAAACAATCCTGAGTGATAAAAAAGCTCTGCCAGAAGTATCACCATACCAGACCTTAATCTATATTACAAATCTATAGTAATAAAGAGAGCATGATATTGGCTTCAAAACAGATGGATCAATGGACGAATTGAAGATTCAGATAGAAGCTCATACACCTACAGTCAACTGATTTTTGACATAGGTTCCCATAAAAACCATTGGAAAAAATACAGCATCTTCAACAAATGGCACTGACAAAATTGGCTATCTACATGCAGAAGATTGAAACTGGACCTTTATCTGTAACCCTTCATGAAAATCAACTCCAAATGGATCAAATACCTTGATATTAGTCCAAAGACTATAAAAAAAACTGGGAAAAAACAAGGGAAATTCCCTTGAACTGAATGGCCTAAGTCAACATTTTCTGAATATGACCCCATTGGATAGAAAATAGGACCAATACTCAGCAAGTATGATTTCATTAAAGAGCTTCTGTTCAGCAAAAGATATTAACCTAGCAAAAAGGTAACCCACAGAATGGGAGAAAATCATTAACCACACATCTCATAGAGGACTAATAATTAGAGTACACCAAGAACTGAAAATATTAATTACCAAGTAGATAAACAACATAATTAGAAGATGGGACTTGGAACTTAAAAGAAAATTTTCCCAGAACAAAATTAAAATGCTTAACAAACACCTCAAGAAATGTTTCACTTCCCTAGCCATTAGGGAAAGGTGAATCAAAAACACCTTGAGATATCATCTTACTCTGTTCAGACTGACTAAAATCTAAAACAAAAACAGCAAAAAATGCTGGAAAGGATGGAGGGAGAAGGGAACCATCATGCATTGCTGGTGGAAATGCAATAAATCACTCTGGAGATTAGTATGGCAGTTCCTAATAAAGTAAAAATCAAAATGCCACACAATCCAGCTATACCACTCCTCTGAATAGTTCCAAAGAATGTTTCATCTTACAGTAGAGACACATATACATCCATGTTCATTGCACCTCTATTCACAATATCAAAGACATGGAGTTAGTGTGAATACCCAACAATAGATGAGAGAACAATGAAATGTGGTGCATACACAGAATACTTACTCTTCAGCTGTCAAGAAAAATAAACTAATAACATTTGTTGGTAAGTGGATGTAGTCTCAAGAAATTATACTGAGTAAAGTATCCCAGACACAGAAAGGCAGACATCACATGTTCTCCCTTATAAATGGAACTGAGTACTAAACCCTCAAAATATTATATTCGAGGGGAAATTTCTATAACTTACACTTTAACCACAAGGGAACAAAATTTGGGAGACAGAGGGAAGAAGACCTCAAGGAAGCAGAGACAAATAAAACAGGAAAATAGATATATCAGGCCATTGTAGAATTAAGGTGTATGAGGAGGGACAGGCAAGTGGCTCAGGGGAATATCAGAGCTATGTAAGACCCATGGGTAAGCAATTACTATCTGAATGGTTTGTAAACCCTTTAATTTCAGGAAAATAATTTCTTGATGCTATAAACCTATCCAAATAACAGTAGAAAGGAAGTAAATAGAAACATTAACTATTAAAAATTGATAGTACAACACCATCTAAATATTGATTTTTTTAACCTTTAGATAAGAAAAGCTCTCCTTTTCCCCATCCTCCTGGGACAAGCTCAGTCCAGCCAGGACACATGGCGCCCTGGGTAAGCTCCCCTGCTCACTAAACCCCAGGCAACCCACTAGTCCCAGCTCCTCCCACCAGCCAGCCTGAGCAGGAGCTGCTCCAGGCCAACAAATTCAGTTCAGTGAAAAACACAAAGAAATTGAAAGAAGGTCTTAAGAGTTAAAACAACAATGCCCAAGTCAAAGTGCAAATCCATGAGAAACAAAACCCAAGAAAACAAATCTCCCCCTGAGGGAATTAATCCCATAATGATAGACTCCAATCAGAAAAAATCCATGGAAAATAGCCAAGAAACCCTGATCCAAGATAATGACTTTCAAAACATGATCATTACCATGATCAATACTATGAAAGAGAAAATCCAGGAGGAATTAAATAACCGCATCAGCCACTTTGAAGAGGAACACAACAGACACTTGGAGGAGTTGAGAAAAACAGTTCAAGAAACAAAAACAGACATAGAGCAGTTAAAACAGACTCAAGCAGAGTTTAAAACTGAACTAAAAGACAAGTTATCTTCAACCCAGAACTCAACAGAGAGTCTTATCAGCAGAACTAACAAGGCAGAAAATAGAATTTCAGACCTTGAAGACAAAGTGGGAGTATTAACCAGTTCAATGGAAGAAGTTGTTAAAGCAAAAAGATACTTGAGAGAAATATTCAAGAGCTATTGGACACCCTGAAGAAGCCTAACATGTGTATTCATGGAATACCAGAACAAGAATCCCAAAATACCACTCCTAAGGAAAATTTTCAAACTATCACCAAGGAAAACTTTCCTCATCTAAAAAAAGAAAGGCCCATCCATATACAAGAGGCATTCCGCACCCCAAACAGATATGACCAAAATAGATAATCGCCACG
This sequence comes from Typhlomys cinereus, assembly GCA_023101885.1. Lineage (NCBI taxonomy): Eukaryota > Metazoa > Chordata > Mammalia > Rodentia > Platacanthomyidae > Typhlomys > Typhlomys cinereus. The sequence goes on from JALPQD010000029.1 coordinate 360,189, forward strand.
GCAAATAATAGTTAAAACACTCCACATTCAAGACAAAGAAATGGTACTGATAGCTTCAAGGGGGGAAAAAAAAACAAGTCACTTTTAAAGGTAAACCTATTAAAATAACAAATGACTTCTCAATGGAAACAGTAAAAGCAAGAAGAGCTTGGAGAGACGTACTTCAAGTATTGAATGAACAAAAATGTCAACCCAGGCCGATATATCCCACTGAAACTATCTGTCATGATTGAGGGAGAAAGAAAAATTTTCCAGCACAAAGACAACTTGAAGAGATACATGTCCACCAAACCAGACCTTCAAAAAATGCTAGAAATGATACTAAAGCTTGGAGAAAAAAACTAGCATATCCAGGAGGATAGAAGGGAAGTATAATACCACCAAAACCTAAAAGTGAAACAATATACATCCAAAAGCCATTAAACATAATAAATGTCTGGAATTAAAAATAATTTGTCCATTATAACATTAAATGTTAATGGAATTAACTCACTGATCAAGAGACATAGATTACAAACTTGGATTAAAAATAACAACCCATCAATCTGCTGCCTTCAGGAAACTTATCTCACAACAAATGATAGGCACATCCTAAAAAATAAAAGGCTGTTCCAAAATTCTGCAAACGAATGGAACCAGGAAATAGGCAGGGGTAGCCATTATGCTATCAGACAAAGTGGACTTCAAACCAAAAAAAAAATCATAAGAGACACGGATGGTGTAAACAGTTACTCTTAACTATTTCTATGAGACAACACTCAAAGTCAGTCTACTTAAGGGAGACAAGGAGGCTTATTCAGCTTACGGTTCCAGAAGGAACGTCATTTTCTCATAATGGAGGAGGCATGGCTGGCTGGCCAAAGTTGGAAGAAGCTAAGTCACTGCACATATCTTGGAAGCTGAGAGCTGCAGACTGCTTGCAGCAAAGGCTGACTTACCTGGAGGTAGGATGGGACTAATCCACCTCAAAGCCCACCCCTGTGAGTACCTTCCTCCAGCAAGGCTCCACCTCTCAAGGTGCTATGACCTTACCAAACACATGAGACTGTGGGGGACACATTTGAAACCATGACAGATGGATACTACATTTTAGTCACAGGTACAATTCACCAGGAAGACTTCACAATACTGAACATATATGCACCTAATATGGGCCCCCCTATGTTCACTAAGCAAACCCTACAATGTCTAAAGTGAGAAATCAACTCCAAAACAATAATTCTTGGGGATTTCAACACCACCCTCTCAGCATGGAATAGATCAACAGGTAAAAAACTTAACAGAGACACTTTGGAACTTAATCAAACCCTTGCTGAAATGAACCTTACAGATCTCTATCGAACTTTTCATCCACACACCAAAGAATACACATTTTTCTCAGCAACACACAGAACTTTTTCCAAAATAAATCACATATTGGGCCACAAAACAAATCTTCACATATATAGGAAAGTTGAAATTCTAGCCTGTACCCTATCAGACCATCATGGTCTAAAACTTGACATCTACAACACAACAAACAACAGAAAATACACTAACTGCTGGAAACTTAACACTATGATGCTGAATGAGAATTGGATTCAGGAAGAAATTATAAAGGAAATTCAAGATTTCCTGGAAGCAAACAACAATGAAAATACAACTTACCAAAATCTCTGGGACACAATGAAAGCTGTCCTAAGAGGTAAGTTCATAGATCTTAATGCCTACATCAAAAAAAAAAAAAATGGAAACATCAGAAATAAATAACTTAACAATGCAGCTTAAAGTTTTAGAGACACTAGCGCAATCCAATCCCAAAAGGAGTAGAAGAGAGGAGAATAGCAAAATAAAGAGAGAAATATCTAAAATCGAGATTAGGAAAATGATACAGAAAATCAACCAGTCAAAAAGCTGGGTTTTAGAAAGAATCAATAAGATTGATATACCCTAGCTAAATTAACCAAAAGCGAGAGAGAGAAAATCCAAATTAACAAAATTAGAAATGAAAATGGAGTTATCTCTACTGATACCCAAGAAATCCAGAGAATTATAATGTCATATTTCAAAAACTTACACTCTATGAAATTTGACAACCCAAAAGAGATGGATGAATTCCTAAGTAATCACAACTTACCAAAATTGAATCAGGAAGTTGTGAATTATTTAAATAGTCCTATAACATTTGAGGGAATCGATGAAGTAATCTTGAATATTCCCACCAAAAAATGTCCTGGACCAGATGGATTCAGCACAGAGTTCTACCAGACATTTAAGGAGCTAATAACACCAATACTCCTTAAATTATTCCATCAAATAGCAAAGGAAGGAACACTACCTAATTCCTTCTATGAAGCTAATATTGTCTTAATCCCAAAAACTAATAAAGATTCACTTAAAAAAGAAAACTATAGGCCAAACTCTCTGATGAACACAGATGCAAAGATTCTCAACAAAGTCTTAGCAAATCAGATTAAAAAACATATCAAAAAGATCATTCACCGGGATCAAGTAGGCTTTATCCCAGGCACACAAGGTTGGTTTGACATACGCAAATCAATAAATATAATTCATCATATGAACCAGTCCAAAGTCCAAGACCACATGATACTCTCGATAGATGCAGAAAAAGCTTTTTTTTTAAATTTTTATTATTATTATTATTTATTCAACTGTGTGCATGTGCATGTGTATGTGCGCGTGCATGTCTGTGTGTGTGTGTGTCTGTGTATGTGTAGAACCACGGACGAATTCGTGAACCACCATGGGCGCCTCCACCTCCTTCTGCCCCGGGATTCACAGGCTCCGCCCTACCAGGACCAGAAGCGCAGGCCGCCCCGCTTCCACCTGGCGTCTATACGTGGGATCTGGGATCTCAACTCAGGACCTTCCGCCTGCAAGGTGGAGGCTTAACCCCTGAGCCACCTCTCCAGCCCAGAAAAAGCTTTTGACAAGATCCAACAGCCTTTTATGATCAAAACGCTAGAGACAGTAGGAATGGAAAGAACCTTTATCAATATGATAAAAGCTGTATACAACAAGCCAACTGCAAGGATTATACTCAATGGGGAAAAACTGGAAGCATTCCCACTTTGATCAGGAACTAGACAAGGCTGTCCACTCTCACCACTTCTATTCAATATTGTACTTGAAGTCTTAGCTGGAGCCATAAGACAAGAAAGGGACATAAAAGGGATTCAAATCAGCAAGGAAGTAATCAAGTTATCTCTATTTGCAGATGACATGATCATATACCTGAGTGATCCCAAAAAATCCACCAGGAAACTCCTGGAACTAATTGAGAAGTTCAGCAGGATAGCAGGATACAAAATAAACATACAAAAATCAGAGGCTTTCCTATATGCCCAGAATGAAAGAAGTGAAAAGGCCCCGAGAGAAACAATCCCATTTACTATAGCCCCTAAAAAAGTGAAATACCTTGGTATAAACCTAACCAAGGAGGTAAAAGACCTTTACAATGAAAACTTTAAAACCCTCAAGAAAGAAATTGCAGAAGACACCAGAAGGTGGAAAGACCTCCCATGTTCCTGGATTGGCAGAATCAACATCGTAAAAATGACCATCCTACCAAAGGCAATATACAAATTCAATGCCATACCAATTAAAATCCCAAAGCAATTCTTTAAAGAAATTGACCAAGCAATCTCAAAATTCATATGGAGGCACAAAAGACCCAGAATAGCAAAGACAATCCTGAGGAACAGAAACACTGCTGGAGGTATCACCACACCAAACCTTAGTCTATACTACAAATCCATAGTTGTAAAAACAGCCTAGTATTGGCTCCAAAATAGACACACAGATTAATGGATAAAGGTTGAAGACCCAGATATAAGCACACAAAATTACAGCCATTTGGTCTTTGACAAAGGGGCCCAAAAAATTCAATGGAAAAAGAACAGTATCTTCAACAAATGGTGCTGGCAAAACTGGATGTCCACATGCAGAAGATTAAAGCTGGGCCCGTACTTGTCACCATGTACAAGATTTAATTCCAAATGGATCAAGGACCTTGATATAAAGCCAGAGTCTATAAAAACCATAGTTGAAAGGATAGGGAACTCCCTCGAGCTGATTGGGCTAGGCCAACAGTTCCTAAACAGACATCCAATGGCACCATCACTGCTACCAACTCTCAACAGTTGAGATCTTGTGAAATGAAAGAGCTTCTGTTCAGGTAAATAGATTGTAACAGGAGCTCAAAGGCAACCCACAGAATGGGACAAAATCTTCACTAACCACATATCTGATAGAGCTCTACTGTACAGAGTGCACAAAGAACTTAGAAAACTAAACACCAAGGAATCCAATGGCCCATGGCCCTGCAATTCCACTTTTGGGAATAACCCTTCATGCAGCAGAGGTTCACCTCGATAGCACAAGAGCGACCATGTTCATAGCAGCACTGTTTACAATAGCAAAGTCATGGAATCAACCCAAATGTCCAACAGTTGATGAGTGGATAAGGAAAATGTGGTACATCTATGCAATGGAGTACTACTCAGCCATCAAAAATGATGAATTAATGGAATTTGCCGGGAAATGGATGGAATTAGAAACAATTATATTGAGTGAAGTATCCCAGACACAGAAAATTAAGCACTGTATATACTCCCTAATAGGTGGATCCTAGTACCAAACCCACTTAATGACACACTCAAAGATAAATCTCTGTAATATCTATAGTAATTGCAAAGATTATAAACAGGAGGGATGGGGAAGGAGGGCCCCACCAGAAACAAAGAGAGAGGGGACCATGTTACAGCAGAGGAAATAGGCCACCATCAAGGACTGCAAGTAAGTAATGAGACATCTGGTTAAGTTCACAGACTTTCGTCCTGATCATTTGCAAATGATGGGGTATGATCTCACCAGAAGGGGAGGGCATATATTTTGGCAGATAGAACATAATCATTTTACAAATGGGTGATTGACCCCTCCCTCACCATGGTCTCCTACTTTTACTCTATTTACCTTGATTATACTCTTATAACAAGACTCTAATTTAACAGGTTTTTATCTCTGGCTAGAGGGTTTCATCCAAAACCCATCAGGATGGAGCCAAGAGCATTGCAGGAGCAGCAAAACTGAAAAAAAATCTACAAACAATAATTCAGAACATCAGAGACTCTACATCAACCACCTGGAACCGGGCCAGCCTAATCTCTCTCCATCCTGAAGCTCAGGGAAATTTGCGGAAGAGGGGGCAGTAAGATTGTAAGAGCACAAGGATGGGAGGAGTAATGATATGCAAGATACTCCAAACAAGTTAGGGCCGAAGCAATCATGGTAGGACTTTGCATGCCCTGTGCAATGTCCAACACATTATTGACCCCTCAAAGTCTAGCATGGACTAAAGGCTAATCCTTGGAGGCTAAGGATTGACAGCCACAGTAGTGTTCCTAAGCTTAATGGAACACAGGAAAGGGTTTTGGGAAATGCCGCTGGGTCCTTGCACCTCATCGGAGGATCCAGAGGAGAGTTTGGCATGCACATTAAAGGATGCTCCAGGGATGGGGAGGGAGGGGGAGAGGAAAGGGTAGCAGGGAGGTGGGGGGTTGAAGGAGGGAGGGGACTGGTGTTAAATTCCTATGAGCAGAAATAAAAAAAAAGAAAAGAAAAGCTCTCATAGCTCAACCTCAATGCACTCTATTATAGTGGAAGACTCATGAGATAGAAAACCATATCAGGGAAGAGTACAGAATATCAGCAAATATGAAATACTCAGTCCTAATCAGTCCATCAAAATCTTACCCCACACCAAAGCCAAGGGAATGTTGTGGAAGAGGGGATGGTAAGATTATAAGAGCCCAAATGTGTTGTGAGGTACTTCTGACCAGCACATTCCAGCAATGATAATCCTACTGTACCAAGAAGCTTACTGCAATGAGAGCTTCTATCACCAGATGTACATAATGGCCAACATATCAATATTCCCCTAAGGACTAACTAGGATCTTAACAACTCTTCTCAGAGAATGTCTCAGGGGCAGGTGGTGGACAGGGAAGAGGAACCTCCCCACTTAAGACTGGCCACTGAAGAGCCACATATAAAACAACAGAAATCTGGCTCCCTTATCTTCCTAGGCACCCCCAAAGGGAGTCCTGTGCTACCCACAAACAAAGGGTCAGGAGGGTGGGTGGGTCATGACAGAATTAATGAAGGGAGGGGAGAATGGATAGAGAGAATGGGAGAGGAGGGAGGGGGGTGGAGAAAACTTCAGGGCAAATACATAAACCCATTTTGCATGTAAATAAAAATAAATAATAAAAAGTGAATATCCAGTAATTGAGGCAATTTGCTCTAATATCATATTCAGTGATAATTGTTTAACATCAGTACTAAACAACTTCTGTTGCTTTTGCCAATAGTTTTTCGAGTTAGTGATCTTTGCTTCTTTTGAACTTGTATGACACACCAGGGAATTTGCAGTCTTTTCTGTATCATGAAATGTACCCACTTGCTGATTGTAGGTGTCCATGACTGGATTTGCCTCCATTAATTGTGTTCTCAGAAGTTGGCTTGATTTGTTCTGTTTCCCATCTTCCGGTTTCCTTGCCAAGTCCTGGGACTTCTCTAGGCTATATCAGCGCCCTCTGTCAGACAGAGAGATGCCCCATTTTCCTGCTGAAAATTTGTTTTCCAGTTCTTTTGATGTTATTGTTTAACATTAACTTATTTCTTCTGCTTTTTAAGCTTTCTGAGGGCCCACTTGTCTTGCACCATTTCATACTATACAAATGACATGACTTTGCCTAATTTCTCATTTTGTTTAAGTGAAAGCTGGTTGGGGTAGTGGTAGAGAAGTTCAACCATCTGTAGAATATAAAGAATCAAGAAGAATTTTAGGTATTCTTAATGCTCAGATTTAGCCAATTATATGAGAACTATTTTCTTTTCATATCATTTTATTTTGTTTTTGTGTCAGGGTCTTACTATGTAGCCTAAGCTGGTTACAAACTCAAGATCCTCCTTGCCTTGGCCTCAGAACTGAGATTATAGGTGTGTGGGAAAACACTTGCTCTTTCTTCTATTTTTGTGAAATTGGTGAATATTAGTGTCAAATTAATACTAAAATAAAACGAAGATGTAGACCAAATAATATCAGTTAGGGACATTGAATTTACTATGTAAGTTTTGCTCATATTATCCAAAAATGTATATATTATATAAAGTGAATTATCAACCAAAAAGAGTAATTCTTGCTATAATTTTAAATACAGGCTGAAGTGCTCAGGGAATAACCTAAGAGTCTCTAAGGCCAGATATGGCATGATTTGAACAAATGGCAAAACTGGCTCTTTCAGGAGACATGCAAGAATAATGTGCATAAATCAACATATATCACGTTAAAAACAATTACTTCATTCTCACACACTAGAAACAGTCATATCTAAAGCCAGAAGACTGGTGAGAAACAAATGTTGGCAATTAGAAGATAAGTCCTTCCTCATTCTTTCCTTATAGATAAGTGAGCAGAACCACAGCACATTGGCAAGAACAATGGGTCCAATTTTGAAGTTTTTTCCATGCTCTAAAAGCTGAGTTGGAGAAAGAGAAGAAGCCCTATTTTTTCCTCAAAGTAACCCTAGCTGACTGCCCTTCTCATACTCTAAATGAACTGTTTTCTTTGGAGGAAAACTGACTGACTTAATAAACTAACAATGAACACTTCTTTTGTTTCCTCTTTCCTTAATGCAGAAGATTCAGCAGTGAGCCAGCTTCTATTGGTGCACAGTTCAAGTGAAGTAAGTAACTAGCTGTCCTATATTAAGAGAATGCCAGCGAGGGAAATGAAGGAAAGAAGCTACCTTCCAAAAGGTATAGTTGTTTCCCCTGATTTCATACTAGATAGGCTGAGCTTCTTTTTTTCTTATTAATTTATTTGGGCAACCAAATAAATATTGTTGGTAACTGAGAAAATTCTTCACACAGATTTCCTGAGTAAACAAATGTTGATCTAAGTATTATAATGGTGTCCAGTCACATCTATCTTCTTTTAAAATAATATTTTAATAGGTACTCCCCTTCTCCTCTCCCCCTTCCCTTGTTATCTCCCCTTCCACTCTCTCCCCCGCACCCCTTTTTCTTCCTTCTACCTCTCTTGGTGATTCGTGCCTTCTCCCTCCCATCCTCCAGAGCATCTGTTTATGTGGTTGCTGAATTTCCCTTTGAGTCCTCTACAATAATGAGGGTTCAGGACTCAGTGGCATACCTTGGGACCCCTTCTTGGGCTGCCCACTGATATGGGAACTCTATTATGTCTGTTTAACCCCTTGCTTTTAAGGATTCTACTGCCTGAAGCCTTCTTCCCTGTGATCCATGTTAGACTTTGGGGGGTTGATGATATGTCAGCCATTGTGCATGTCAGGCAAGGTCCAATCACATGGTGGCTATATCCTGGCTGCTTCAGCTCTGACTTATGTGGAGTATCTTGCATATCATTGATTCTCCCCATCTTTAGACTCTTACAATCTTCTCATCCCCTCTTCCTCAAGTGTGGCTGCTTTTATAAGGAAGTATGGTTAAGATGTACACACACACACACACACACACACACACACACACACACACACACACACGATGCAATGTAAAATATAAAGCAGGGCATACAAGGTATACTGGTTACTGTCTGTGTTGCTGTAAGATAACACTGAGACTCAGTCAACTTCAAGGGAAAAGGAGATTTATTTGGCTTATGGTTCCAGAGAGATACAATCTATTTGACAGGAAAGATATAGCAGGCTGGCAAAAGCTGGAGGAGCTTTAAGTCACTGCAGACATCATGGAAATTGAGAAAGCAAAATGCAAGAGCAGACTCCTAGCAGAAGCAGGGTGGGGCTAACCCACCTCAGGGCTCATCCCTTGTGACATCCCTTCCTCCAGCAAGGATCCACCTCCTAAAGTTGCCATGGTCTTCCCAAATATCAACCTAGGATTTGAACACATGAGCTTGTGGGGGACTACTTATATTCAAACCATGACATCTTTACCTCTGGTCCCCATAGGCTTGCAGCCACTTTTTGATACAAACTGCATTTAGTACAACTTTAAAAGTCCCAACGTGGTCTGAAAGTGCAAAGTTTCCAAATACTCTCATTCGAAAAGGGAGGCATGGGAACATATACCGACCAAAATCCAGCAGGACAAACTCTGAATCCTAAAGCTCATATCCAACATATGAACCTCTTGTTGAAATCATCGCAGTACCAAAGGCCTTCGTTTTCACCCCTCCAGCACATCTGCCCACAGAACACATCACTTTCTTTGGCTGGTTCCTCCCATGATGCACAGTTTTCCTTGGTAGATTTCTTACAATGACTCTGGCATCTCTAACATCTTTATTTCTTTACAGCAAAGAAGGTTTCAACTCAACACAAAATGCCCTTCTTGGGCATTTCCAAGCTTGAATTCAGCCATTTTTAGAAACCTTGGAGCAGGGAATCCATGACCTCTTGCATTTTTAATGCCTCTGAAACCAGTACCACATGGATGACTTTGCCAAGTTCTGCTATAACCTCTAAGTGGAGACTGACCCCCTTGAATTACAACTAGCTCAGCTTTTCCATGCTGAAGCTGGGAAGAATTTCTATTGCACCTTTGCTTTAGAAGCCACAAGGCTGCCTTTCAGCTCTTTGCTTCCAAAAGAATTTGCATTCTTTTTTTATTAATAATTTATTTTTTCCACTCTTACAAACTTAATAAGTTCCCTAGTCCCCTCCATCCCTCCACCCCTTCCCAGACCCTCTTGGTCCCTCCACCCTTTTTCCCCTTCTTTTCCCTCCCTTCCCCCATCCCTGGAGCATCCTTTAGTGTGAATGCCAAGCTTCCCTCTGGGTCCTCCACTCTAATGAGGTGTAAGGACTCAGTAGCATTGCCTAGAGCCCTTTCTTGTGTTCCCCTTTATTTTTTTCCTTTTTTATTATTTATTCAATTGTGCGTGTGTGTATGTATGTGTGTGTATATATGTGTGTGTGTAGAACCACGGGCGAGTTCGGGAACCACCGAATTCGGGAACCACCACCATGGGCCTCCTTGTTTACTCTGCCCCTGGATTCATAGGCTCTGCTGTACCAGGACCAGAAATGCAGGCCACCCCTGCTTCTGCCCAGTGTCTATACGTGGGGTCTAGGATCTGAACTCAGGACCTTCTGCCTGCAAGACAGAGGCTTAATTCCTGAGCCACCTCTCTAGCCCTGTGTTCCCCTTTAGTATAGGAACACTATTGTGGCTGTTAATCCCTTCCTCTAAGGATCCTAGTGCCTGTGATCCATGCTAGACTTTGGGGGGTCAATGCTACGTCTCTTTCCTTCCTGTTTATTATCTTTGCAATTATTATAGGTATTACAGAGATTTATCTTTGAGTATGTCACTAAGTGGGTTTGGTACTAAGATCCATCTATGAGGGAATACATATGGTGCTTAATTTTCTGTGTCTGGGATACTTCCCTCAGTATAATTTTTTCTAATTCCATCCATTTCCCGGCAAATTCCATTAATTCATCATTTTTGATGGCTGAGTAGTATTCCATTGTATAAATGTACCACATTTTCCTTATCCACTCGTCAACTGTTGGGCATTTGGGTTGATTCCATGACTTTGCTATTATAAACAGTGCTGCTATGAACATGGTTGTACTTGTGCCATTGAGGTGAATTTTTGCTGAATGAGGGACTATTTCTAGAAGTGGAATAGCAGGGTCATATGGCATTTCAATCTTTAAGAATCACCAGATGGCTCACCAGAGTGGTTGTATAAGCCTGCATTCCCACCATCAATGTAAGAAAGTTCCCTTCTTGCCACATCTTCTCCAACATTTGTTGTTTGTATTGTGGATTTTTGCCATCCTGACCGGGTGAGATGATATCTTAGGGAGGTATTGATTTGCATTTCCCTGATGGCTAAGGATGTGGAGCATTTTTAAAGATATTTGTTAGACATTTTAATTTCATCCCTGGTAAAGTTTCTTTTGAGTTCCAAGGCCCATTTTTTTAATTGGGCCATTTGTTTTCTTGGTGTTCAGTTTTCTAAGTTCTTTTGTGCACTCTGGATAATAAGCTCTATCAGATATGTGGTTAGTGAAGATTTTGTCCCATTCTGTGGGTTGCCTTTTTGCATGGGTTACAATCTCTTTATCTGAGCAGAAGCTCTTTAATTTCATAAGATCCCATCTGTTGAGTGTTGGTTGCAGTGACTGTACTGTTGGATTTCTGTTTAGGAACTGTTGGCCTAGGCCAATCAGCTTGAGAGAGTTCCCTATCCTTTCAACTATGGTTTTTATAGTCTCTGGCCTTAATTGAGGTCCTTGATCCACTTGGAATTAATTTTTGTACATGGTGACAAGTAGGAGTTTTAATCTTCTGCATGTGGACATCCAGTTTTGCCAGCACCATTTGTTGAAGATACTGTTCTTTTTCCATTGGATTTTTTTGGCCCCTTTGTCAAAGATCAAATGGCTGTAGTTGTGTGGGTTTATATCTGGGTCTTCAACTCTTATTCATTGATCTATGTGTCTATCTTGGAGCCAGTACCAGGTTGTTTTTATAACTATGGATTTGTAATGTAGATTAAGGTTTGGTATGGTGATACCTGCTGGGACGATTCTCCCAGGCACACACTGCGACGGCTCCAGGCCGCCAGGGCGGAGAAAAGCAATTATTCTGCAGGCCCTTTACCCCTGCCCAAATCCAGGGGCCTCTGGACACAGCAAGGAGTCTGTCAAGGCGACACTCCGTCACTCATTCACTCACTCAAACACACAGCTCCTGGCTGTAACGATCTGACTGCCTGCACCTCCACCTCAGCCCTCCAGAGACTCGGCAACGAATGGGGAGTTTGTCAAAGCAAGATCTCAGTTTATTGGGGGTAACAAATCAGCTTATATACACAAAGAATCCAAGCGCGCGAAACACCAGCCAATTACCTTGATGGTCAGTATAACACATACTCTGCATAGGTCAGACTAAATATATATCTGTGTTGGCTCCTATAAGCCAATTAGAACTCTGTGTAATGTGATCAGGGTTACTCCTAGGACACTAGCTAGCTCCCAGCGCCATCTTTGGTCCCATGTGCTAAGCCATGCCCTGCTCACTCCCTCCCAGACTGTTATCTCTGGGTGGGCCCAACAGATACCTCGAGCAGTATTTTTGTTACCCAGGACTGTTTTGCTATCCTGGGTCTTTTGTGCTTCCATATGAATTTTGAGATTGTTTTGTCAATTTCTTTAAAGAATTGCTTTGGAATTTTGATTGGTATAGCATTGAATCTGTATATTGCCTTTGGTAGGATGGTCATTTTTATGATATTGATTCTGCCAATCCAGGAACATGGGAGGTCTTTCCACTTTCTGATATCTTCTGTAATTTCTTTCCTTAGGTTTTAAAGTTTTCATTGTAAAGATCTTTTACTTCCTTGGTTAGGTTTATACCAAGGTATTTCATTTTTTTAGGGGCTGTAGTATATGGGATTGTTTCTCTTAGGGCTTTTTCACTTCTTTTATCCTGGGCATAGAGGAAGGCCACTGATTTTTGCATGTTTATTTTGTATCCTGTCACCCTGCTGAACTTCTGTATTAGTTCCAGGAGTTTCCTGGTGGAGTTTTTGGGATCACTCAGGTATATGATCATGTCATCTGCAAATAGAGATAACTTGACTTCTTCCTTGCTGATCTGAATCCCTTTTATGTCCCTTTCTTGTCTTATGGCTCCAGCTAAGACTTCAAGTACAATATTGAATAGAAGTGGTGAGAGTGGACAGCCTTGTCTAGTTCCTGATCGAAGCAGGAATGCTTCAAGTTTTTCCCCATTGAGTATAATCCTTGGAGTTGGCTTGTTGTATACAGCTTTTATTATATTGATAAAGGTTCCTTCCATTCCTACTGTCTCTAGAGTTTTGATCATAAAAGGCTGTTGGATCTTGTCAAAAGTGTTTTCTGTGTCTATCGAGAATATCATGTGGTCTTGGACTTTTGGCCTGGTTTATATGGTGAATTACATTTATTGATTTGCATATGTTGAACCAACTTTGTGTGCCTGGGATAAAGCCTACTTGATCACTGTGAATGATCTTTTTGATATGTTTTTGAATCTGATTTGCTAAGACTTTGTTGAGAATCTTTGCATCTGTGTTCATCAAAGAGATTGGCCTATAGTTTTCTTTTTTAAGTGTGTCTTTATTAGGTTTTGGAATTAAGACGATATTAGCTTCATAGAAGGAATTTGGTAGTGTTCCTTCCTTTGCTATTTGATGGAACAGATTAAGGAGTATTGGTGTTATTTGTTCCTTAAATATCTGGTAGAACTCTGTGCTGAATCCATCTGGTCCAGGACATTTTTTGGCGGGAAGATTTGAGATTACTTCATCGATTCCCTCAAATGTTATAGGACTATTTAAATAATTCACAACTTCCTGATTCAATTTAGGTAAGTTATGTTTACTTAGGAATTCATCCATCTCTTTTGGGTTGTCAAATTTCACAGAATATCAGTTTTTGAAGTATGACGTTATAATTCTCTGGATTTCTTGGGTATCAGTAGTGATAACTCCATTTTCATTTCTATTTTCGTTAATTTGGGTTTTTTCTTTCTTGTTTTTGGTTGATTTAGCTAGGGGTGTATCAATCTTATTGATTTTTTCAAAGAACCAGCTTTTTGACTGTTTGATTATCTGTATTGTTTTCCTTATCTCAACTTCAGGTAGGTCTCCCCTGATTTTGCTAATCTCCTATCTACTACTGCTTTTGGGATCGGATTGCTCTTGTGTCTCTAAACCTGCATTGTTAAGTTATTTATTTATGATGTTTCTATTTTTCTTGTAGGCATTAAGAGCTATGAACTTTTCTCTTAGGACAGCTTTCATTGTGTCCCAAAGATTTTGATAAGTTGTATTTTCATTATCGTTTGCTTCCAGGATATCTTGAATTTCCTTTATAATTTCTTCCTGAATCCAATTCTCATTCAGCATCATAGCATTTAGTTTCTAGGAATTAGTATATTTTCTGTTTTTTGTTGTGTTGTGGATGTCCAGCTTTAGGCCGTGGTGGTCTGATAAAGCACAGGCTAGAATTTCAACTTTCCTGTATATGTGGAGATTCATTTTGTGGCCCAATAAGTGATCTATTTTGGAGAAAGTTCTGTGTGCTGCTGAGAAAAATGTGTATTGTTTGGTGTATGGATGAAAAGTTCGATAAAAATCTGTAAGGTCCATTTCTTTAAGGGTTTGATTAAGTTCCAATGTGTGTCTGTTAAGTTTTTTACCTGTCAATCTGTCCCATGTTGAGAGGGTGGTATTGAAATCCCCAAGAATTATCGTTTTGGGGTTAATTTCTTGCTTTAGATGTTGTAGCATTTGCTTAATGAATATGGGGGGCCTATATTGGGTGCATATATATTCAGTATTGTGAAGTCTTCCTGGTGAATTGTACCTGTGACTAAAATGTAGTATCCATCTGTGTCTCTCATGATTTTTTTTTCTTGGTTTGAAGTCTACTTTGTCCGACAGCATAATGGCTACCCCTGCCTGTTTCCTTGTTCCATTAGCTTGCAGAATTTTGGACCGGCCTTTCATTTTTAGGATGTGCCTATCTTTTGTGGTGAGATGAGTTTCCTGAAGGCAGCAGATTGATGGGTTGTGATTTTTTAATCCAAGTTTGTAATCCATGTCTCTTGATTGGTGAGTTAATTCCATTGACATTTAATGTTATAATGGAAAAATTACTTTTAATTCTGGAAACTTTTTATGTTTAGTGGCTTTCATAAGTGTATTATTTGGCTTTTAGGTTTTGGTGGTATTATACTTCCCTTCTGTCCTCCTGGATATGCTTATTCTTTTCTTCAAGCTTGAGTATCATTTCTAGCATTTTTTGAAGGCCTGGTTTGGTAGACATGTAAGCCTTCAAGTTGTCTTTGTGCCGAAAAACTTTTTTTTTCCCCCTCAATCATGACTGATAGTTTTGCAGGGTATATTAGCCTGGGTTGACATTTTTGCTTATTCAATACTTGAAGTTCGTCTCTTCAAGCCCTTCTCTTTTTTTTTTATCTTCAAGCCCTTCTTACCTTTACTGTTTCCATTAAAAAGTCATTTGTTATTTTAATAGGTTTACCTTTAAAAGTGACTTGCTTTTTCCCTTTAAGCTCTCAGCACCTTTTCTTTGTTTTGAATGTGGAGTGTTTTGACTATTATTTGCCGTGGTGATTTTCTATTTTGGTCATATCTGTTTGGGGTACAGGATGCCTCTTGTATTTGGATGGGCTTCTCTTCCTTTAGATGAGGAAAGTTTTCCTTGATGATCGTTTGAAAAATTTCCTCAGATGTGGTATTTTGGGATTTTTGTTCTGGTATTCCATGAATGCACATGTTATGCTTTTTCAGGGTGTCCCGTAATTCTTGAGTATTTCTCTCAAGTATCTTTTTGGCTTTAACAACCTCTTTCATTGAGCTGGTTAATTCTTCCACCTTGTCTTCACGATCTGAAATTCTATTTTCTGCTTCATTAGTTCTACTAATAAGACTCTCTGTTGAGTTCTGTGAAGATAAATTATCGTTTAGTTCAGTTTTAAACTCTGCTTGAGACTGTTTTAACTGCTCTATGCCTATTTTTGTTTCTTGAACTATTTTTCTCAACTCCTCCAAGTGTCTGTTGTGCTCCTATTCAAAGTGATTGATACGGTTATTTAGCTCCTCCGGGATTTTTTCTTTCATAGTATTGATCATGGTAATGATCATGCTTTGAAAATCATTATCTTGGGTCTGGCTTTCTTGGCTATTTTCTGTGAATTTGTTCTGGTTGTAATCTATTCCAAGGTATTTCATCTTTCAGGAGTTATGGTAAATGGAATTGTTTCTTTCAGGTCTTTCTTGCTTTGTTCATCTAACTCTTTCAGTTAATTTGGACAAGGATATCCCTTAATCTTGTTATGTTTTTCAAAGAGCCAGCTTTTTTTTTTGATTGCTTCTTTGTATTGTTTTATTTGTCTCGATTTCAGTTTTTTCTCCTTTGATCTTAGTAATCTCCACATAATCTACCACTTTTCAGATTGGTTTGTTCTTGTTTCTCTGAGGTTTTTAGTTGTGATGTTAACTTGCTTACTTGTGATGTTTTTGTTTTTTGGATGTTGGGCTTGAGTGCTATAACCTTTCCTCTTAGGACCACCTTCATTGTATCCCAAACTTTCTGATATGATGTGTTTTTATTATCATTGAGTTCTAGGACTTCTTGAATTTTCATCTTTATTTCTGTTCAGATCCATTTCTCATTTAAGTAGCTTCTAAAAGTTTGTATACTTTCTGTCATTTACCTTGTGTGGATATCTAGCTTTATTCCATGGTGATTAGATAAAATACAGGATGTAATTCAAACCTTTCCTGTATGTGGAGGCTTGTTTTTGCCTCATATGTGGTCTGTTTTGGAGAAAGTTTCATGGGCTGCTAAAAAGAACATATATTCCTTAGTGTTAGTATTGGATGTTTGATAGATGTCTGTCAGGTCCATTTGTTTTATGCCTTGATTTAGTTCCAATTTTGGCCTATTGAACTGTCTATGGATGAGAGTGGGGTGTTAAAATCCCCTACTATTATTGTGTTTGGGTTGATTTGTTGTTTTATACATTGTATTGTTTGTTTAGTGAACTATTAACTAAACTCACAATATGTTTAGAATTGTGAGTTTCTTCTTGATGTATTGTTTCTTTAACAAGTATGTAGTATTCTGTGTCTGTATGATTTGTTTTGGTTTGAAGTTTATTTTGTCAGATATTAGGATGGCTATTTCTTCTTGTTTCTTAGTTGTATTTACTTGGAGTATCTTCAACCACCCTTCAACCCTGAGATATTGTCTTTCAAGGTCATCTTTTCAAGTGTCACCTTTCAAGGTGAGATGTGTTTCTTGGAGGCAGCAAGTTGATGGGTTGTGTTTTTTAATCCATGCTGTTAACCTGTGTCTCTTGATTGGGGAGTTGAGCACAATGATGTTCAAGATTATAATTGAGACGTGTTTGTTTACTGTCATTTTTTGAATGTATTAGTTTTTATGTTGGCAGTTCTCTGTTCGGTAAATGTATTGGCAGTGTTTTCCTTTTCTATCCCTTTCTATCCTCTTGAGTGTATTTATCAGTTTCTTCCATCTTAAGTATTCATTCTAGTATCTTCTGCAGACTTGGTTTGGTAGACAGGAAGGACTTTATTTTTTATTTTTTAATTTTTTAGTTTTTTTATTGGGAATCTGGCTTTATTTTTTTTAACTTTTTTATTATCTCCGCTCATACAAACTTAATAGGTACACCGGTTCCCTCCCTCCCTCCTCCTCCCCCCGACCCCTCTGCTCACCCTCCCTTCACCCCTCCCTCTCCACCCCCAATGCGTCCCCTCCCCCAATCCCCGGAGAATCCTTTAATGTGCATGCAAAACTCTCCTCTGGGTCCTCCTCTCCGATGATGTACAAGGACCCAGCGGCATTTCCCTGAACCCTTTCCTTTGTTCCCATTAAGAATAGGAACACTATTTTGGCTATCAATCCCTTGCCTCCAAGAATCTTGGTGCTTTTAGCAAATGCTAGACTTTGTGGGGTCAATAGTGTGTTTGACATTGCACAAGGCATGCAAAGTCCAATTATGATTGCTTCGGCCCTAACTTGTGTGGAGTATCTTGCAAATCATTGCTCCTCCCATCCTTGTGCTCTTACACTCTTACCGCCCCCTCTTCTGCAAATTTCCCTGAGCTTCAGGATGGGGAGAGATTAGGCTGGCCTAGTTCTAGGTGGTTGATATAGAGTCTCTGAAGTTCTGGATTATGGTTTGTTGATTTTCTTTTGCAGTTTTGCTGCTCCTGCAATGCCCTTCACTCCATCCTGATGGGTATTGGATGTCACCCCCTGGCCAGAGACAAAAAGCTGTTAAATTAGCGTCTTGTTATAAGAGTATATTCAAAGGTAGATGTAATAAAAGTAGGAAACCACAGTGAGGGAGGGGTCAATCATCCATTTGCAAAATGGTTACTTATTATCTGCCCGACTATATGCCCTCCCCTTCTGGTGAGATCACACCCCCTCAGTTGTAAATGATCAGGAACGAAAAGTCTGTGAACTTAACCAGATGTCTTATTGGTTACTTGCAGTCCTTGATGGAGGCCTATTTTCTCTGCTGTAACATGGTCCCCTCTCTCCTTGTTTCTGGTGTGGCCCTCCTACCCCATCCCTCCTGTTCAAACTCCTTGCAATTACTGTATTACAGAGATTTATCATCAAGTGTCTCTAGGTGGGCTGGGTGGGTTTGATACTAGGAGCCACCTATTAGGGAGTACATACGGCACTTAATTTTCTGTGTCTGTGATACTTCACTCAATATAATTGTTTCTAATTCCATCCATTTCCCGGCAAATTCCAGTAATTCATCATTTTTGATGGCTGAGTAGTACTCCATTGCATAGATGTACCACATTTTCCTTATCCACTCATCAACTGTTGGACATTTGGGTTGATTCCATGACTTTGCTATTGTAAACAGTGCTGCTATGAACATGGTCACTCTTGTGCTATCGAGATGAACCTCTGCTGCATGAAGGGTTATTCCCAAAAGTGGAATTGCAGGGTCATATGGCATTTCAATCTTTAATTTCTTTAAGAATCTCCAGACGGCTCACCAGAGTGGCTGTATGAGCCTGCATTCCTACCAGCAATGTAGGAGAGTTCCCCTCTCTCCACATCCTCTCCAGCATTTGGTGTTGTTTGTATTGTGGATTTTTGCCATCCTGACCGGGGTGAGACGATATCTCAGGGAAGTTTTGATTTGCATTTCCCTGATGGCTAAGGATGTGGAGCATTTTTTCAGATATTTGTTAGACATTTTAATTTCATCCCTGGTAAAGTTTCTTTTAAGTTCCAGGGCCCATTTTTTAATTGGGCCATTAGTTTCCTTGGTGTTTAGTTTTCTAAGTTCTTTGTGCACTCTGGACAGTAGAGCTCTATCAGATATGTGGTTAGTGAAGATTTTGTCCCATTCTGTGGGTTGCCTTTGAGCTCCTGTTACAATCTATTTACCTGAACAGAAGCTCTTTCATTTCACAAGATCTCAACTGTTGAGAGTTGGTAGCAGTGATGGTGCCATTGGATGTCTGTTTAGGAACTGTTGGCCTAGCCCAATCAGCTCGAGGGAATTCCCTACTCTTTCAACTATGGTTTTTATAGTCTCTGGCCTTAAATCAAGGTCCTTGATCCATTTGGAATTAAGTCTTATACAAGGTGACAAGTACGGGCCCAGCTTTAATCTTCTGCATGTGGACATCCAGTTTTGCCAGCACCATTTGTTGAAGATACTGTTCTTTTTCCATTGAATTTTTTGGGCCCCTTTGTCAAAGACCAAATGGCTGTAATTTTGTGTGCTTATATCTGGGTTTTCAACCCTTATCCATTGATCTGTGTGTCTATTTTGGAGCCAGTACCAGGCTGTTTTTACAACTATGGATTTGTAGTATAGACTAAGGTTTGGTATGGTGATACCTCCAGCAGTGTTTTTGTTACTCAGGATTGTCTTTGCTACCCTGGGTCTTTTGTGCCTCCATATGAATTTTGAGATTGCTTGGTCAACTTCTTTAAAGAATTGTTTTGGGATTTTAATTGGTATGGCACTGAATTTGTATATTGCCTTTGGTAGGATGGTCATTTTTATGATGTTGATTCTGCCAATCCAGGAACACGGGAGGTCTTTCCACCTTCTGGTGTCTTCTGCAATTTCTTTCTTGAGGGTTTTAAAGTTTTCATTGTAAAGGTCTTTTACCTCCTTGGTTAGGTTTATACCAAGGTATTTCATTGTTTTAGGGGCTATAGTAAATGGGATTGTTTCTCTCGGGGCTTTTTCACTTCTTTCATTCTGGGCATATAGGAAAGCCACTGATTTTTGTATGGTTATTTTGTATCCTGCCACCCTGCTGAACTTCTCAATTAGTTCCAGGAGCTTCTTGGTGGAGTTTTTGGGATCACTCAGGTATAAGATCATGTCATCTGCAAATAGAGATAACTTGACTTCTTCCTTGCCGATTCGAATCCTTGTTATGTCCCTTTCTTGTGTTATGGCTCCAGCTAAGACTTCAAGTACAATATTGAATAGAAGTGGTACAAGTGGACAGCCTTGTCCACTTCCTGATCAAAGTGGGAATGCTTCAAGTTTTTCCCCATTGAGTATAATCCTTGCTGTAGGCTTGTTGTATACAGCTTTTATTATATTGATAAAGGCTCCTTCCATTCCTACTGTCTCTAGCGTTTTGATCATAAAAGCCTGTTGGATCTTGTCAAAAGCTTTTTCTGCGTCTATCGAGAGTATCATGTGGTCTTGGACTTTGGACTGGTTTATATGATGAATTACATTTATTGATTTGCGTATGTTGAACCAAATTTGTGTGCGTGGGATGAAGCCTACTTGGTCCCCGTGAATGATCTTTTTGATTTGTTTTTGAATCTGATTTGCTAAGACTTTGTTGAGAATCTTTGCATCTGTGTTAATCAGAGAGATTGGCCTATAGTTTTCTTTTTTAAGTGAATCTTTATTAGGTTTTGGAATTAAAACAATATTAGCTTCATAGAAGGAATTAGGTAGTGTTCCTTCCTTTGCTATTTGTTGGAAAAGTTTAAGGAGTATTGGTGTTATTAGCTCCTTAAATGTCTGGTAGAACTCTATGCTGAATCCATCTGGTCCAGGACATTTTTTGGTGGGAGGATTCGAGATTACTTCCTTAATTTCCTTATATGTTATAGGACTATTTAAATAATTCACAACTTCCTGATTCAATTTAGGTAAGTTGTGTTTACTTAGAAATTTATCCATCTCTTTTGTATTGTCAAACTTCACAGAGTATAGATTTTTGAAGTATGACGTTATAATTCTCTGGATTTCTTGGGTATCAGTAGTGATAACTCCATGTTCATTTCTAATTTTGTCTAATTTGGGTTTTCTCTCTCTTGCTTTTGGTTAATTTAGCTAGGGGTGTATCAATCTTATTGATTTTTTCAAAGAACCAGCTATTTGACTAGTTGATTTTCTCTATCGTTTTCCTAATCTCGATTTCAGATATCTCTCCCCTTATTTTGCTAATCTCCTCTCTTCTACTGCTTTTGGGATCAGATTGCTCTAGTTTTTCTAAAGCTTTAAGCTTTATTGTTAAGTTGTTTATTTCTGATGTTTCCATTTTTTTGATGTAGGGATTAAGAGCTATGAACTTACCTCTTAGGACAGCTTTCATTGTGTCCCAGAGATTTTGATAAGTTGTATTTTCATTATTGTTCACTTTCAGGAAATATTGAATTTCCTTTTTAATTTCTTCCTGAATCCAATTCTCATTCAGCATCATAGTGTTAAGTTTCCAGGAGTCAGTGTATTTTCTGTTTTTTGTTGTGTTGTGGATGTCCAGCTTTAGGCCGTGGTGGTCTGATAGGGCACAGGCTAGAATTTCAACTTTCCTGTATATGTGGAAATTCATTTTGTGGCCCAATAAGTGATCTATTTTGGAGAAAGTTCTGTGTGCTGCTGAGAAAATTATGTATTCTTTGGTACGTGGATGAAAAGTTCGATAGAGATCTGTAAGGTCCATTTCTTTAAAGATTTGATTAAGTTCCAAAGTTTCCCTGTTAAGATTTTGACCTGTTGATCTATCCCATGTTGAGAGGGCTGTGTTGAAATCCCCAAGAATTATCATTTGGGGGTTGATTTCTCGCTTTAGATGCTGTAGGATTTTCTTAATGAATGTGGAGGGGCCCGTATTGGGTGCATATATATTCAGTATTGTGAAGTCTTCCTGGTGAATTGTACCTGTGACTAAAATGTAGTATCCATCTGTGTCTCTTATGTTTTTTTTGGTTTGAAGTCCACTTTGTCCGACAGCATAATGGCTACCCCTGCCTGTTTCCTTGTTCCATTAGCTTGCAGAATTTTGGACCGGCCTTTCATTTTTAGGATGTGCCTATCTTTTGTGGTGAGATGAGTTTCCTGAAGGCAGCAGATTGATGGGTTGTGATTTTTTTTTTTTTTAATGTGGGACCTGGGATCTGAACTCAGAATCTTCTGCTTGTGAGACAGAGTCAGAACCCCTGAGCCATCTCTCCAGGCCCGGGTTGTGATTTTTAATCCAAGTTTGTAATCTGTGTCTCTTAATCGGTGAGTTAATACCATTGACATTTAATGTTATAATGGAGAAATTCTTTTTAATTCTGGACATTTTTTATGGTTAGTGGATTTTGTAATCTTATTGTTTTACATTTATATTTTTGTGGTATTATATTTCCCTTCTGTCCTCCTGGATACACTTGTTCTTTTCTTCAAGTTTGTGTATCATTTCTAGCATTTTTTAAGGCCTGGTTTGGTAGACATGTATCCCTTCAAGTTGTCTTTGTGCTGGAAAATTTTTCTTTCTCCCTGGATCATGACAGATAGTTTTGCTGGGTATATCAGTCTGGGTTGGCATTTTTGCTCATTTAATACTTGAAGTATGTCTCTCCAAGCTCTTCTTGGTTTTACTGTTTCCATTGAGAAGTCATTTGTTATTTTAATAGGTTTGCCTTTAAAAGTGACTTACTTTGTTTCTCTTTAAGCTCTCAGCACCTTTTCTTTGTCTTGAATGTGGAGTGTTTTGATTATTATTTGCTGTGGTGATTTTCTATTTTGGTCATATCTGTTTGGAGTGCAAAATGCCTCTCGTATTTGGATGGGCCTCTCATTCTTCAGTTGAGGGAAGTTTTCATTTATGATAATTTGAAAATTTTCCTCAGGTGTGGTATTTTGAGATTCTTGCTCTGGTATTCCATGAATGTGCGTGTTAGGCTTCTTCAGGGTGTCCCATATCTCTTGAATGTTCCTCTCAAGTATCTTTTTGGCTTTAACAATCTCTTCCATTGAGCTGGTTAATTCTCCCACTTTGTCTTCAAGATCTGAAATTCTATTTTCTGCTTCATTAGTTCTGCTGATAAGACTCTCTGTTGAGTTTTGGGTTGAAGATAACTTGTCTTTTAGTTCACTTTTAAACTCTGCCTGGGACTGTTTTAACTGCTCTATGCCTATTTTTGTTTCTTGAACTGTTTTTCTGAACTCCTCCAAATGCCTGCTGTGTTCCTGTTCAAAGTGGTTGATTCAGTTGTTTAACTCCTCTCGGATTTCCTCTTTCATAGTATTAATCATGGTAATGATCATACTTTGAAAGTCGTTGTCTTGGGTCTGGCTTTCTTGGCTGTTTTCTGTGAATTTGTTCTGGTTGGAATCCATCATTAAGGGGTTAATTCTTTCAGTGGGAGATTGGTCTTCTTGGGTTTTGTTTTTCATGGATCTGCACTTTGACTTGGGCATTGTTGTTTTGTCTTTTAGGGGTTTTCAGTTTCTGTGTGTTTTTGACTGACTTAGTTGGTATTCCTACACTGGCAGTTATTACTAGTGCTTGCCTTGGGGTTGGGTATGTTTGTCTTTTGTTATTGTTATTTCCTAGTTGAGGCTGTTAGGCTGTTAGTACATCAGTTTAGTCAGGTTAAGTAGACAGGGGGTGAATGTTATTATGGTAGTGCATTTTTATGATTTAGTATCTTGGTGATATGTGAAGGTGAGTGGTATGATCCCTGGAGTTGTATATGTTTTGGGGATGGCTTTATGGAAAAGTTAATCTATAGTGATTAATATTAGAAAGGAACAGTAAGGTGAAAAAAAAGGAGGTTTACTTATCTTTGGGCTGGATGTGAAGAATCTCTCCCATGTGATAGGATGATTGTAGAGGTTTACAGATGTATGGCCTTTGACCTTTAGAACTTTGCTTGAGTATTCTTTGGACTCTATTGAATTCTGAGTAGCAGTGTGTCTTCTGTAGACCATGTGCGTGGGTCCCCCATGGACCAGAGAGGCAGAGGGGCTGAGGGTCTGGCGGAGTGGGGAGCTGGGAGGCGCGGTCGGGCAGATAACATGAAGAACTTTAATTTACTTTTGTTCGAGAAGATCTTTCTTTCACCTTCAGTCATGACTGACAGTTTTATTGGATATACCAGCTTGGTTTAACATTTGTGATCTTTTATAACTTGAAGAATGCTTCTCCAAGTTCTTCTGACTGTTACTGTTTCCATTGAAAAGTCAATTGTTATTCTGATAAGTTTGCCTTTAAATGAAATTTGATTTTTCTCTCTTGGATCTCTAAGAGTATTTTCTTTGTCCTGTGTCTTCAATTTTTTTTTTTTTTTTTTTTGCTGTTGTTTGCCTTACTGTGCTTCTATTTGTTTGTATCTGTATGGTGTGCAATATGCATCTAGTTTTTGGATGGGACTCTCTTTTCTTATGTGTTGGAAGTTCTAGTTCATTATTGAGTTTTCTTTTTCAGGGATTCCATGAATGCACAGTTTTGGCTTCCTTTTATTTCAATTTTTAAAATCTTCTTCCGCAGTTTTACAAGCATATTGAATAATTATCCCTTTCCCCTCCCTTTCCCCCTTCCTTTTTTCCCTCCCCTTCCTTTATCAATCCATCTCACTCCTCCCACCTTAAAACTTTTTTTTAAACCTAGTATTACAAGTACAGTGAGCAATAATCCCTGCTCCCTTCTTTCCGACACTCTCCCTCTCCCCATAATCTCCTTCCTTGCTTCCCTGTCTCCTTTCCTTCCCCTCTCTTCATCAATCTATCCCACTCCCTTGCACTCTCCTTTCTCTCTGCTCCTGTGATCCCTGGTTTTTCCTCAGGTTCATCTGCTGTCGTGGGGATTCACACCTCTGTTTCAGATTGAGTGGCCCTTCCTTGGGCAGATCCACTGATAGGGGCACTGCCCTTCACTTGTTTAGTCCTAGCCTCTAAACTTACTGCTTAAAATTATTTCTCCTGATATCCTCACTAGTTTATGGGAGAATATTGATTTGACAGCTACTGTGCCAGTCTGGTAAGAACAAGCTCACTACAGTGAGTTACTGGATGTGGCAGCCCTGCCTTCATTAGAATGTCCTGTCCAGTTGAGTGGACCTTCCCATCTTTAGGCTCTTACACACTTACTGACCCATCTTCTCCAAAGTTCCCTGAACCCTAGGATGGGGAGAGATTTGGCTGGCTTGATTCTGGGTGAACATTGCAGTGTCACTGGTATTCTGCTTTCTAATTGACTGTGTTGTCTGTTTCACTGCACTAGAATGTGTCCTGTCTGGGTGTTGAGATACTTTCTTATATGATATATATATATATTATATATATATATAATTGGCTTAATATATAAATGGCTTAAAAGGTCCTTACATAAGGCTTAAAGGAGAGGGAAAAATAGGAACAGGACATAGTAGAAAGTGTGGTTGGCTTCCAAGTATCCAACCACCTGCTTATTAACTCCTAACCTGCCTCCAATGATGCGCAGCACTGTAAACAAGTCTGAACAACAGTTGGATGGGGAGGACAGTGGTCATGTTCAGATGTCTCAAAACTTATGGGATTTTCTTAACAAGGGCTTTATATCTCTATGTAACTATGTTCCTTTGTCTCCACTCTCTTGGGGTCTTTTTTCCATAATCCCCAATTTATGTTCTTTTGAGGTTGCAATGGTTATTGAAGCTATTTCCCCTAGAGTATAAGGACTTAGTTCTCGGTTCCACTTATAAGTGAACACATGTGACATCTGTTCTTCTGTATCTGGGGTACTCTGCTCAATACAACGTCTTCCAATTCCATCTATTTAGCAGCAAATTTCATTAATTCATTTTTGATGGCTGCATAGTATTCTGTTCTGTGTGTACATGTATGTGTATATTTATATATACACACACATATATATGTATACATATAATTTCTGCTCAGTTTTCAATTTCAGTTAGCTTAGTTTTGATTTCAGTTTAATTTCAGTTTGGAGTTTTTTCATCTGTTCTGAGCTTGTTCTTGTTTCCTCTATTAACTTTTTCATTTCAGATAAATTTTTAAAATTATTTTCCTATTCATGTAAGATCATAAGCTATTTATCTCCTCTCTGAGTTCTTCATGTTTCTTTTGTTATCACATTCCTTTTGTAGTTCTCTCGTTTCATTCCTTACATTGATACTATTCCTTCAAAAGACACTATCCTGAAAATTGCTTTCCTGGCTAGTTTTCAGAAGTTATTCTGATTGAGATCTATAGTAAAGAATGTTTTGGGGGGCTAGGAGTCATGTTTTCCTGATATTTAGTCTATTTTATGTTTCTATGATGTTACTTGGACTCTTTGCGTTAAGTCTTTGACTGCTTTCTTTGGTATTTGTTTTTGGTTCTCCTGAGTCAGATAAGGTTGCATGACTTTGGCCGTTTATGGGAAAGTTTCTCTGAATTTAAATGGGATGTTGTTGCTTAAGGGTTAGTCTACAGGTAGTGGGCACTGTTTGTGGGTGTGATAGCTGTAGTGTGCTTGTGATGTGTAAGCCTATCCTGTTTTGGATGTGAAAGAGTTTGTGATCTAAATTTAGGTGGGAAGTTTGTGATTGGGGGTCAGGTTTCGTGGGTAATGTTTGGTTTAAGAGTGAGAGTAGCTACTAGAGGATAGGATAAGGTGGGATTAGTACTTAGGGAGATATGTTTGAGGGTCAAGTGAAATTTGTAAAGTAATTGGTTCACGCATTTATAAGGGTTTGTTTACTATTTGTATTTTTGATTTTGAGAACTTTCTATTCAGATATATAGTTCATTTTTATTTGGTTGCTATTTGTTTTCTTGATAGGAAGTTTTTGAGCTCTTTGCATATTTCAGGTATAAATCCTCTGCAAAGGTTTTTTTTTGAATCCCATAGGTGTCCTCATCACCTGATTGACAGTTTCTCTTCTTGGACAGAATATTCTTAATTTACGAAGTCTCATTTGTGAATTATTGAACTTAATTCTTGAACAACCAGAGTCTTATTTAGGAAGTCCTTCCCTATGCCTCTATAATGTAGTTCCAATAATTCCTCTAGCAGGTTCAGAGTCTCAGGTTTTATGTTGAGGACTAATACATTTGGGGTTGATTTTTGGCAGGTTGGGAGATAAAGATCTAATTTCATTTTTCCACATATCTGTTTCGAGGTTTTCCCAGCACTAATGGTTAAAGATGCTATCTTTTATTCAGTGTGAATTTTGGCCTTTTTGTGAAAAATTAGGTGGTTGTAATTGCATGGTCTGAAATCTGGATCCTCTATTCTATTCAGTAGATCTGTGAGGGTTTTTTGTACCATTATTATGCAATTTTTAATACTGCAGCTCTCTGTATAACTTGAAATCAGATATTATACCTCCCATCAGTATCATTTTGGCCTAAGATTGATTTAACTATCTAGGGTCTTTTATACTTACACATTCTTTGTTTCTGTGAAGAATGGTTTAAAAGTTTGATGGAGATCATATTGAATTTGTAGATTGATTTTGGTAGGACAGTCATTTTAACAATATTCATTCTTCCAAAGCACAGGAGGTTTTTCACTCTTTTGATGTTTTCCTCAGTTTCTTTTCTTTTTTTCTTTCTTTTTTTTTAACTATTTGAATTTTTATTGTAGAAGTCTCTCACTTTCTTGGTTTGGATTATTCCAATGTATTTTTTGAGACTATTTTGAATAGAATTGTCTCTTTGATTTATTCTCAGTATATTTATTATTAGCAAATAGGAGGGGTACTGATATTTTTCATCCTGCTACATTGGGAGATGTGTTTATCAGCTCTTGATTTCTGGATTTAGAGATTTTTTTAAAGTTATTTTTTAATTTTTCTAGTTTTAGCAACATAATGAGTGGTTGTTTCTGCCCCCTCCTTTCCCCCTCCTTCTTCCCCCTTTTCTTTTCTCATCTTTTCTTTCCTTTACCAACCCATCCCTCTTCCTCCCACCCTCCTATGTGTTGTCTACTCTAGTATAGGCTCAGGCCTCTGTGGCAGATTAAGTGGCCTTTCCTTGGGTAGACCCACTGAGAGGGGCATTCTTTTTCACCTGTGTAGCCCTAGCACCTAAAGTTCCCCCTACATATAATTATTTCTTCTAAGTTCCTCTCTAGTCTTTGGGGGGGGGTATTGATATATCAGTCATGGTGCAGGTCTGGTAAGGATAAATCTCATTGCAGTAAGTTCCTGGATGTAACATCCCTGTCTTGAATAGAATGTTCTGGCTGGCAGTGGACCTCCCCACCTCTAGCTCTTACAACTTACCACTCCCTCCTCTGCAAGATTTCTTGAGTATTAGGATGGGGAGAGATTTGGTCGGCCTGATTCTGGCTGAGTATTTTAGGGTCACTGGTACTTTGCACTCTGGTTAGTTGTCTGTGTCACTGCTCTTCTATTGTTATAGGCTGCATTTTGTTTGGGTGTTGAGATCTTTTCTTATCTGAAGATAAAATAAGAAGTGTGGCCGGTTGTGGTGGCGCGCACCGGTAGGATTTGCTGAAGGAGGCAGAGGCAGGAGGATCAGGAGTTCGAGGCCAGCCTGGGCTACACTTGGGGCTGGAGAGGTGGCTCAGGGGTTAAGCCTCCGCCTTGCAGGCGGAAGGTCCTGAGTTCGGATCCCAGATCCCACGTATAGACGCCAGGCAGAAGCGGGGGCGGCCTGCGCTTCTGGCCCTGGTAGGGCGGAGTCTGTGAATCCCGGGGCAGAAGGAGGTGGAGGTGTCCATGGTGGTTCACGAATCGTCCGTGGTTCTACATAGACACACACACACACATACACACGCCACATACACAGGCACATGCACACAGTTGAATAAATAATAATAAAAAAATTTAAAAGAAGTGTGGAGATTCACTATTAGGTGTTTGTGGTTATTATTGCAGCGTCTGATCATAACTGCTGTCAGTTTTCTCACCATCCACTATGTGTTTCCTGTCATTGAAGGGAGATTAAGAGCTACTACCTAGATGGTTAGTTACTTAGAGGCTAACCCCACTCTCTAGTGTGTTCTATTCCTATTCTTCTCTCCCCTTAAAGATTTTTCTGCATAAAAGGCTTTTTTAAAAAACCGTTTACCTTTGTTCTTTTGTTTCTGCTCTTTTGGGGTCTTCATCCACCTCCCCTGGCCTGTGTTTCTTTGCACTTGTGAGGGTTGTAAGAATTTCTGTTTGATTATATCAAACTGAATGTTTAATGTTGGGATCCACTCTTAAGGTAGAACATACAGTGTTTGTCTTTCTGCTGTTGGAATATCTCACTCAATATGATTTATTTCAGTTCCATTAACTTACTGGCAAATTTCATTAGTTCATCTTTACTGACAGCTGAATAGCACTCCATTGTATGTGTGTGCCACATTTTCGTTAACCATTCATCAATTGTTGGACATCTAGGTTGGTTCCATATCTTTTGTATTATGAGAAAGGTTACTATGAACATAGTTGCACATGTGTCTCTCTTGCAGAGCACAGTATTCCTTGGGAATATTCCCAGGAGTGGTATAACTGGGTCATATGGAATTTCAGTATTTAACCTTTTTTAGGAACCTCAAAATTGTTCTAGAAAGGGGTCATATGAGTTAACAATCTCACCAGTGATGTATGAAGTTCTCCTTCTCCAGACTCCACAGTAGCATTTGATATTTTTGTTTTGGATCTTAGATATTCTGATTGAGGTGAGATGACATCTCAGGGTGGTTTAATTTGTATTTCCCTAATAGTAGGGAGATAGAACATTTTTAAAGATGTTTCTTAGACATTTGAATTTCATCTTGTGAGAAGTTTCTTTTCAGTTCTTTATCTCATTTTTAATGGGGTTGTTTATTCCCTTTGTATTTAATTTTTCAAGTTCTTTATTAGTCGTCTGTCAGATGTATAGTTAGTAAAGATATTCTCCCATTTTGTAGGTTGCCTTTTTGCTCAGTTAACAGTCTCTTGTGGTGACCAAAAGCTTTTCAAATTCATTTAATTCCACATGTTTAGTGTTGGACTTATTCTCTGAGCCTCTGGGGTCCTATCAAGGAAATGCTCGCTAGCCAGTGGGTTCGAGTGTATTCTCTACCTAGTGTTCTAGGAGTATTATAGTGTCTGGTAACATTAAGGCACTTGGAACATTTGGAGTTGATTTTTGTTCAGGGAGACAAATAAGGGTACAATTTCACTCTTCTGATGCAGATATCCAGTTTTGTCAGCACCATTTGTGGAAGATGCAGTCCTTTTTCCAGTGGATATTTTTGCATCTGTGTCAATGATCTGTTGACTGTCAGAAGCTTATATTTGAATCTTCAATTCTAATCCATTATTCTACATCTCTTGTTTGGATGTACTATCATGCTGTTTTTATTGCTATAGCTTTAGACTATAGTTTAAGGTCTGGTATGGTGATATCTCCTACAGAGTTTCTATTACTCAGGATTGGTTTTGCTATCCTGAGTATTTTAATGTTTCCATATGAAATTTGAGATTTTTTAAACCAACTTCTGTGAAGAATTGGGTTGGAATTTTGATTGGTATTGCATTGAATCTGTATATCACATTAGGTAGAATGTTCAATTTAGCAATGTTAATTCTGCCAATCCAGAAGCTTGGGAAGTCTTTTCATCTTCTGGTGTCTTCCGTAATCTCTTTTTAAAAGGGTTCTAAAGTTTTTTTATTTACTTATTCAATTGTGCGTGTGTGCATGTGCATGCGTGCGTGCGTGTGGGCGTGCGTGTGAGTGTGTGTGTATAGAACCACGGGCAAATTTGGGAACCACCATGGACTGCCTCCATCTTCTCCTTGTTTTCTCTGTCCTGGGATTCACAGGCTCCGCCCTACCAGGACCAGAAACGCAGAGCCGCCCCCTCTTCCGCCCGGCGTCTATATGTGGGGTCTAGGATCCAAACTCAGGACCTTCTGCCTGCAAGGCAGAGACTTAACCCCTGAGCCACCTCTCCAGCCCCTTTAAAATGGTTTTAAAGTCTTCATTGTATAGATTTTTCACATTCTCGATTATGTTAATTCCAATATATTTCATTTTTCTAGGAATAATGGTAAATGGTATTGTTTCTCTCAGTCTTTCTCACTTAGTTTATTCTTGGTGTATAGGAAAAACACTGATTTCTGAACATTAATTTTGTATCCTGCACTCCACTGAACTTGTTTATTAGTTCGAGGAGTTACCTGGCAGAATCTTTAGGGTCCTTGAGATAAAGAATCATGTCATCTGTGAATAGGGATAGCTTGATTTCTTCTTTTCCAATTTGTGTCCCTTTTATCTCCCTCTCTTGTCTTATGCTCTTGCTAAGACTTCAGGTACAATGTTGAATAAAAGTAGTGAGAATGAGCAGTCTTGTCTAGTTCCTGATATGAATGGGAATGTTTCCAGTTTTTCACCATTTAGAATGATTTGTGCCATAGGCTTGTTATATATGGCCTTTATTATGTTGATAAATGTTCTTTCCAACCCTATTTTCTCCAGGGTTTTCATCATAAAGAGGTGTTGAGCTTTGTTAAAAACTTTTTCAGCATAAATCGAGAGAATCATATGATTTTTGTCTTTGTATTTTTGTATAAATTTATTAAATTAACATTTTTGTGTACATGCTCCTTGCCTTCCTCATTCCCCTCTTCCTTCTCTTCCACTCTCACCCTATCCCACCCACCCTCCTATGCCTGTGTGGGACCCTTCAATTATCCTGTTCTTTTGTTCCAGAGTCCAGGAGTTCCCTATCTAACATCTGAGAGAGGCTCTACTTTAGGTGGCCCACTGACATGGACTTACCCCGAATGATGCTACTACCTGCAAGTATTTCTCCTGAGACCCATGCCAGTCCACGGGAGCATGTTGACATGTTGACCACTGTGTAGGTCTGATGAGATCAAGTCCCATTGCTATGAGGTCCTGGCTTGGCTGCCCTATCTTGAGTGGAGTGA
This sequence comes from Typhlomys cinereus, assembly GCA_023101885.1. Lineage (NCBI taxonomy): Eukaryota > Metazoa > Chordata > Mammalia > Rodentia > Platacanthomyidae > Typhlomys > Typhlomys cinereus. Next base: position 391,952 of record JALPQD010000029.1, read on the forward strand.
CCTGTCCGGCAATGACATTCTCCATCTTTAGGCTCTTACACTCTTACTTCCCCTTCTTCTGTAAAGTTCCTTGAGCCTCCAGATGGGGAGAGATTTGGCTGCCCTGGTACCAGGTGGTGACTGTAGGGTTGCCAGTGTTCTGTATTCAGGTTGGTTGTTGTCTATTTCACTATTCTTGCACTGCACAAGGCTGCATTCTCTCTGGGTGTTGAGATCCTCTCCTATCCAACAATACAGAAACTGTTAAAGAGGCCTTTATACAAGAGAAGGCGTGAAGGAGAGGTAGGATCAGGAGTAGGATCAAACTCCAGGACATCACTTGGCTGTCACTTAATCACTAACCCTCTGCCCTCCATGATGGCAACACATGACCAGTGCTTCAAACCAATCCAAACACTAGTGATTAGAAAGGAGACTGACTGCAGATTGGATCAGATATTTCATTAATTATAGGTCTTTCTTGACAGTGGCCTGGTTTCTCTATTGAACTTTGTTTCTTTGTCTTCATTCCTGTTTTGAATCCTTCATAATTGCAAAGGGTAATAAAAAGATTTTCCCTTGAGTGTGTAATTATGAGGATTTGGAATTAGGTTCCACTTATAAGGGAGAACATGCAATGTATAGTTTTCTGTGCTTGGGATACTTTGCTCAGTGTGATTTCTTCCAGCTCCATACATCTAGCAGCAAATTTCATTAATTCTTTTTTATATCTGTGTACTATTCCATTGTGTATATGTGCCATATTTTCATTATCCATTTGTCACTGTTGGATATCTGGGTTAATTGCTATTGTGAATCGTGCTGCAATGAACATAAATCTATCTATGTCACTATAGTATGATGAAGTACTTTTGGGAGTATTCCAAGCAGTGGTAGAGCAGGGTCATGTGGGATTTCAATTTTTAAGGACTCACCATACTGATCACTGTAGTGGCTATGCAAGTCTGTTCCCACCAGCAATGTATAAGGATTCCCTTATCCCCACATCCTCTCCAGCATGTATTGGTGAATGATTTTTGGATTTTTTTTTGCGATTCTAACTGGTGTGAGGTGATATCCAGGGTAGTTTTGATTTGCATTTTCCTGATGGCTAGGAAGGTGGAACATTTTTTAAGATATTAATTGGACATTTCAATTTCTTCTTGGGATTTTTTTTTAACTTCCATGGCCCACTTTCTAATTGGGCTGTTTATCTCCTTGGTGTTTAATTTTCTGAGTTCTTTATATACTGTAGATATTAGTCCTCTATCAGATAAGTGGTTAGTGAAGATTTTCTCCCATCCTGTGGGTTGTCTTTTTGCTCAGTTGACAATATCTTTAGCTGAACAAAAGCTCCTTGATTTCATGAGATCCCATTTGTTAAGAGTTGGTTCTATTTCCTGAGCTACTGGAGTCCTGTTTAGAAAGTGTTGGCCTGGGCTGATCAGTTCGAGGGAATTGCATACTCTTTCTTCTAGGATTTTTATAGTCTCTGGTCTAAAAAGTCTTTGATCCATTGAAGTTGATATTCATGCATGGTGATAAGTAAAGGTCCAGTTTCAATCATCTGCATGTGAATATCCAGTTTTGTTAGCACCATTTGTTGAAAATGCTGTTTTTTTTTTTTTCCACTGAGTTTTTTGGGCCCCTATGTAAAAAATCAGATGGCCGTATGGGTAGGGGCTTATGTCTGGATCTTCAAACCTTATCCTTTGATCTATGTGTCTGTTTTGGAGCCAGTACCATGCTTTATTACTATGGGTTTGTAGTATAGATTAAGGTCTGGTATAATGATTCCTTCAGCATGGGAGATCATTTTACTTTCTGGTGTACTCTGAAATTTCTTTTTTTTTTTTCTTCAATGTGACATTTTCTTTTTTATTAAGAAATCTCACATTCAAACAAAATGAGTTTATGTCTTAGTAACATGCTATTTGCTACTGAACACTTTAAAGCTATCTCCTATTCTATTTAATATTTATTTTTTAAAATTGTTGAGGCTCTCATTTTTTATTAAAAATTTAATTATACATTTTAAAATTTTTTACCAGTTCCCTCCCTACCCCCTCCTCCCCTCGAAACCCCTTCTCCCCCTCCCCATCCCCCAGTGCCTCCCCCCCAATTCCCAGAGAGTCCTTTATTGTGTACGCCTAACTCTCCACTGGGTCCTCCTCTCCGATGACATATAAGGACCCAGTGGCATTTCCATAAGCCCTTTCTCTTGTTCCCCTTAAGCATAAGATCACTACTATGGCTGTCAATCCCTTGCCTCCAGGGGTCTCGGTGCCCTTAACAGATGCTAGACTTTATGAGGGCAACAGTGCGCTGGACATTGCGCAGGGCATGCAAAGTCCCATTATGATTGCTTTGGCCCCAACTATTGTTGAGAATCTTGCAAATCGTTGCTCCTCCCATCCTTTTGCTCTTACAATCTTACCGCACCCTCTTCCGCAAATGTCCCTGAGCTCCAGGATGGGGAGAGATTAGGCTGGCCTAGTTCTATGTGATTGATATAGTCTCTGAAGTTCTGGATTGTGGTTTGTTGATTTTCTTTTGCAGTTTTGCTGCTCCTGCAATGCCCTTCACTCCATTCTGCTGGGCACTGTATGTCACCCCCTGGCCAGAGACAAAAAGCTGTTAAACTGGAGTCTTGTTATAATAGCACATTCAAGGGTAGATGTAATAAGAGTAGGAAACCTCAGTGAGGGAGGGGTCCATCACCCATTTGCAAAATGATTACTTTTTATCTGCTAGACTATATGCCATCCCCTTCTGGTGAGATCAGGAAAGAACGTCTGTGAACTTAACCAGGTTTCTCATTACTTACTTGCAGACCTTGATGGAGGCCTATTTTCTCTGCTGTAACATGGTCCCCTCTCTCCTTGTTTCTGGTGTGGCCCTCCTACCCCATCTCTCTTGTTCATAATCCTTGCAATTACTGTGTTACATAGGTTTACTTTTGAGTGTCTCAATGTGGGCTGGGTGAGTTTGGTACTAGGAGCCACCTATTAGGGAGTACATACGGTGCTTAATTTTCTGGGTTTGGGATACTTCACTTAATATAATTCTTTCTAATGACATCCATTTCCCAGCAAATTCCAGTAATTCATCATTTTTGATGGCTGAGTAGTACTCCATTGTATAGATGTACCACAGTTTCCTTATCCACTCATCAACTGTTGGACATTTAGGTTGATTCCATGACTTTGCTATTGTAAACAGTGCTGCTGTGAGCATGGTCGAGCTTGTGCTATCAAGGCGAACCTCTGCTGCATGGGGGGTTATTCCCAAAAGTGGGATAGCAGGGTCATATGGCATTTCAATCTTTAATTTCTTTAAGAATCTCCAGACGGCTCGCCAGAGTGGCTGTATGAGCCTGCATTCCCACCAACAATGTAGGAGAGTTCTCCTCTCTCCACATCCTCTCCAGCATTTGTCGTTGTTTGTATTGTGGATTTTTGCCATCCTGACTGGGGTGAGATGATATCTCAGGGAAGTTTTGATTTGCATTTCCCTGATGGCGAAGGAAGTGGAGCATTTTTTAACATATTTGTTAGACATTTTAATTTCATACCTGGTAAAGTTTCTTTGAAGTTCCAGGACCCATTTTTTAATTGGGCCAGTGTTTTCCTTGGAGTTTAGTTTTCTAAGTTCTTTGTGTACTCTGGACAGTAGAGCTCTGTCAGATATGTGGTTAGTGAAGGTTTTCTCCCATTCTGTGGGTTGCCTTTGAGCTCGTGTGACAATCTTTTTATCTGAACAGAAGCTCTTTAATTTCACAAGATCCCAACTGTTGAGAGTTGGTAGCAGTGACTGTGCCATTGGATGTCTGTTTAGGAAGTGTTGGCCTAGCCCAATCAGCTCGAGGGAGTTCCCTATCCTTTCAACTATGGTTTTTAAAGTCTCTGGCCTGATATCAAGGTCCTTGATCCATTTGGAATTAAGTCTTGTACATGGTGACAAGTACGGGTCCAGCTTTAATCTTCTGCATGTGGAGATCCAGTTTTGCCAGCACCATTTGTTGAAGATGCTGTTCTTTTTCCATTGGATTCTTTGGGCCCCTTTGTCAAAGACCAAATGGCTGTAACTTTGTGGGCTTATATCTGGGTCTTCAATCCTTATCCATTGATCTGTGTGTCTATTTTGGAGCCAGTACCAGGCTGTCTTTATAACTATGGATTTGTAGTATAGACTTAGGTTTGATATGGTAATACCTCCAGCTGTGTTTTTGTTACTCAGGATTGTTTTTGCTATCCTGGGTCTTTTGTGCCTCCATATGAACTTTGAGATTGTTTGGTCAACTTCTTTGAAGAATTGCTTTGGGATTTTGATTGGTATAGCATTGAATCTGTATATTGCTTTTGGTAGGATGGTCATTTTTACAATGTTGATTCTGCCAATCCAGGAACAAGGGAGGTCTTTCCACCTTCTGGTGTCTTCTGCAATTTCTTTCTTCAGGGTTTTAAAGTTTTCATTGTAAACGTCTTTTACCTCCTTAGTTAGGTTTATACCAAGGTATTTCATTTTTTTAGGGGTTATAGTAAATGGTATGGGTTCTCTCAAGGCTTTTTCACTTCTTTCATTCTGGGCATATAGGAAGGCCTCTGATTTTTGCACATTTATTTTGTATCCTGCCACCCTGCTGAACTTCTCAATTAGTTCCAGGAGCTTCCTGGTGGAGTTTTTGGGATCACTCAGGTATAAGATCATGTCATCTGCAAATAAGGATAGATTGTCTTCTTCCTTGCCGATTTGAATCCCTCTTATGTCCCTTTCTTGTCTTATGGCTTCAGCTAAGACTTCAAGTACAATATTGAATAGAAGTGGTGAGAGTGGACAGCCTTGTCTAGTTCCTGATCGAAGTGGGAATGATTCCAGTTTTTCCCCATTGAGCATAATCCTTGGTGTGGGCTTGTTGTATATAGCTTTTATTATATTGATTAAGGTTCCTTCCATTCCCACTGTCTCTAGCGTTTTGATCATAAAAGGCTGTTGGATCTTGTCAAAAGCTTTTTCTGCATCTATCGAGAGTATCATGTGGTCTTGGACTTTGGACTGGTTTACATGATGAATTACATTTATTGATTTGCGTATGTTGAACCAACCTTGTGTGCCGGGGATGAAGCCTACTTGGTCCCCATAATGATCTTTTTAATATGTTTTTGAATCCGATTTGCTAAGACTTTGTTGAGAATCTTTGCATCTGTGTTCATCAGGGAGATCGGCCTATAGTTTTCTTTTTTAAGTGAATCTTTATTAGGTTTTGGGATTAAAACGATATTAGCTTCATAGAAGGAATTTGGTAGTGTTCCTTCCTTTGCTATTTGATGGAACAGTTAAGGAGTATTGGTGTTATTAACTCCTTAAATGTCTGGTAGAATTCTGTGCTGAATCCATCTGGTCCAGGACATTTTTGGTGGGAAGATTCGAGATTACTTCCTCAATTTCCTTATATGTTATAGGACTATTTAAATAATTCACAACTTCCTGATTCAATTTAGGTAAGTTGTGTTTACTTAGAAATTCATCCATCTCTTTTGTGTTGTCAAACTTCACAGAGTATAAGTTTTTGAAATATGATGTTATAATTCTCTGGATTTCTTGGGTATCAGTAGTGATAACTCCATGTTCATTTCTAATTTTGTTAATTTGGGTTTTCTCTCTCTTGCTTTTGGTTAGTTTAGCTAGGGGTGTATCAATCTTATTGATTTTTTCAAAGAACCAGCTTTTTGATTGGTTGATTTTTTCTATCGTTTTCTTAATCTCGATTTCAGATATTTCTCCCCTTATTTTGCTAATCTCTTCTCTTCTACTGCTTTTGGGATCAGATTGCTCTAGTTTTTCTAAAGCTTTAAGCTGCATTGTTAAGTTGTTTATTTCTGATGTTTCCATTTTTTTGACGTAGGCATTAAGAGCTATGAACTTACCTCTTAGAACAGCTTTCATTGTGTCCCAGAGATTTTGGTAGGTTGTATTTTCGTTATCATTCACTTTCAGGAAATCTTGAATTTCCTTTTTAATTTCTTCCTGAATCCAGTTCTCATTCAGCATCATAGTGTTAAGTTTCCAGGAGTTAGTGTATTTTCTCTTGTTTGATGTATTGTGAATGTCCAGCTTCAGGCCGTGGTGGTCTGATAGGGCACAGGTTTAGAATTTCAACTTTCTTGTATATGTGTAGATTCATTTTGTGGCCCAATATGTGATCTATTTTGGAGAAAGTTCCGTGTGCTGCTGAGAAAAATGTGTATTCTTTGGTGTGTGGGTGAAAAGTTCGATAGAGATCTGTAAGGTCCATTTCTTTCAGGGTTTGATTAAGTTCCAAAGTGTCTCTTTTAAGCTTTTGACCTGTTGATCTATCCCATGTTGAGAGGGAAGTGTTGAAGTCCCCAAGAATTATCATTTGGGGGTTGATTTCTTGCTTTAGACGCTGTAGGGTTTTCTTAATGAATGTGGAGGGGCCCGTATTGGGTGCATATATGTTCAGTATTGTGAAGTCTTCCTGGTGAATTGTACCTGTGACTAAAATGTAGTATCCATCCGTGTCTCTTATAATTTTCTTTGGTTTGAAATCCACTTTGTCTGATAGCATAATGGCTACCCCTGCCTGTTTTCTGCTTCCATTTGCTTGTAGAATTGTTGACCAGCCTTTTATTTTTAGAGCGTGCCTATCTTTTGTGGTGAGATGGGTTTCCTGCAGGCAGCAGATTGATGGATTGTGATTTTTAATCCAAGTTTGTAATCTCTGTCTCTTGATCGGTGAATTAAGTCCATTAACATTTAGTGTTATAATGGAGAAACTATTGTTAATTCCAGACATTTATTATGTTTAGTAGCTTTTATAAGTATATTGCTTCGCTTTTAATGGTGTTATATTTGCCTTCTGTTCTCCTGGATATGCCTGTTTTTTTCTTCATGCTTGAGTATCATTTCTAGCATTTTTTGAAGGCCTGGTTTGGTGGCCATGTATCCCTTAAAGTTGTCTTTGTGCTGGAAAATTTTTCTTTCTCCCTCGATCATGACTGATAGTTTTGCAGGGTAAATCAGCCTGGGTTGACATTTTTGCTCATTCAATACTTGAAGTATGTCTCTCCAAGATCTTCTTGCTTTTACTGTTTCGACTGAGAAGTCATTTGTTATTTTAATAGGTTTACCTTTAAAAGTGACTTGTTTTTTCTCCCTTGAAGCTCTCAGCACTAGTTCTTTATCTTGAATGTGGAGTGTTTTAACTATTATTTGCCTGCGGCGTGCTTCTATTTTGGTCGTATCTGTTTGGGGTGCGGAATGCCTCTTGTATATGGATGGGCCTCTCTTTTTTTAGATGAGGAAAGTTTTCCTTGATGATCGTTTGAAAAATTTCCTCAGGGGTGGTATTTTGAGATTCTTGCTCCGGTATTCCATGAATACGCATGTTAGGCTTCTTCAGGGTGTCCCATATCTCTTGGATATTTCTCTCAAGTATCTTTTTGGCTTTAACAACCTCTTCCATTGAGCTGGTTAGTACTCCCACTTTATCTTCAAGGTCTGAAATTCTGTTTTCTGCTTCGTTAGTTCTGTTGGTAAGACTCTTTGTGGCGTTCTGGGTTGAAGATAACTTGTCTTTTAGCTCAGTTTTAAACTCTGCTTGAGTTTGTTTTAACTGCTCTATGCCACTTTTTGTTTCTTGCACTGTTTTTCTCAACTCCTCCAGATGTCTGTTGTCCTCTTCAAAGCGATTGATTCGATTATGTAATTCCTCCCGGATTTCCTCTTTCATAGTATTGAGCATGGTAATGATCATATTTTGAAAGACCTTATCCTGGGTGAGGCTTTCTTGGCCTTGTTGGAGTCTAACATTATGGGATTAATTTCTTCAGTGGGAAATTTGTTTTCTTGAGTGTTGCTTCTCATGGATTTGCACTTTGACTTTGGCATTGTCATTTTAACTCTTAAGATCTCTCAAATTCACTAAACTGAATTATTTGGCCTGGGGTCCTGGTGGGCGGGGCCCGAACGGGGACTTACCTAGGGCGCGGGGTGAGGCCCGACTGGACCACGTGTCCCGACCGGCGGAGCGGGGTGGGGTGAAAAGGGAGGATGAGGGCGTCGGCGTGGAGCTATTTAACCCGAGGGCAGCTGGGGCAGGGCCCGGGCGCAGGGGGAGGTCCTCCTCGTCCCTCGGCCCCCGGGCGCGGTTCCGGCTGGATGGTGGGAGTCGGATCCGGGTCCCTGTGGGCTGACCTGGGGTCCTGGTGGGCGGGGCCCGACCGGGAACTTACCTAGGGCCGCTGGGTGAGGCCCGGCTGGACCGTGCGCGCGTGTCCCGACCGACCGGCGGAGTGGGGTGGGGTCTGAAATTTCTTTCTTTAGGGTTTTAAAGTTTTTATGTACAGGTCTCTCACTTCCTTGATTGGATTTATACCAAGGTATTTCATTTTTTTAGGGACTGTGATAAATGGAATTGTTTCCTTAGTATTTTCTCACTTTTTTCATTCTTGGTGTATAAGAAAGCCACTGAATATCAACTTTTTATCCTACCACTCTGCTAAATATTAGTTCCAGGAGTTTCCTGGTGGAGTTTTTGACATCTCTCAGATAAAGGATTATGTTGTCTGCAACAGGGTTAACTTGACTTCTTCTTTTCCTATTTGAATCCCTTTTATTTCTTTCTCTTGTCTAATAGCTCTAGCTAGGACTTTCAGTATGATATTGAGTAAAAATGGTGAGAGTGGACAACCTTTCCTAGTTCCTGATCGAAGAGGGAATGCTTCAAGAATTTCATTATTTAGAATGATCCTTGCTATATGCATCTCGTATATATCCTTTATTATATTGATGTATGTTCCTTCTATTCCAAGGTCTCCAGGACTTTGATGATAAAGGGATGTTGAGTCTTGTCAAAAGTTTTGCTGTATCTATCCAGTGAATGTTATGATTTTGTTCCTTGGATTTGCTTACATAATGGATTACATTTTTTGACTTGCATATGTTGAGCCAAATTTGTGTGCCGGGAATAAATCCTACTTGATCATAGTGAATGATTTTTTAATATATTTTTGAGTCCAATTTGCTAAAATTTTGTTGAGGATCTTTGCATCTGCATTCATTATTGAGATTAGTCTATAATATTCTTTTTATTGCATTTTTATTTTCTTTTGGGATTAGTGTAATATTAGTGTTGCAGTCAGCCTGTATGGTTGCTGATAATGACCATCAAACGGCTTAAGGGAACAAGGGGTTTATTCTCTTACGATTTCTGGTTACAGTTCTTAGTCCAGATTGACGGGAGAGCACGCACTGACACCAGGGCCGAGGGAACTGGCCACACCATCACTGCATAATGGCTGAGAGATGGACAATCCTTACTTGACCAGATCAGCATGTCTGGCCAAGTGGACAAAAGGATGCCAACTTTCTCAACGAGCTCTCTGTGATTTATCCAGGGCCTAATCCCACCCACCATGGGCTGGGTCTTCCCCAGCAGCTAGACAGTCTTCTTCAGGTTTGCTCTGGGCTTAACTCAACCATCAACTCTCTACAACTGTGCCCAACTCACCCTCAACAGTCAAATTGACACCTATGCTTAACTATGACAATTAGTTTCATAGAAAGAGTTTGGGAAAGTTGCTTCCTTTGCTATTTAATAGAATAGTTTAAGGAGTAGTGGTGTTAGATGTTGTTCAAATGTCTGGTAGAATTCTGCACTGACTCCATCTGGTTCTGGACTCCTTTTTTGGGGTTGGGATTTGTAATTACTTCTTTAATTTCATGACTTGTTATAGGATTGTTTAAATAATTCAATTAATCCTGATTCAGTTTTGGTAAATTGTACATATTAAGAAATTCATCCATTTCTTCCTGACTGTCAAACTTTGTAGAGTGTTAATTCTTGAAGTGTAACATTATGTTTCTCTAAATTTCCTTGGTATTGTTTGTAATGATTTCATTTTCACCTCTAATTTTATTAATTTAAGTTTTCTGTCTTTGAGCTTTGGTTAATTAGGTCAAGGGTTTGTCAATCTTGTTGATTTTTTTCAAAAAGCCAGTTCTTTGGTTGATTCTTTGCATCATTTTCCTTATCTCAGTTTCGGATATTTCTTCCCTGATTTTACTAATTTCTGCTCATCCACTACTTTTAGGATTGGATTGTTCTCTCTCTAAAGCTGTAAGTTGGATTGTTAAGTTGTTTACTTGTGATGCTTCCTTTTTTTGATATAGGCATTGAGTGCTATAACTTTCCTCTTAGGACTGACTTCACTATATCCCAAAGATTTTGATATGTTGTATTTTCATTATCATTTATTTTAGGAATTTTTGAATTTCCCTTTTGACTTCTGTTTGAACCCATTCCTTGTTCAGTATCATGGTGTTTAATCTCCAAAAATTTGTGTATTTTCTGATGTTTGCTTTGTTGTGGATGTCTAGCTTTATTCCATGATGGTCAGATAGAGTACAAGATATTATTTCAACTTTCTTATATATGAGGCAGTTTGCTTTGTGCCCCAATATGTGGTCTCTTTTGGAGACGGTTCCATGGGCTGCTATAAAATATGTGCTTTCCTTATTGTTGGGATGAAAGGTTTGGTAGAGTTTGATTAAACTCCAATGTATCTCTGTTCAGTTTTTGGCCTTTAAACCTATCCAATTGTGAGGGTGAGCTGTTGAAGTCCCCTACTATTATGGTGTTTGGGTTGATTTGTTATTTTAAATGTAACACGTGTTTAATGAATGTGGCTGAGCCTATATTAGGTGAGAATATGTTCAGTATTGTGAAGTCTTCCTGATAAATTGTTTCTTTAACTGATATTTAGTATCCATCTGCCTCTCTTATGGTTTCTTTTAGTTTGAAGTTTATTTTCTCAGTTATCAGAATTGCTACTCTTGCTTCTTTCTTTTTTCCATTATCTTGCAGTACTTTTGACCAGCCTTTTGCTCTGAGAATGTGCCTATTTTTCGTGGTGAGATGTTTCCTGAAGGCAGCAGATTGCTGGATTGTGATAGTTAATCCATGTTTGTAGTCTATGTCTTTTAATTGGAGAGTTAATTCCATTAACGTTTAGGGTTATAATTGAGAAATGCTTGTTGGTTCCTGCTATTTTCTGTTTTGTGATTTTATGAGTATATTTCTTTGCTAGGAAGTTGTATTGTATTATTTTTCCCTTCTGTCCTCTTGGATATGTTTGTCCTTTGAGTTTGAGAATCTTTTCTAGTATCTTTTGTTCATGGAAGACTTTTTTTTCACCCTCAATCATGACTAATATTTTTGATGGGTATATTAGTTTGGGTTGGCATTTGTGCTCATTCATGACTTGAAGTATATCTTTCTCAGCTCCTCTGGCTTTTACTGTTTCCATTGAAAAAATCAGTTGTTATTTTTTTTATTTCTGCTCATACAAACTTAACAGGTACACCAGTCCCCTCCCTCCCTCCATTCTCCCTGCCTTGCTCCTCCCTCCCCTCCCCCCTCCCTCCCCATCCGTCAGTGCCTCCCCCTCCCATCCCTGGTGCATCCTTTAATGTGCATGCCAAACTCTCCTCTGGGTCCTCCTTTCCAATGAGCTGCAAGGACCCAGTGGTATTTCCCAGAACCCTTTCCTGTATTCCCTTTAAGCATAGGGACACTACTGTGGCTGTCAATCCCTAGCCTCCAAGGATCCTAGTGCCTTTAGTCCATGCTAGACTTTGTGGGGTCAATAATGTGTGGGACATTGAACAGGGCATGCAAAGTCCTATTATAATTGGTTCAGCCCTAACTTGTGTGGAATATCTTGTATATCATTACTCCTCCCATCCTTGTGCTCTTACAATCTTACCATCCCCTATTCTGCAAATTTCCCTGAGTTTCAGGATGGGGAGAGATTAGGCTGGCCTAGTTCCAGGTGGTTGATATAGAGTCTCTGATGTTCTGAATTATGGTTTGTTGATTTTTTTTTCAGTTTTGCTGCTCCTGCAATGCCCTTGGCTCCATCCTGATGGGTATTGGATGTCACCCCCTGGCCAGAGATAAAAACCTGTTAAATTGAGTCTTGTTATAAGAGTTTATTCAAAGGTAGATGTAATAAAAGTAAGAGACTGCGGCGAGGGAGGGATTTACCTTTAAATGTGACTTGGCTTTTTTTCTCTCGATGTTGTCAGGACGTTGTCTTTGTCATGTATCTGTGTTGTTTTGACTATAATTTGTTGGGGTGAGTTTCTATTTTGGTCATACCTGAATGGTGCATGATATGCCTTTTGTATTTGGATGGGGTTGTCTTTCTTTAGATGTGGAAAATTATCATTAATAGTGTGAAAAATTTCTTCTGAGTGGCTTTATGGGTTTCTTGTTCTAATATTCCATGAATGTGAAGAATAACTCTTGAATATTCCTTTCCAGTACTTTTTTTTTTTGGCTTTTTCAACTTCTTTAATTGAACCAATTTGTTCTGCCATCTTCTCTTCTAGTTCTGATATTCTATTTTCTGCTTCATTGGTTCTTCTAGTAAAACTTTCTGTTGAATTTTGGATTATAATTAGCTTATTTTTAATTTCAACCTTAATCTCTATATGAGTTTTTTAAACTGCTCTATGCTTAGTTTGTTTCTCCAACTTCCTTTTTCATTTTATCTAGGTGCCTGTTATTCTCTTGTTCATATTGACTAATGCGGTTATTTCCCTCTTGGATTTCTTCTTTCATTGTTTTTATCATGGTAAAAATCATGCTTTGAAAGTCCTTGTCTTAGTTTTTGAATTCTCTATTAACATCTCTGGGGTTATTCTGGTAAGGATCCATTGTTATGTGGTCAATGTTTTTTGTGGGGGAGTCATCCTGGTTTTTATTGTTTCTTGTGACTTAGTCATTTTGTGTTTGATTTCTAGAATCTTTCTTGGTGTGTATTTGTGACTGTTTTGCATCAGACAGAATTGCTGCATTTGGACTGTTATCAGCTACTTTTTACCTAAGTGTTTTAGGTCTCAGTCTAGGGTTCCTTGCTGTTATTTCATGGGTAAGGCAATATGCTTAAAAAAAAAAAAACTAGGTCTAAATTTGCCTAGATTTGTTTGGAATTGAGTGTCAAGTGTTGTTATATGTAGTGTGAGTTAAGTATTAGATTAACTTATGGGGCTGGATAGGTGGCTCAGGGGTTAAGCCTCTGCCTTGCAGGCGGAAGGTCCTGAGTTCAGATTCTAGACCTCACGTACAGATGCCAGGCGGAAGCCGGGGCAGCCTGTGTTTCTGGTCCTGGTAGGGCGGAGCCTGTGAATCCCCAGGCAGAGTAAACCAGGAGGAGGTAGAGGCGGTCCATGGTGGTTCCCAAATTCGTACGTGGTTCTACACACACACACACACACACACACACACACACACACACACACAATTGAATAAATAATTTAAAAAAGTATTAGATCAACTTTATATTATGAAATAGGTGGGGTTAGAGCTTAGAGTACTATGACAGCTATTAGTTCCTCCCAGGTTTATGAGAATGAGTAGTTACTTACCTAAAGAGTGGGTATGTGGGGTTTAGGATGTGCTGTATAGAGGTCTGAAGCAGAGGTGACTGTCAACTGTGATAAGAAGGCAAGTAAAATAGGGTTATTTATCTTAGGGTTGGATATGAAGATTCCCTTTGATGAAAGGAACTTTAGGATCCTCAGTAGCAAGTTGTTGGTGCTCTGGTTCAAGGTTTGTGGTGCCTGTGGACTTTGTTAAAATCTTGGAGATTCTATTATTGGTTGACTGAGAGGGCTCCTTTACACTGATCCCCACGGAGAGAGGAAATCTAATTTACTAATGCCTGCTGGTGTCCCGGAGCCTAAGTAAGTGCCGTGCAACAATCCTGGAGCCCAAAGAAACAGTTTACATTGGTTTATATGGTGAATTATATTTATAGATTTGCATATATTATACCAACTTTATGTTTCTGGAATAAACACAAACTGGTTATAGTGGATGATCACTTTGATATGTTATTGAATCTAGTTTGCTAGAATTATGTTAAGAATCATTGTGTTCATCAATGAGATTGGCATGTAGTTTTCTTTTTTTGTTGTGTCTTTGTTTGGGGGATCAGTGTAAAGTTGGTTTCATAGAATGAGTTTGGAAGTATTCCATCCTTTTGTCTTTTGTGGAATAATTATAGGAGTAATGGTGTTAATAGTTCTTTGAATATCTGGTAAAATTCTGCATGAATGCATCTGATCTCCTGGGTTTTTATTTGTAGGGAGATTAATAATTACAGCTTCAACTTCATCCTTTATTATAGGACTATTTTAATAATTCAAATCCTTCATGGTTTAATTTTGGTATATTTTATGTGTTTAAATATTCATCCGTTTCTTTGTGTATTTCAAACTTGGTGTATACATTTTTGAAGTATGACCTTATCATTTTCTGAATTTCTTTGACATCTGATGTGATTAATCCATTTTCATCTCTAATTTTATTAATTTGGGTTTTGGTTAACTTGGCTAAGGATTTATCAATTTGTTAAATTTTTCCAAGAACCAACTTTTTGTTTGATTGATTCTTTGTATTGCTTTATTTGTCTCAATTTCAGTTATTCCTCGTCTGATTCTGCTAATCTCTGAACATTTGTTTCTTTTGGAATTGGTTTGTTCTTGTTTCTCTAAAGCTTCCAGCTATATCATTTGGTTGTTTACTTGTGATATGTCCATTTTTTGGATGTAGGCATTGAATGCCATGAATTTTCCTCTTAGTCTTGCCTTCATCTTATCTATCCCAGAAGTTTTGATATAATGTGTTTCCATTATCACTAAGTTCTAGGAGTTTTTTTGAATTTCTATTTTTACTTATGTCTGGACCTATTCCTCATCAGTACCATATTGTTAATTTTCCAGTTGCTTGTGTACTTTCTGGTGTTTACCTTGTTATGGATGTCCATCTTTATTCCCTAGTGGTTGGACAGAGTACAGGTGACTTCAGTTTTCTTGTATTTGTGGCCAAATACGTGATCTATTTTAGAGAGAGTTCGTGGTTGCTGAAAAGAATGTATAGTTCTTGGTATTAAGATAGAATGTTTGTAGATATCTGTCATGTCCATTTGGTTTATGGTTTGATTGAGTTCCAGTATGTCTCTGTGAAGCTTTTGGCCTATCGACTTGCTATTAGTGAGAATGGAGTGTTGAAATCCCCTACTATCATCATGTTTGGGTTGATTTGCTATTTTATGCATTGTAGTGTTTGTTTAATGAATATGGGTGAGCCTATGTAGTATTCTTCTGTATGATATGTTTTGACTTGAAATCTATTTTGTCATATATTAGGATAGCTACTCCTGCTTGTTTCAGAGTTGTGTTTTCTTGGAATATCTTCAACCATCCTTTGACCCTGAGATTTGCCTGTCTTTCAAAGTGAGGTGTTTCTTGGAGGCAGCATATTAATGACATGTGGCTTTTAATCTATGCTGTTTGCCTGTGTCTCTTGATTGTGAAGTTGATCCCACTGATATTTGAAGTTAGGATTGAGAAGCTTTTGTTGATTTCTGTCATTTTTGAGTTTACTGGTTTTGTGTGTGTGTGTGTGTGTGTGTGTGTGTGTGTGTGTGTGTGTGTGTTGTGTGTGTTGGCAGTTCTCTGCCTTGCATTACTTTTCGCTTTCATCCTTTTGAGTGTATTGATCAATTTTGTCTGTCTTGAGAATTTTTTGTAATGTCCTGGCTTGCTAGATAAGAAGGACTTTAATATATTTTTGTTAGAAAATATTTTTTTCTTTTTCCTTCAAGCATGACTGATAATTTGGTTGGATATAGCAGCCTAGTTTGGAATTTGTGATCTTTTATGATTTGAAGAATGCCTTTTCATGTTTATCTGGCTTTTACTACTTCCGTTGAGAAGTCAACTGTTATTCTAATAGGCTTGCTTTTAAGCAGAACTTCATTTTTTCTCTTGTAGCTCTCTGAATGATCTCTTCGTCCTGTATCTGAGGTGTTATTATTATTTGCCTTGTTGTGCTCCTATGTTGATCATATCTGGATAGTGTGCAATATGCATCTTGTACTTGGATGTGGTGCTCTTTCCTCAAGTTTTTATTTATGATTGATTGAAAGATCTGAGCTGGAGTTTTTTCTTGTTTTTTGCTGTGGGTTTGATTTTTTATGGTATCCCATAGTTCTTGAATATTTCTTTCTTTCCTTTTTTTAAAGACTTTTCAGCATCTTTATTTGAGCAATCCTGCTTTCTCAGCTTATCTTCCAGATCTGATATTCTATCTTCTGCTTGATCTATTCTCTGGATGATGCCCTCTGTTGGGTTTTCAATTTGTTAGTTTCACTTTGAATTCCAACTGAATTTTACTTTGGTGTTTTTTTCACCTGTTCTAAACTTGTGTTTCCACTGTTTCCTTTTTCATCTCAGGTCATTTTTTATTTTTTCCATGTTCATATAAGGTCATATGCTTACTTATTTCTGCCTCAGACCAGAGTCACGGCCTCGAGAACAGGGCTCCCCCAGACCAGGTGGAGAACAAACACACACAACTCTCTAGGCTGAGTGAATCTGAACCCATTTACTGAAATTTTTGTGACAGCTTTTATACAGAAAATTTAGGGGTAAAGAATGTTGCACTTACAAGTAGACATATAGTTTCCTAGTCAGCAGTCACCTTCAGGAAGGACATTTTTTCAAGAACTTAACCCATTGCTTGAGGGTAAAGGCACTTAACAGAAACATTCTCCCAGTATTTTCAAACCTAGCTAATCTGTAATGCTTCACTGGATAGCCATGGGGCTGAGCCCACATAGTTGTCATTGTTTTAACAGAGACTGCTTTTTTAAAATACACAGAAGAGGAATGAGCTCCTTTTGATTTCAGTAAGGGACACATTTTACAATTAACTATTAAGAGGTCGTCTGCATCTGTCCCAATTCATCCATCAGTGGGGCCACAGAACAAAAAGAAAGGACAAACAGAAACAAAGGATTTTACCTCCAAGACAGAAACCAGAGCTTTTAAAATATGCAGAGGAGGATTGAATTCCTTTTGATTTCAACAATTAACTATACGTGTGCCCATAAGCCCCAGCATGAGCTTTCCCTGTTGTCCTGTCCGGGTTGGTCCTCTCAGTCAGGTGGGTTAACATGGGCACCAGGCATGGCACCAAGCATGGCAGCAGGTTCTAGAGCTTGGGAAATTGCATGCAGCTCATGCAGTCTCTGCAATCCAAGCTTGAACCATGTCTCTAGGGGGGCCATGGCTAGGTTATACAAGGGCCATAAGCACCTATTGCGTGGTCCTGTTGATGGAGCACTACTGAGAGATGTGCTGAAGGAAACACTTAAGCAATATAATTATTAAAATAATAATTCCTCCTATGACAGCATCCATCCATTCCTTTAATAGTAAGGTTGCTAATGTCTCCCTTTGGTCCATCTTCGAATGGTCTATCTCTGTGATTTCTCATAAGAGTGCTGTTTGGGAAAGGGAAGACACAGCCCCCTTTGCTGCCGACATGGATTCTCCCAGTTTGTATTGCAAATACCATCTCCCGGGATAGTCTTGGCGTCTAGACTTTCTGGCATGATGGCTCTTCCTTGGCCTTCAGCCAGGGTAAGAGGGTATCACAGTTCCTTTTAAAGTTCTAGTGAACTGATAGCATAGTCTTATATTTCTGGAATTTCTGAGTTAGTACATAGGTGGGAATTTTACCCACCTATGTTTTAAGACTCTTGAAGTTATTCTCTAATTTCTTTAAAATCAGTGCACACATTCTGGCTTACAAGTCTACTTATTGTGAGTGACTAGACATGAAATCTCTATTTAGAATTTGACTTAAAGTTAAAAGGCAGGCTTCTTTTCTAGATCAGAAAGCAGGAAGCTAGTCCCAAAAAAACTTAAGAGCAGGTAAAAGGCACTCCTAATTCCCAGAAGAATTCCTCCTACCAGGGACAAAAACTTAAATTACATAGGAAAGAATGCTTAGCACCTGTCCATGGGCATTATTGTGACATTCTGAGAAACTCCTAGCACCTGCCCATGGGGTTACTGTGACCTTCCCCAGGGAACAGGCTTTAGGCCTGAACTGGGAAGAAACACCAAGGCCTGACAATTCCCATATATTTCCTTATTTCTCTTAAATAAAGCCATGTCCTTATCCCAAAAGATGTTTCTTTGAATCCATCTTTTCCAAACTGAGACCTATTCTACCAGATTGGTCGATAAGGACGCGGCATATTTCCACTAGTTTCTTCATTTTCCTTTTTTCATTTTTCATGCTCCTGTTGTAATTCTTCACAAAGTGTGCTGATCTTGTTAGTAACTTATTTTTGGAAGACAATTATTCTCAGAATTGCTTTCCTGACTGGTATCCATGAAGTTGTTCTGACCGTAATCTATAGTATGGGTGTTGGTGCTTTTTGTAGGAGACACGTTTTCTTGGTATTTAGTGTATTTTGTGCATTTTATGATGTGACTTGTACATTTTCTGCAAGCCTGTGTCTACTTTATTTGGAAGTTGTTTTTGGCTCTCCTGAATCAGATGAAGTTGGGAAAGCTTCTCTGGATTTGGATGGGCTCTATTATTGTGTGACATGGCTGTTCCTTGGCTCCGCATGACTCTTACTTAGTGCGGGAGTCCCTTTTCTGGGGTGTTGGGATGTTGGGGTGTTGGGGCATGGCCTTGCCTGGCTCTGCACACTGCACCAGGGTACCAGAGTGTTGAGCTCGTGGGTCAGGTGCAGCAGGACCTTACCTGGCTCCCTGAGCTCCTCCAGGGTCTCCTCTGTGGAGAGAATCCCTTTTCTAGGGAATTGAGGTCTTGAGGCAGGTGGGATGGGGCATTTTTGTCATTGTTACACAGAAAAAATAAACCCAAAACTTCTTTATTTTTATGTATTCCATCATCTGTTAGCAGAGGTTGAGGCTGGATAGAAGGTCATTCCCAGGGCCACCCCTTTCTTGGCTCAGCTGAAAGCACATCTAGGAGTTAGGTTTTTAGGTTCAATCTCTAGACCTGCATATTAATTTTTTATCTACAAATAGAAAACAATGTATGCATAAATGCAACTCGGAAATGAGAGTATGAGGTAAAATGTAAAACCTTTTAGAAGTTCAACATTAAAGCTTTCATTTTCCCCATGGTTCAAGAATCTGATTCCAGAGTTATATAAAAACCAAAAGAAACAATTACTTTCAAAAGTATTAAAATGTTTGAATGTTGAAGAGAAATCTATGAAAAATTTGAGAGAACTCTATTTTCTCCATTCTATTGAGGGGATCAAGTTCATGGGAAAAGTTAGGATAAAAAGTCGTTATGTTTTATGTGAAACACAGATTCTTTAAGTATTCATCAGGGGAAATTACATTCTAAGAGGATTATTCAAAGGAAAGCTCATTCCTTCTGTTGCAACTACACAGAACTGCAAATTCATGAACCATCTTTTGGCTTTCAGTAAGTAGTCAACAACTTTTGCAGGCTATAATCTAGTTCTTAAGGATCTACCCTTGCAATTACATTGTGGGTGCACCCATCTGACCACAAGCCTTACAAATTGTGTAATGTTTTCCACAAATGTTAGGTCCACTGTTCATTACAGACATTCTGAAGACTGTGCCAGGGTGCCATACAGCATTTTAGTGCCTTTGGGAGAGTGGTGGTGGGAAAAAAGTCTGTAAGCTGTCTGGACAACTCGGAAACCAAAGTTTATAAGCAATTCCATTCTCTTTAGAGCCCATAGGAAATAAGCATAGGCTCATCCATATGAGGGCTCCAAAGGTTGAAACAGTGTCTTACCTGGAAGAAAGGCTAGTGTGTTAGTTTCATCTTCCTGATGCTAAATGAACACATAACCAAAAAAAACTTAGGGGAACGAAGGGTCTATTATTGCTTGCAATTCTTGCTTGTACTTTATCAACATGGCAGGATAGTTTATATAAATACCATGAGCCAAGGCAGCTGGCCATACCATATCAAGACAAAAAGCTGAGAGAGGGGCATATTTTCTTACTTGCCAGTTTACTTGTATGCCAAAGTACTGAACCAATTTTCTACATCTTATCATGTGCTGTGCCTTCCCACATCTATTAGGCAATTTCTCACAGACTTGCTCAGTGTTTACCTTATAAATAATTCTTCACAGAGGGGCTTAGCTTCTAATTAATCATCAAGTTGATCTCCACAACTAATTTCTACACCTTACCTCTTGTGAGCTTGACACACAAACATATTGCATAACCTTTCAGCCCCTGCCCCTATATGTATTGAATTCATCTTATGATATAAAAAATTCAGTTCAATTTTAAAAGTTCTCATAATATAAGATTAAAACTTCTCATAGTCCCTTACCAAAACCATTCATGGTCATTATCAGTTCAGTTCCAACCTTTTATAAGTCCAAAGTCTCTTCAAAAGTTGAAAATCTCTTACCTCTAAGCTCCTATAAAATCAAAAGTAAATTAAATATATCCAACATATAACAGCATAGAAACATTCTTATTTTAAAATGGAGACATCATGGCATAAGAAGAATATGACAAGCCAAAATTAAGACCAAAAGCAAGTCAAAATTAAGATCAAAGCCCAGGAAGGTAAGTAATACATCCTGTACTTCAATATCCATTCTTTGTTATTTGTCATATAGTCAGGTTGATTCTGAGCAGTTCCATCATTTCATTTTAAAACTCAAAGTACTAACAGCTTTTCTCGGGGCCTTCTTTGGTCTGTACTTGAAGCCTTCCTTGGTCAGTGTTCAATAGTTTTGTGGATGCACCCATCTGACCACAAGCCTTAGAAATTGTGGGTTGGCCTTAGAAAGCCTTAGAAAATGTTAGGTTCACAGTTCATTAAAGAGATTCTGAACACTGTATCAATATCCTGAGTTCTCTATTGCAATTATGAACTTTACAGGAGTTTCTAACTCTTTGCAGGAGTTTCTGACCTGTCACATAGTGCAGGCTTCATTTGCTTTCCAAGAACCCCTCAATTAAACCAGGGCCACCTGGATGCTGCTGCTAAGTTCTGCTCACAGCTGCAGCAACTTCATGTGCTCACCTTAGAAAACCTGTTTTTTTGATTTTAGAATAACAACAAAGTGCTTTTAGCTTAGGCTTTCTTCTGTTGAAGAAGTACTTATTTTTCAAAAAAATGAAACTTCAACAAGGTGGTATTCTGCCCTCAGAACATCTTTCCCAACATTCCTATGCAAAGCACTAGCTTTTCTCCAGTGTTGTTTTCTCCAATAGCCACAGTTTATCTTATGCCTTCCCTTTCCTTACACTATACTTTAAGGCTGCTAACACGGCTTTCCTTTACCAGATCGTCATCCTTAAATACAACTTCACCAAAGTCCTTGTTCCCTTTCTGTCACAGTTGCTCTTTCTGTTATGAGACAATACTCATACAGTTAGGTTAAGGGGAGGAAAGGGAGATTTATTTGGCTTATAGATCCATAGGGGAGATAATCCTTTATGGTAGAAAAGCCATGGCAATTGACAGAAGCTGGAGAGGGTTCAGGTGATTGCAACCACCATGAAGGTAGAAAAAGCAAGCAACTGCAAGAACAGACTGCTAAAGGAAGCAGGGCAGAGCTACCGATCCTCAAGGCACATCCTCTGTATTGTGCCTTCCTCCAGCAAGGCTTTATCTTTTAAAGATGCCATAAACTTACTAAATATTAACATCAGCTAAGGATGCAAGCATATGGGCCTGTGGGAGAACAACTCACATTCAAACAATGACACTTTCCAAACATCACAAAACTGGCCTAAATAGCTCATTTCTCTCTTACCATTACTATTCTTCAAATGGAACACTAAGTTATACTCAATGATCTTTATATGCCGCAATCTCAAAGTCTTCAAGCATTTCCACATTTCTTCAGCCAAAAAAGTTCAAAAGCCATAAAGGTTCTCTGATACCAAATTCTGTTTCTAATTCTTTTCTGTTGCTGAAATAAATACTTGATGAAACAGCTTAAGAGAAAAAGGGGCTTGTTCTCGCTAATGATTCTCAGTTATGTTCATCAGCTTGCCCAGAGTGTTCATACTAATATTAGGAGTGGATGGGACTGGTGATATCTTCCTGCTTGTGAATATGTATGTATGACACAATGTTGAGCTAACTCTCTCTCCATCTTATTCATCTTATTCAGCTGCTCAGGGATTGATCCCATCTGCTATGGGCTGGATCATCCCACATTGATTATATAATCTCCTAAGGCTGGCTCAGGGCTTGCCTTAATTATATAAATTATTCACTGGTGTGACTAAAGGTTCAGTCTACAGTTGTCAAGTTGTCGTCTGTGTCCAAGTAACATAATTGGTCTAAACAAAAAAGTGGTTTCTGATGCAGAACACCTTTTTTACATGTCATTGCTCCTCAGCAGTATCAGGTCTCTGCACTCATCCCATATGCACATCCTGCTTAGGTGATGTCATCTGATTTTGCCTGCATTACCCGCTTGCTCCTGGTAAACTTTCGCTCATTTAGATTGCCAACCAGAACCTGTCTTTTTCTCACCAAACACTCATATTGGGTAGTTTCACTTGATCCAGTCAGGCACCTCAGGTTCAACAGACCCTAGCTCCATCCCTTTTCTGTTTATTGTTTTGTTCAAAGGCAACTTTGAATCTTAGCACTTGTAACCCGAGATGGCATTCTCACAGTATTTCCTAACTCTCTTTTCTCCGTCATCAACATGGCTGCTGCTTTACTTTACCCTACACTTTTGTATTACTCTTGCTGCTCTGGTCTTGACCTTGCTCTCCCCAGCTCTACCTTTCAGTGTCTTCCTTGTTGCCCACATGAATCAAATCAAATTCTTCAGAATAAGTTCTACTTATGGCCAAAATGCTCTTGTCTAGTCCAGCTTGCTTATGTTGTCTGGCTAGCTACTGAACTTATCCTCATAGATCTTGCCTTCTTTTGTTTTGTTAGGTATGGCCCTTCTACATAACCTTAGCAATCACTACATGCCTTGATAGCTGCATGTATGTTTTTCCTTTGTATAATGGTCTCTAAATTTCTGGCTTACTTATTTAGGACCAGAGATAAAAAATGTTTACTGAAAAATAAATAAATGACATAAGAAAATTTTTTTGGACACTAAGTAATTCTTTTCAAAACAAATATCCACAATATACTACAACTGCAACCCCAACAAGGACACCCGTTAATGAACAATGCTTGGGAAGCTCTATTTGCGACAAAGTGAACAGTTCTGGACTAATGTTAATGCTATGAGCCAAAGATAGGAAATAACAATTTAATAAAAAGAGCAAACTCAATCTTTTGCATTATTAAATTATTGAGATCTGAATTTTCTCTTCATATAGAAAGAAACAATATTAACTAAAGCTAACCATTTTTTGCCCAGAGACAAGAATGAATGAGGAGTGGGCCCACCCTTTTGTGATACCTCAGGCATGGAATCTCATTTCCCAGAGCGCTGGGACATTTCTCAGTATTAGAAACTGTTGGCTGTGGGATAAGAGAAAGGAATGTGACTGATATATATGGGCAAATGCAAGAGATGCTCCTAAAAATTCATAGTTAGTCTTCCACCACAAAAAAAAATTACCTAATCCAAATTTCAATAGCACCAAGGTAGAAGACTTTGACCTAGAATTTCTGCTATTTACCTTTGCTTCCTGATTTGCCAGTAACCCCATGGATCAGGTATTAGTAATTCCATCTAAACACAAAATGAAGGAAAATAACAATGATCATGAACATTGGGCTACCAAAGAGAGTTCAGAGGGGTGTGTGTATGTGTGTGTGTGTGTGTGTGTGTGTGTGTGTGTGTATGTGTGTGTATTTAATGCAGAAAGTTCAGGGTACTCACCTGCTCAGGGTTCATATTACTACATTTTAAGTTCCTTATTACATTAGGTAGAAGTAAGATTGGTCTGGAAACAATTGTGATGTAGAGAAATCTATTATGTAAATTCGATCTGTAAAAAATGACTTATGGGAGGGAACCGGTGTACCTACTAAGTTTGTATGAGCGGAAATAATAATAAAAAAGTTATAAAATAAAAAAAGAAGTGCACTTGCAAAAAAAATAATCTATAAAACTGGGAAAATTCCTGATTATGGAAAAAAATCAATCCTTAACACTACATTCCCTTTGACAATGTTTCCACGAAGCCTTTTCACTATTTTGGGAAGATCTTTTTGACCATTTTCTTTTGAATGCCATGTGGTTTCTGTTGCACAGTCTAAGACTTAGATACATGATTGACTGTGATCCAGCGAAGTTTCCTGAGCCACTACTATAACCTTATTTGGTTTCTAGCAGTTTTTGTGACTCCTTAGTACCTACCATATCACTGAATTTGTAGCAAAAATGATTTAAAAATTTGTTTTCTTTCCTTCTAAAGAAATAATTAGCCAATCACAAGAATGAACTTCCATTAATGAGGTTACTCTATTCCTATCGAGTTAATTACTAATGATTCATTTACTGTGAATATCTCTGTTCTTGAATGCCTGTCTATGATAGTAACTCTGATAGAGGTTCAGGCTGGATAAGAAGAGATGCATTGTCATAAGGTGAAGATGCTAAAGGCCACCAAAAATTAGATCCTTCTTTTCTTTTAAACCTGACATAGATGGAAAGTTGACACAGAGACATTTTTTCCAAAGCATCATCCATAGATGGCTCTTTCCATACCTTACGAAAGATCTTAAATGTCCTACAAAGGCCATGCACATTATAGGATTAGTCCATATTTGGCAATTTTGGATGAGTCTTGAACACCTGAAGAATTTGAGACTTAAGAATGAAAAACTCTCATTTCAGTAGAACATACAAAACTTTCAGGACCATTTTATCCCTTTAAGACTATAAACAAAAAATGGAAACTGTTTTTAAAAAAACTACATTGTAGAGCTTTTGGCCTAAACCAGTTTAAATACAAACAGAGAATAATCATTTTTAAAAAATTATTGCTTATATTATGTAGTCACTCTTGGATGCCGACTCATTCAAGTATAATTCAAGAGGTAGCAATTAATACTAGACCCCTGCTTTCAAATCGTCATAAAATTACATTTTCTCATTAAGATGTTCATAATTCCACTTAATGGAACCCATTTTTGACTAAGATGAAAATGTGTAAGACTTAGAAACTTACCCTGACCCTGAGCACAAGCCCATCTGGTTTCTGGTTTGTTGTGTAAAGCAAGAAATATGGCTGTTTTCTTTTCCCATTTTACAAACATTTTAGAACCTCTGACTTATTCCATCATGTAACTGGAACTGTCACCTTAATGACCTCTTACCCTTTTCATACAAATGACTGGAAAAGTGCCAACACAGGCTAAACAGAAAAGGAGGAAAATAAAGAGCGGGCTGCCACCCCTCCCTTTCTGCTGGTTGGATAGTCTTCTATCTGAGGGTTCCTTTTTTCCATCGTGGTCCCACCTGGTATCCTCTGGAAAGCTTGAGGCTTAGCACTTCAAGGTTTCTGACTATCAGACAGCATTCTGCGTTCTCAGGGTAACAGAGCCAATATGTGTAGCAAGTCCTATCCTGACCCCTTGCTTTCCCAGTCAGCTGGCACTTCTCATCCTTGGCTAGCTGCCTGGCTGGTTCACACAAGCCAGGCTCCCCTCAAGGCAGAATCTCTTTCCCAGCCCTAGGCTCCCCCACAGCATGGTTGTCCGGCTCGGTTGGGATTCTGCATTATGCTGAAGAGCGAAGAACTGAGTGTTGGTGGGAAATATTAAGCAATTCCTAGGGATTATGGTAATATGTAACTACCCGTGATTGAATCATAAGTATAGATAGCTAAACACTAGATTACAGGGATCAGAGGTTGTTGGTTATTTACTAAAAAACAAGAGGGCAGTACAATGTTATTCAACAGTACATATTCATTAGAGGAGAAAAAGAAGTTCTTTTAAATATCCCTATTACATATAATTTACTCTGATGAATACCCATAGAGTATGTGTTTCATTTCAAATGTAAGTTAGTTTTCCTTCTTTCCCATGAACTGGCCACCAGGCCATAACTCCTTAGTTTCAACTCCAGTGCGATTCTAGAGAACTTCATTCATAGTGCCAAAATAATCTTTTTCACCCCTCCCTGCCTCATTTTGTCAGCTCAAGTGTGAGTATCTTTAGTTCTGTAAGCCCCTATATTTTTTTGTTCAGCCGGGTCCCCTACAGAAGAGGTCTTGATAGAGACCTCTCCATCCTGTCACTGTGTTATCAGCCTTTCCCCATGAACCTTATCCCACCTTCAGAGAACCATCTTCATTTCCACATAATAAAAAGTATCAGCGAGCCAGATAGGTTTTCTTAAATGCTTTAACATGTAGTGCTGCATGGGATTCCCTTTATCCTTGTCTTAAACATAAATCATCACCTTTCAAATGAAGATTCTTGGTCTCATCAGTGAAGTTAAAACTGTGAAAGAGAACAGAATGTAGTATTTTGGATGCCTAACTGAAAAATTAAAAGGTAGAAAGATAGTATAGGTGCTGGAAAATGATTATCTGTTTCTATAATAGGGTGAGTCCCTTCTTTACTGAAGGTCAACCCCTTCCCACACATTCTCAAATTTCTTCTCTGAACCTCTGCTCTTGTAGCTCCTGCTTTTCTTTCTCAGTCTCCCCCTCCTCTCTCTCCCCCTCCTCTCTCTCCCCCTCCTCTCTCTCCCCCTCCTCTCTCTCCCCCTCCTCTCTCTCCCCCTCCTCTCTCTTCCCCTCCTTTCTCTCCCCCTCCTCTTTCTCTCCCTCTTCTCTTTCTCTCCCTTTTTCTTTCTTTCTTTTTCCTTCCTTCCTTCCTTCCTTCCTTCCTTCCTTCCTTCCTTCCTTCCTTCCTTCCTTCTTTCCTTCCTTCCTTTCTTTCTTCCTTCCTCCCTCCCTCCCTCCCTCCCTCCCTCCCTCCCTCCCTCCCTCCCTCCCTCCTTCTCTCTCTCTCTCTCCTTGTATACACAGATACATGCACTCATGCATATGCATGTGGAGGCCAGAGCTTGACGACAAATGTCTTCCTCTATTGCTCTTCAGTTTCTCGTTGAACCTGAAGCTGATTATCTAGACTGGCTGGGCAGTAGGCCTCCCTGGAAGCTTATTATCTCTATCTCCTAGTGCTAAGGTTATAGGCAATGCTACTATGCCATTATATATGGGTGCTGGGGACCCAAGTTTAGGTCCCTGTGCTTGGACAGTGAGCTGAGTCACCTTTCCAGTCACCTGAGTCATCTCCATCATCCTTCCCCTTTCTTTTTTTGCAGCAATTTCTCTTTCCAATGGATCATGAACAAAGTATCTGACTTCTTAAAAAGTAAAGCTGTGTCTTGATCCTATGTCCATCTCTAGCTATTTTCTCTATTTCTATTTAATAGGTTGTCATTAATTCCTATATCAGAATTCTTCTCACCATAACCTGTATCAATTAGACATAGCCATATATAAGTGGGAGATTCTACTATTAATACAAACTGGACAACATACATTTCCTGTTCTGTACAGAGACTACACAACCTTAGAATGCTTTAGGTTAGGACAAACTTGCACATCTTAGACAGTTAAATTTGTCTATTTGTTTGTATAATTTTTGACTCAGAAGATATTATTTTGTTCTTGTTTTTAAATGGTAGGTTAATAGATTTGAAGAGCACTTAGCACTCAGCCTAGAAGTCTTCTTCTACAACAAAGGAAGAAGATCTTAATATCCCAGCAGGATGCAACCTAGGGTAGCAGAAGAGCAGTGAAGTGGACAACGATGGCCAGCCAGAATGCAGAGCACCAGCAGCCAGGCAAGGCTCACCCAGAATCAGGCCAACCTAATCTCTCCCCGATCCTAAGGCTTAGGGAACTTTGTGGAAGAGTGGGCAATGAGACTGTAAGAAGGACCTGAAGAAGGGAAAGTCCACTGTTGGACAAGACCTTCCACTTAAGGCAGGACTGCTGCATCCAGGAAATCATTGCAGTGAGACTTATCTTTACCAGACCTGTGTAACAATTGGCATATTAACATGCCCCCATAGACTACTGAGGACATTTGAATTTGATCTTCTGAAAAGTTTCTTTTTAGCTCTGTAGCCCATTTTTTAAAAAACTGGGTTTTTTACTTCCTTAGTATTTAATTTTTTGAGTTCTTTCTTTTTTATTATTATTTATTAAATTGTGCGTGTAAGTGTGTGTGCGTGTGTGTATGTATGTATGTGTGTGTGTAGAACCACGGGCGAATTCGGGAACCACCATGGACGTCTCCACCTCCTCCTTGTTTACTCTGCCCCGGGATTCGCAGGCTCTGCCCTACCAGGACCAGAAACACAGGCCGCCCCCGCTTCTGCCCGGTGTCTATACGTGCGGTCTAGGATCCAAACTCAGGACCTTCCGCCTGCAAGGCAGAGGCTTAACTCCTGAGCTACCTCTCCATCCCTGCAGAGTTTTTATTATGCAGAATTGTTTTGGCTATGCTGGGGTTTTTATGCTTCCATAAGAATTTTGAGATCATTTTATCTGTTTCTGTAAAGAATTGCTTTGAAATTTTGGCTGGTAAAGAATTGAATCTGTATATTGCTTTTTGAAGGATGGTCTTTATACGATGTTTTTCCCCCCACTAATCCAGGAACAACCTTCTGGTGTCTTCTGTAATTTTTCTTTAGTGTTTTAAAGTTTGCATTGTACAAGTGTCTTACATCCTTGGTTAGATTTATCCTAAGATATTTCATCTTTTTGGAGTTATGGTAAATGAAATTGTTTCTCTCAAGTCTTTCTTGCTTTGTTCATCCTTGGTGTACAAGGAAGTCACTTAATTTTTAACATAAATTTTGTAAACTGCCACTCTGTTGAACTTATTAGCTCCAGGAGTTTCCTGGTGGAACCTTTGGTATTTCTCCAATATAGAATCAAGTCATCTGCAAATAGCCATACCTTGACTTCTTCCTTTCCTATTTAATCCCTTTAATCTCCCTCTC
This sequence comes from Typhlomys cinereus, assembly GCA_023101885.1. Classification (NCBI taxonomy): domain Eukaryota; kingdom Metazoa; phylum Chordata; class Mammalia; order Rodentia; family Platacanthomyidae; genus Typhlomys; species Typhlomys cinereus. Next base: position 420,778 of record JALPQD010000029.1, read on the forward strand.
TTGTATTTCTTTCTTTTCTAATAGGAAGTCTTATTATAAAATCGCTCTGTATGGGCTGGAGAGGTGGCTCAGGGGTTAAGCCTCCGCCTTGCAGGTAGAAGGTCCTGAGTTCGGATCCCAGATCCCATGTATAGACGCCAGGCAGAAGCGGGGGCGGCCTGCACTTCTGGTCCTGGTAGAGCGGAGCCTGTGAATCCCGGGGCAGAAGGAGGTGGAGGTGTCCATGGTGGTTCGCGAATTCGTCCGTGGTTCTACACACATGTACACAGACACACACACACACACACAAACTCGCGTGCGCGCACATACACACGCATATGCACACAGTTGAATAAATAATAAAAAAAAATTAAAAAAAAATCGCTCCGTGTTTCTCTCTGTCTCTTTCTCCTTCCATTTTATTCCCTTTGCAAAAAGATTTCAACACCAAATGGCTATACTTTATCAATTTAGCTGTTTATTTATTAACAAGGTAAATCTGAAGATTCCTGTGCAAATAAAGAGAATAGCTCCTATCCTGTCTAAGTGGAGAATCATGTGAGTTTTTTCTAAAATCATTCTAAGCAGCTTTAAAAAGAAAGCTCTTGATATTCTGAATTAAGGTTGATTGTTGTTTTCAGTTTTGCAGTTCCTGCACTGTACTTGACTGCATCCTGTTTGGGTGTTGGGGTCTCTCCTAACCAAGGATAAAAGACTGTTTAAAAGAAGGTTTTAATATAAGAAGAGGCTTAAAGGCAGAAGGAAGACTAGGAATAGGGCACAGTAGTAGTGGGGTCAGTCTCCCAGTTGCCAGTTGTCTACCTTCCTATAGACTAGTGCATATCTCAGGGGAGATGGCTTCAGGCAGTAGGATCCTTGGCGACAAGGGGTCGACAGATGTAACAGAGTTCCTACATTAGTGGGCAGCCCAGGAAGAGCCTGAAGGTATGCCACAGAGTCCTGAACCCTCACTAGTGTAGATGACTCAGAGGAAATTTCAGGGCCCATATTATCTGAAGTTCTGGAGGATAGGAGGGAGATGGCGGGAAACATCAAGAGGGGAGGGAGGGAGGGAGGAAAGAAAGGAAGAAGGGAGGTATAAAAGAGAGAGAAGGATAGATGAAGGGAGGGGAGGGAGGAGGGAAAGGGAGAAGGAGGGGGACAAGGATACTTACCCATTGGGCTTGTGTAACTAGGTAAAAACTAAAATTAATAAAACAACAACAAAAAATAAATCTTGGGTCTCAAGATATTTCTCCGTATTCCTAGCTACTTGAGCAACTGAGACAGGAAAATCACTAGTTCAAGGCTTTCCTGGTCTACAGAGGGAGTTCAAGGTAATTTGGAGAAAGTTAGTGAGATCTGTCTCAAAGTTTAAAAATAGAAATTAAAACAATCACAAAGAAATAGAACTATACAGCTCAGTGATCTCGTTATTTCTTAGCATGCGTGGGATTCTGGGTTCCATCCCTAGTACTGCAGGAATAAAAAGGCAGTTCTGTAAGGAAGTTTAAATTTTCTTTTCTCAATTTGTCATAATTTTCAGGCATTTAGTGGAAAATGTCAGTCAGTGGGAACTCTTGAATGAAGGGTTGCCTGCCTTTCCCTGCTTGACATATACTGGGACACATCTGTTCTACATGGTACACAGAGTCACTCATGTCCACCAACCTCAAAAGGAAAATGATTAAGTTGGATGTTTCTTGGCATGAACATGCACAATGATGGAAATCTGTATTTTCCAAAAAACTATTGTCTCTTCTTATTGGTTGATTTATATGTAGTCTACAATCTATTATAATCTACCCATTTCTTAAATTTTTCATATCTTTGAGAATGAGGGAGGAAAGAGGGAGAAAGAGTGAGAAAGAGAGAGAGAGAGAATATGTATTTCACATCATACACATGGAGAACACTTTTGGAAAGTCAGCTCTCTTTTTCCACCATGCAGATTTCTGGGGATCAAATTTAGGTCACCAATTTTACAAGCAGGTGCCTTTTCTATTGAGCCATCTGGTCAGGTCCCAATCTACCTGTTAGCCTAGCCCTACTTCAACCTCTCTGTTGAATTTTCATTTCTGTAATTATCATTTTTGATAATATCTCATTGTCTGCTAACAATTTTGACATCATAAAGTTATTTATTACTTGTAATTTGAACCATTTTACAGATTCCCAATCCATCCTCTGTCACTAATACTACAATGCAACATACTGCATTCTTAATTATTCTGTATATATTTCTTGGCTACAGTCAAGTTGATCCAAGTTGAGAAACAAAGATGTCATTTTGCTTTACTGGTATATGCTACTTATTAGGGCAGATAAACATTATTAAGAGAGTAAAGTAATGGCCATCACAAATGTCTGGGAACTATGGAGGTCCCTTAGGGGCCTAACATACAACACCTGCTGAGTACCTTTGTCTTGATATGCTCCTGGCTCTAGGTGATACGTGTTTCTGGGCTAGCCTTGTCTCCCTGCCCCAGGTCACAGTCTACTTGGCCTCCCTTTGGCTTACATATGCTTCTGAGATCTACTTGCACATGATTTCATGGTCTCAGGTGTAACGCAAAGGCCACACCTCTTGTAAGCATCCAGGACAAGGCTGAGATGTTCTGCTGCTCCAGAAATTCTTCTCTCCAGGTTCTGCCTGCTAATCCGCAGGCCTTTTCTGCAACCTCCAGTGGGTCTGTGGGTCAAGCCTACCAAATTCCATATCCACGTCTTCTTAGAATGGGGAGCCACTGCCACTTTTGCTTTTGTAGTTCTAGACCTCAGCAGACACAGAACTAAGAAACAAAAAGGAAGTATGATATTCAGAAACTGGCTTGGCATTCACAGCTGGGCCACGTTATTCTCTTACTGAGCACACACAACTGCACAGAACATCAGCCTCAGAATGGCCTTCTACAATCATGACAGAACAGGCAAAGCAAAACCGTTTCTTAGCTGTGCCCAAGCATAGAGCGAAAGCAAAGCTACCGCTTCACATGAAATGCCAAAGCCCTGTTCCATATAGCCGGAAGAAATCATGGTCACTTCCTTAACGAATCAGCTCCACCCTTGCCCCTTCTCTCCTGCATCCAGGTAAAATTTATAACATGATATACTAGAAAAATCTCTCTTCTGGTCTTTTTTTTTTTTTAAACCAGCTTGTTGATTGCAGAGATGGTTCAAGGGTTAAGACTTCCTCACAAACAGAAGGACCTGAGTTTGAATTCTAGATTCCATATAAAAACGCCAGGCAGAAACAGTGGTGGCTTATACTTCCGGCCCTGGTAGGCAGATCTGGGGACATCCCAGAGCAAAGCAAAAAGGGGAATGAAGCAATCCAGGATGATGCCTGAGGTCATCCTTTGTCCTCCACAGGGACACACAGTGCCTTCTGACACACACACACACACACACACACACACACACACACACAGGTGTAAAAGCAAATAAATAAATGAATAAATAAATAAATAAAATAGGTCTTGCTACATAGCTCATAATAGCCTTGAATTTTCAAAATAGCCCAGGTTGCCCTCAGATCCATACTCCCTCTGCCTCAGCTTTCCAAATGCTAGGATGACTCTAACCTTAACCTCACACCTGGAACCCTAAAAATGGACTTGATTGTGGTGATGGTGTTTCCGCATCTCTTTGTCTCTTTTCCTAATACAGCCACTTCAGATAAATCTTTTTCTGTTTCTCACTGTTAATTTGCTTTTTAAAAGAAATTGGTTTATCAAAAATGGGTGAACAAACTGGCTGAATGAGGACACAGGGTGTGACACTCCAATGCCAATGCTGAAATATGACTGTTGAGAGACGGGATTCTGAGAGGCGACTGAACCATGGATAGCCACCTTCAAGGACTGATTATTACTTTCGTGTTCGGGAATTAGTTACTCTGGGAGTAAGTTACTAATCAAAGTTAAGTTCACCCCTTCATTCTCTCCCGCACATACTTGCTCTTCTTCTATGTGTTTATGCAACAGGAGACCCTGCAAGGCATCGGTACCATTGCCAGGTCTCCAGAACTGAGTCAGATAAACTGCTATTGTTTGTAAGTTACTGCATCTATTGTATTATGTGTCAGTAGAAACCAAGAAAGACAATCATTTTAATAGACAGAGAAATTTGTTATCAAGCTTCTTTGATTAAGAAATAGCAATAGAACGGAAGAAAAAAGGCTGGAAACTAATGTAACTAGATTTACAAACATTGCTTGTACCTCTTTTTAGGTTTTACACCTGGACATGATGAGAAGGGACTCATGGATTAGGGGTTGTATTCTAGTTAGATAATTTTATCTCATTTAATTTAGTTCACAGATAGTGGTATATATAGTTATATCTCTTTGCTTCTCTGTCATGAATTCTGATCTAACGCTGATGTAGTTATTTGAGTCAATTGGAAGATTATTTAAGAAGTTTACAGAACTGAAGAAGGAAACAATATTGTAAGAGAATGATACAAGATGGGCATGTAGATGAGGTACTGAATAGGTCAGATCTTCTCAAATTTAATGCTCCCTAGAGGACTGATTTACATGGCTTACAGCAAACTTTCTGGGTTGCCTAGGCACAAGTGGCCATCATGGAGAGCACATCCATTGCTTTCTACAAGTCTCACATGGCTTACAAAATACTCAAAACCGGGCCCATTGACCTTCCCAAACAGAATGGGAGGGAAAGCAGTGGGTTCTTTAGAATTGCTTTAGAACATGTGCTTTAATGCAATGGCAGGATCTCGTGGGAATATTTTCAATACTCATAGTTCATCAGATCTGCTGTTTTTCTTTTGAGTGCGTGTGTGTGTGTGTGTGTGTGTGTGTGTGTGTGTGTGTGTGTGTATGAGACACCACTTCAACATCAGTGTCAGCCAGAGTTTGTGTTAAGTGACAGTTGGACTTAGATGTCAGTCTTGGGGCTAAAACCAGTTTTGACACTCATTACCTATATATACTTAGAAAATCACTTCACCTCTTTGAGCTTAGCTTCCTGAAAGGAAAACACAGAAAATCATAGTGGACTCACTAAAACAGAAGGACTTACTATGACATGGTGAAACATTTAACACATTCAGTGGCATGTGCTAAGCACTGCAGAAAAGTGAGTTCCTTGTTCTATGGGTAGTGATGGAAAAAGCAAGCAAGATAGAATGCTGTAGGCTCCGATTTCACTTGACCTAATTCTCTTTGTTGTTCCTTCCTTTCAATTAGTTTCTTATGAAAGCACAGGAAGTATAACTGTCCTGTCTCCTACTTAAATGCAGGTCTTGCCATTTTCTAGGTAAGTGACATTACCAAAGCTTATTGTTTAGAGCGAGTCAGAAAATGGCACCTCCCTTGGCTTGTCACACAAGGTTTGTGTTTCACTCACGCAAATTGGCTGGGAGTGTAGGAAAGCTGTCTTCTCTATAGTGGCTCAGCCACATAGGCTGTTACTGTTACTTGACTCCATACGAGGCCTCTGTGGATGTTCTGGCAGAGGAAGTGCAGAAGGCGGGTGTGAACATGAAGGAGACATTGTCATTGGTGAAAATACTGCTTTGGTTATGACTAATCTTTTAGCCTCTTTGTGTCTCATTTTCTTTATCTATGAGGTTTAAGAAATGCCTCTGAAACTTAGGAGGTTACAGTACATTTGAGGGTTAATAGTGCATTTGTCAGGGTGCTAACAGGAGATATATGGTAAAATGACAAAAATTCATTGCTCCTAGAAACAAACAATGGATGGAATTAAGCATATAGGAATTATAGAATAATTGAGGACATTTCTTTCCTCTTTTTCTTCTCCTCTTTGCAGTGCTGGGAACTGAATATGCACTAGGTTATATTCCCAACATATGTTTTCTTCTTCTTTTGAAATGTATATTCCTATCATGCCATTCTTCTTTTTAAAAATGTATATTGTGACATTTTCATAATTATGCACACTGAGTTTCAATCACACTGACCACCTTGCTCTTCTCTGCCTCACTCCAGTAGTTCCTAAGTCACACAATGTTCCCAATCTCAGTTTCCATTGCACAGATCAAGTTCAACTGAACACAGGACTAGAGAGCCTAGACTACACACAGCAGGACATATCTGAGTGGAGGGGGCGTGAGTTATGATGATTGGCCCAGTGTTGGTACAGAAGATACTCAGTAACATTCACTGATTCCAAAAGACTTAACTTGAACCACTCTTCTAGTTCTTTTTTTGGCATTTGCTTTGCACTACAATGGATTGGCTCATTCTCTTACCTGTTCTTCCCCTTCACTGAAATAGCAGAAGAAAAGGGCTGTGACTGAAAATTCCACGTAGTGGCACAAATCCAAGTGATTATATCTCTATGAAAGTGGTACAGTGACCTACTACACACATCTATTTTTTGTATGTTACTTGGATCCAAAATTTCTCTTGCTATAGATGGAACATTTTTGTTTTCATTTTAATATTCTTGGCACTCAAACTCAAGGGAAAAGAAGGAGGAATGTGGAAAAATTTCAGAGGTCAAACCTGTTGCTAAAATATCTATTATCTCCTGTTCTCTATATTGGCTATAGTAAAAGTTCAACTGACCTATTTACACAAAACAACTCTATTCTGAAAAGATGTCATATATCTGTATAGAAATACTTCAAGTATTTGTGAAATAGAAGTACATTCATTTTAAATCTTTTGAAAATGATTTATTTATGTATATATAAACATATATACATAAATATATACATACATAAAATACATCTATAAGTATGAATATATTTCTATATATATATCAATATTCTCTTCCTATCCTCCATCAGTTTGTTAACCAAAATTGTTTTCTCAGTTTCAAGAAATTTCTACCCAAGAATTACTCCATTTATAATTAATTACAGTTTTCCACATTTATCATATTTCCAAGATACAGATCTTGGCTTCAGATGGAAACTCCTCCTACACCTGTAGGACTTCAGCAAGTACTTGAAGACCTCTTTTTTCTTTAAGGGACAGATCAACACCAACCTGTATTCTACCCCCTCTCTCTTTCTCTCTTTTTTAAATTCATTTTTATTCTTAGAAGATTTCATACATGAGTACAGTGAACTTACATCTTTTTAAAAAAGTATATATTATGACATTTTAATAAATATTCACTTGCTCTAGTAGTGTACTCCTTATTAACCAATACCATTCCCCATCTTTCTACTGGCAACTTTCTTTTTCCCAACTACTTTTCCACCTACTTTCATGTCTTTTTGCATGTATGTGACTCACTAAGTCTCACCTTAGTTGCTTATACTGGCATGCACCTATGTACTTTCTGCAGCTTGGATGGTATGTTGCTGAGTCTACTTATGAGGAAAGTAGCTCTTCTTTCCCCATCCAGGATTAGTTCTTGATAGTCTTTCTGGGAGATGGGGTGTCTCATGACATCTTTCCACTTTCATGGTGAAAGGATGATTAGGACAAATCTTGTGCAGGTCTTGGGAAAGTAAACATAGCTGCACTGAGATCATGAGTGCGGCAATCATGTCATGCCAGACGATACTGAATGGTGACACCACTCCTCGTTGACGCTCTCTTTCACAATATTCCTTGAGTCTTGGAGTGGTGGTGATTTAACTGTCCTGTTTAGAGTTAATTACTTCACCTGTCACTTATTCTATGCAGTTTGGCCAGTTGTGATGTTCTGTATTAAACCTTCTAAACACCCTTGGGGGAGGGAAAACCTTGCTTGAGGACTGAGATCAATTTGTGGGAATAAGTGTTTAGATGGTAGTTTGTTTTGTTCTTAAATATTAGCAGTTTATTTCCCCCCTAAGACTGATTCACTGGTTCTTTATCTGGTTTATAGTTCCAGACAAGTCTTTCCTATTGAAAAGTGGGTCTTAATCAGAAAGCAGTTGGTTAGTCCTGTAACATTCATGGCACTCTTGCACCAGTTGGCATCTATTGCCAGGGTGATTGTTATTATAGCTTAGCACAGTTGGGTGAGACTGTTGATGACTTTTCTTCTGACAGCATCCTCAAAATACCTTCTGGTTCTATGAAATCTGGCCAACAAAGAGGATTATTTCCAGCTTGTTTTCTCCACATCTTGTAATCAGCATGTGTAGTGTCTTCAGCAATAGGTCTTACTAAGAGTTTCTAGAGGGCAACTAGGAGCAATGGAAAAATTTAAAATGTTTAGAAAGTCTGTGAGATCTCACTGACCAACAACTTCTTAGAAGGGATCACATACTTGGAATTGGGAATTTTGTTGTATCAATTGTGGTTTCTAAGAAGAACATCTCAGGACAGTTTCTGTTATCCGTTCTCTCTGTATACTCCTATGTAGAGTGTCTTTGCTCAATGCACATATCATGGGCATCTTAGGAGAAGAAAGCCAGGAAGAGAAAAAACCTCCATTAAAACAATAGAAGAAAGTTTCCCAAATCCAAGGAAAGAGATGCTCATTCAAGTGTAAGAGGAAAACAATTTTTCTGTGACACATAAATAGTCAAAATGCTAATTATATAGATTAAAGAAAAGATCTTGAAAGCTTCAAGACAGAATGACCAAGTAACCTACAAAGGCAAGCCTATCAAAGTAAAGATAGAATTTCAAATGTTAACTTTAAGATCCAGAGGGGCTTAGAGAAACATACTATAAGTTCTGAAAGACCAGAGATCCGTACCCAGGGTAGGTAGCTAGCAAAATTCTCAGTCATAATTGAAGGTGAAAAAAACTCATTCCATGATAAATGAGTGCTACAGGATTATATGGCAACCTAACCCAGATCTACAGAGGATACTGAAAGGAATTCATAACTATGAAGAGGATAATAAACATACCCAAGAGACTACAAGAAAAAACCAATACCAGGATAATAGTTAAACTAAAGACTACAAATATAAATGCCACAAAATTAACAGATTGACAGGAATCAACAAACATCTTTCAATAAAAACTTTAAATAGTAATGTGCTCAACTCATTAGTCAAGAGACTTGGGCTAGTTGGGCTGGAGAGGTGGCTCAGGGGTTAGGCCTCCGCCTTGCAGGCGGAAGGTCCTGAGTTCGGATCCCAGATCCCACGTATAGACGCCAGGCGGAAGCGGGGGCGGCCTGCGCTTCTGGTCCTGGTAGGGCGGAGCCTGTGAATCCCGGGGCAGAAGGAGGTGGAGGCGTCCATGGTGGTTTGCGAATTCGTCCGTGGTTCTACACATACACAGACACACACACACACACACACACATACACACACATATGCACACAGTTGAATAAATAATAATAATAATAATAAAAAAATTTTAAAAAAAAGAGACTTGGGCTAGCAGAGTGAATTAGAGAACAGTGCCTGTCAATTTGTTGCTCCAAGAAAGACACCTTAATTTACTTTTTTCCATAAAGATTAAACACACACACACACACACACACACACACACACACACAAAAGAACTGGAGACCAATTTTCATGATGAATATAGATACAAAAATCCTCAACAAAATATTTGCTATATATATCAAAAAAATCTTTCATCATGATCAATGCAGATTCATTCCAGTATGCAAGTGTGATTTAATATGTAAATCATATTAATATGTGATATGTAAATAAATGTAATCCATCACATAAACAAACTCAAAAATAAAGATCATATGAACTCAGTAGATCCAGAAAAGATTTTTGACAAGGTTCATTATCCCTCCATCATGAAAGCCCTGGAGAGAACAGGAATAGAGGAAACATATCTCAATATAATAATGGCTATATATGACAAACATACAGTCAATATCATCCTAAATAGAGAAAAATTTGAAGCATTCTCGCTAAGATCAGGAATTAGATAGGGCTGTCCACTCTCACCATTCCTTTCCTTGAAGTCTTAGCCAGAGCAGTAAGACAAAAGGGGAGATAAAAAGGCATATAAGCAGGAAAGGTAAAAGTTATGGTCCACTCTCTCTTGTCTTTTCCAGGATGAAACAACACTTTTTAAGCTCTCATGACCTTCTCTGTTGCCTGCCTGTGACTATGTGCATATCTGTGTCCTTTTCTAGATTAATAAAATCCCAAAGTACCATCCTTTCTTCCTTAAAATACTTAGCATGGTGCTTTGTACATAGTGTATACTTAAAGATGTTTATGGAATTGGAGTAAATCCATTTTAAATCTTTTCAAAATAGCTTTCTTAAGACTTGGGGGAGAGAGAAGTTTCATTGCCCAGTATTCAATTTACGTAAATCTCTTCTCAAATGCTCAAACCTTAAACTTCTGCCAAAAGACATCTCTGAAGTTCTAAGGTGTAACTTGTGGGTAAAGGGAGGGAGGTCGTCTTCCTGAACTCAGATGAATCACTGCTAGAACAAGAAGGAGGCCACATGTGTTGGCTATAGTTTGCATTTGAGGTCAGAGTTTTTGAAGGTGGACATTTCCTTCCGTCAGCACAGTAAAGACGAGAGTGTGGTCTGGTGTATTTGCTGGTGGCTTTGTCACATCAGTGTAGATTTTTCTGAAGTCCCACCAAGAGGGACATACAGATTCTCTCCTGGAAATCGCACATGCAGTACTCTAACAGGAGAGGGTGGTTTGGCTGCCCAGAACCCTACTTACCTCAGGCAAACTTGCATCCGACCATTTCATTTATTCGTTGTTGAATTGCTAGAGGGTTTTTGTCCCCTCCTTTCCCCCCAGCATGGTCTGGAAAGTTTGGGCAGCTGCTTTTGCTGAGACAGGCTTCAAAGTCTTAGCTCCCCACTGCTCTGTTCTCACTCCCTCTGGGGAGTCCTTGCTGCACAGTACATCACAAAACTGTTTCATTCTGCCCCCTCCCTTTCTGAGCAGTGGTGAATTCCAGCAAGACTTCTGAAGCCTTTTGCAAACATTGGCTCATCTGGTAAGCAGCAGAAACTTGACCAGAAGCCAAGTTCCCAGCACCAAAGATTAATACGCTTCACAAAATTATAGGATGTCAGAGTTGAAGCAGTCATGGTTTAACCCATCATTAAAATAAAGAAGCCAAGCCCAGGAAGGGATTTGCACAAAAAAAAAGGCAGAGAGGCCACAAGATTCCTGTCTCCTCTGGCTGAGGCATCTCTGTCCTCACTGGCCAGGAGGCAGCCTACTAAGCCCTTTTGTCTCCTAGGCGCTTCAGCTGATTCCTTTCCAAGTTACTGCATGTTTAGGCCTCCTTTCTCCTGTCGCTCATGAAGAGTGATGACTGACAGAAATACTGGCCTTCAGCATCTGCCGCTCAGGACTCACATAAGCTGCTGCCCACTCAAAAGCAGTCTGTTGGTAAATCTCATGAACTCTCTTTCTGGTCTGATGAAGATTTTAGCTCTTTCCATTAGTAACTAGGCCACAGACCAAGTTGTTTTCCTATTACTCCCTACAAACATAACAATAACCTTGGATATTTGGGGGCTTTAAATAGTTAATAATCAAAAACAGGTTACTTAAAGTGTGATTGAAAATGACCAAACACCCATGGAACATAGTTTGAACTTGCAAATAGCCATCAATATAGCACAAATAGATATTATCTTAGACATCTGCTTCAGCATGGGACTCAGTGGATATTATTCATGGACATCTGGATGTTATTGTAACACCTGAATATGACCATTACCCATGCACATATCGTTTCTGGAGCGTGCCACATTCTGCCCGCTGCTCCAGCCAGCTCTTCTTTCTCCTGTTCAGGGAGATGAGAAAGTCACTACTTGTCTGCTTTACATGAGCAATATTATAGATATTCTCTCAATAGCCCTGTGTGATAGCATCCTCATTAAGAAAAAGAAAAAGAAAAAGAAAACACTAACACATGTGAAGTGTACTCACTTAATCCAGGCAGATATAACTAGAAATGGCGCTAGGTTTTGAGCCCAGCACTTTCCAACTTCAAAGATAGTTTCTCCCTCACACTCTCTCTCCTTTCCTTCTTCTTTTTTGAGCATCTAAATACATTTTTCACTAGAAATTATTTACAAAATGTAGGAAGTAGTGAAAGAATGAAGTACTAACTTTGTAGACCATTGATGAATCTTAGTGTGATTATACTGAGAGACAAAGAATATAAACTGTGCAATATAATTCTATCTACATGAAAACCAGTCCAGGGTGAGTCAGACAGTGGTCACCTGGCTGAAGGTGCTAACTGCAAAGTCTCTGAGGAAACTTTTCAATTTAATTTATTGGTTAGCTACATAACTCATTTATTCATTTATTTAAGAGAGGAGAGGGAAAAAAAGGAGAAAAGGGGTTGGGGGAAAAGGCCCACACAAACATGACATGATGCACAGGTACCATACTAGTGAGATAACTTTGAGAAGTCAGTTCTCTCTTTTTACAGTGTGGGCTTCCAGGGATCAAACTCAGGTAGCCAGATTTTTCAAGCTGGCACCTTGTGAGCTGAGTCATCTTGCAAGTCCTCAGGAAACGTTTACAATGTAAACGGTTCTGTATGTGGAAAGTGGTGGTGTTATATGGTTCTGTATGTGGAAAGTGGTGGTGTTATACACTTTTGTCACAGTTCATTGAATTATATTCTAAAAATGAGTACATTTTGTTGTTTGTAAGTTACATCTTAGTAGTTTTAACTTAGTAGTTTTATTTGTTTTGTAAAGTAAAGCTATTTTAGTTAGGAGCTGATCAATGAAACAGGAATTTTTAAGTCACTGCATGTGTGTGTGTGTGTGTGTGTGTGTGTGTGTGTGTGTGTGTGTATGTTTCTAAATGTGATGGAAAGTAAAATATGTCAATCCAAAGGGTTCAACCCCAGATGAATTAGGGGATGATCTTTATTTTTAAATGTTTGTAAGGTTATCCTATTTCAAAGGGGAAGGAAAAGGAACAGATCAACCAACATCCTTATAACTCAGTATGTGTGTGATGGATACAGATTTGCTTCACAACAATTTTTATGCAGGAACCACTTTGTTTCATCTTCCTAAATCAAATGACATCCAGCTCCAGCCTTTACTGAGTTGAGTAAGTGAGTCAATACTATCTTTCACTGCTTCAGGGTGGTATAGAAGTCTAGGATATTTGTCAGTCCCAAGTGTATGAAGAAGCATCTCTGGAGTCCCTCTTAATTTGGGTGTCCAATGCCAAAGTTCTAGTGTTTCATGTCAAAGTCTGCAGCTCTTTTCCACTCACTGTTTTATAAATTGGGACCATGTGATGCCTCGTTTGACAATCTTAAATGATTCCCCTATGAAGTACTGGATGCTGAGTGTTACCTTCTTTTCTCTGCACATTAAGCAACATCACTTCTTCATTGGGAGCCCACTCTTTTCTTCATTATCCAGGATTCTCTTATCTTCTCTGATCCTGAAGCCTGCCTCAAAGAGATCCACCCCATCTTACCTCAATCAACCATAAGAACCGTGAAGGTAGGGGGTGAAAGAACAGTGAGAACTGCCCAGAGAGAGGCAGCGCCATCTGCTATTCCAGCCTCTGAGAGGCTGGTGGGCGAGAGGATCTGTCTGTTCCTTGCTGGATACAGAGCAGAACAAAGAAGCTGGATCAGCAGTTAGAGTTTCAATTTTTTATTTATTTTTTATTTCTTGTGTATGTGTGTGTGTGTGTGTGTGTGTGTGTGTGTGTGTGTGTGTGTGTGTGTATCAGAGGGCACTGCGTGTCCCTGTGGAGGACCAAGGGTGACTTCAGGAATCATTCTGGATTGCTTCTACCTCCTTGCTTTGCTCAGGGATTTCCCACGCTCTGCTCACCAGGGCCGGAAGTGCAGTTAGTCTCTGCCTGGTGTTTTTTCATGAGATCTGGAATTGGAACTCAGGAACCCCTACACTCAACTGACTACATAGGAAAATCCGCATTTATATTTATATATATCTACATAGTGAAGAACCATGGTTGTCTTAGTCACAATTATCTTTCCTGCAGTATTTGAGACAATAGACGTGAGTAACCAATACCAGATAAACAAATACAGAAAGTGTTAAGGAATACTCACTACATTGCAAGTAAGTTTGGGAAATGAAGTCTTGTGAGGAGTGTTATTTTTGAAATTTTTACTTCTTTGTTGTTTGCATTACATTTGTTTTTAGTGAACAAATTATGTAATTTATATAACATTTTCATAGAAGTTGTATTGTTAAAAATCTCAAGAAGACTTTACTTAGACCAAACTGAAATGGAGACTGTCATGCAAAATGTCATATAGTTAAGCTGAAACTTTAAAGAAGCAGATATACTTACAAACAGACCAGTTTTTCTTTTTTTTTAAAAAAAGCATGGGGGAGAGATTTTGGTCTGCATTAGTGATCATAATAAGAGCATAATAAGCCTTTTTGCTTCAATGGAAAATGCAAAATGATGCTCACTAGAGTTTCCCTCTCTTGGTCTTTTTCTTTCTTCACCTTATCCACCCACCATTATGACTTTGCCCAATTGAAGCTCTTATTTTATTTTGTAAAAAATGAACCACAAATAAAAGTCAAAAGTTTATTGTAATTTCATATTGTGGTAATAGTAAAAAATATTTCAGACTGAAAATCTTGAGCCCACATCAAACGTTGTCCTCTACTCTTACCAAAAAAAAGCCATCTGGTAGCCAAGATACACATTAATTAGGGTTATATTATTGGCTAAGAAAATCTTAAGTAATAGTAAGCCAGAAAGAACAGAGTGATTGGTTAAACACATATTATCATACAGCTGCATGTAACAGTGTGTGACTGTAGTTTCAGAATTTAGGACACCAAGGAAATAGGATTATGAGTTTCAGGCAAGCCTGAGATGCATTAGAGACCCTGTATCAAAAAAGGAAACAAGCAGCAAGCAAACAAAGAGCAACCAAAAAGAAAACACATAACCCTAAAGAGTACCTACTTACTGACAAAAAGTGGTGATTGGATTTTTTTCATGTACACTTTTCATTTTTTAAATGTGATGAAAAGTGAAATGTGTCAAGCCAATGGGTTCAGCCCCAGACCAGTTTGCGGATAATCTTTATGTTTGTAGGGCTGTCCTGTTTCAGAGGGGGAGGAAAAAGATCAGATCAACTAAAGTCCTTACAATTCAAGTTGCATGTGCTGAGAATGGCATTTCTTTGAAAGCATGTTGATTCCTCTTAACTCACTGTACTATTGTTACAGAAGGAGATTTAGTTTGTCTGACAGAATCATGAGTACTCAGGGAAAAGCTTTTGAAGAACTGTGAAAGAGACTAGTGAGCAAATTAGACTCAGGAATTACAGACTTAGACTTAGACTCAGACTTAGAATTACAGGAGAGACTTTATCTGTGCTGACATAAGGATTCTAAAAGAATCAGATGTCTGGTCAAGCACAAACTTTTTAAAGTTCTACTCCAGCATTATCAAACATTAGCTTAGATAAGAACTATCTAGAAGGTTGCACAGATTCACTGATTCTCATCTCTTGGGGCTTCTGATTCAGAAGGTCCAGCACAGAGCTGGGGAGTCACTCGTAAGCAGTTCCCAGGCAGTGGTGCTCTACAAGATTCTAACACTTAAAGTGAGGAACTTTAAGTTCCAGTGTAGATCAGCGGCTCTCAGGATTGGTGGGAATAATCTGTAGTTGTTAAAACTATGGATCCAAACTTTGTAGACATTAATTGTGCTATGTTCTGAAGTCTTTCCTGAAGTTGAGTTGAACTGGTTAAAAAAAAGTAGGGGAGAGACAAAAATTCATCTTTTCTGTTTGAATCTTCAGTGGAGAATGTTTCTGAGAGAAACAGGGTCAAAGCCACAGCGGCAGCAACTGTTTCTGGGAAGACAACCAGGAGTCTCCAGGAAGGCAGCAGGGAGTCTGAGGCAGTGAATGTGTGGGGGGCACAGGGTTTTGTTGATATGCCCCATCATTTTGAGGATGGTGGCTATAGCAGAACCAATAAGGAAGGGACTTGGGTAGACAAAGGACCAAGGGAACTCACCTGGGGCTCAAATTGAGCTAGATGCTAACTTATTCATTAAATTCTAAAAAGTTTTGTTTTTGAAAAAATTATGGCCTTGTTTTTTTTTTTCTCTTCATCCCAAGGCTCAGGGAATCTTGAAGAAGAGGAGGAAGTAAAATTGTAAGAGCCTAATGGTAGGGGGCAGGGGCAGAATATACTGCCTGCCAGGATGTTCTGGGCATGACAGAGCTGCTGCATCCAGGAGCAGACGCAATGAGATCTACAACTGCTAGTCTACGCAGTGAGTGACACATCAACCATGAACCAGCAAGGTTATCTCAGGAGAAACAGCTACACTCAATGGGAATCCTAGGCTCAGGTGCTGGGCAAGTGAAGGGGAGTTTTCCCACCTGTGGGTTTATCTAAGTCATTTATACTATGCAGAGAGACATGAGAACAGGAAGGACAGGGACAGATGTGTAAAGGGGGAGAAGGGTAGGAGAGGAGGGGATAGGAAAGGAAGCATGGGCAGAACTCATTTTGTTTTATGTAAAAATTCTTAATAAACAATGAAAAAAGAAAAAGAGATACATGTGAAGGTATCTATGTCATTGCACTACAAAACCAGAAACAGGAATCGATACTGGCATGCTATGCTAACTGCATTCTGCATGGTTATTTTCAAAACCTGTTTTCATTGGCTTCTGTGAGTAGCTGAATACAATATAAGTAATATTTTAATGCAATAATTTGAAGGACTAAAATTAAAGCAAAAATGAGGAAGAAAATATTTTAAAATTAAAATCAGGATGGGGGATGGGAGAGGCAGTTTAGTATGTGAGAGTTCTTGCTGTGCAAGTATTAAGACCTGGATTCACCAGAACTTCAGAGACTCTATATCAACCACATAGAACTAGGCCAGCCTAATCTCTCCCCAACCTGAAGCTCAGGGACATTTGCAGAAGAGGGGACGGTAAGATTGTAAGAGCAAAAGGATGAGAGGAGCAATGATTTGCAAGATTCTCCACACTAGTTAGGGTCGAAGTAATCATCATAGGACTTTGCATGCCCTGCGCAATGTCCAACACACTATTGACCTCACAAAGTCTAGCATCAGCTAAAGGCACCAAGATCCTTGGAGGCAAGGGATTGACAGCCACAGTAGTGTTCCTATGCTTAAGGGGAACACGAGAAAGGGTTCAGGGAAATGCCACTGGGTCCTTGTATGTCATCGGAGAGGAGGGCCCAGAGAAGAGTTAGGCATACACAATAAAGGACTCTCTGGGAATTGGGGGGGAGGCACTGGGGGATGGGGTGCGAAGGGAAGGGGGAGCAGGAGGTTCGGGGGGGAGGAGGAGGGAGGGAGGGAACTGGTCTACCTATTAAGTTTGTATGAGTGGAAATAATAAAAAATGTATTAAAAAAAAAAGACCTGGATTCAAATTGCCAAAATCCACATAAGAACTGGATATGATCACATATGCTGTAACTCTAGCACTGTGTGTAGATGGAAGCAGGGTGGAAGGTAAGTGAATCACTGGGGCTTGCAGGATATCAACCTAGATCTATGTTTAGTGATTTAAAGAAATGAGACAGAGGTTGATAGGACAGGACATTCGATGTCATTCTCTGGTCTTTGGCCTCATGCGCATGTGTTCATGCAATGCACAGACATAAAACCACACTCATACACTTATACAAAAACAAGACAAAATAGGACCAGAAAAAGCTCTATGATAACCATACATGGGCATGAGCAAAAGGAACTAACAGTCACATATTGTTTGCCATAAAAATTTTCAAATTAATTTTGAGTTTTAAAAACATTATAGTAAAGGATTGACATTTGACTTTTTCAGGCTTCCACAGATAGAGCTCATGAGATGAGAACCTTGTATGCTTTTCAACTAGACTCATGTTGGGAACTAGTAGGGACAAACAGGCCTGACTACTTAGTCCCTGAAATTATCTGCTCCATTTTGGATTTGGCAGGTGGTGCTGGTCCTGTAGTTTAAAGGACATAGGTCTCCCTCTGGAGGCCAGATGGCTCACAGCAGCCAGCCGTTTAACCCCTTTTTCTGCCTCTATCCTCAGAAGCATATTCTTCTTTTTTTCTCTCACATTTTATTTTTTTCCTAATCACACAAACTCAATAAATACCCACATCCTCTCCCTCCCCCCTCCCTTTCCCCATTTTTTTACTCCTTCCCTCCCTCCCCCTCTCCTGGAGACGCATTTTCTTTTTAATTCTCACTCCTGGAGACTTCAGATTTATGATTTCATTGCATCATCTTGATTTTCTCTGGCTGCCACGAAGTATCAAAAAGATAAGTGACTTTAATAATGGCGCCTCAATAAGCCTCCAGCAGTGTTGGTTTCTTCTGAGATTACTCTCCTTGTAGTTGGTAGCATTTCCTTACAGCTGTGTTTGGTTTTCTTTTCTGTGTCTTAATCATCTCTTCATAACACACTAGCCACTGGATGAGAGAGAAGGGGAGCAGCTCTCCCAGTGAAATGATTTCTGGTCTTTGTGCCGTCAGGTACCCACTCACATGTCATTCACAGTAACCCACATTGGACATAGTAAGGCACACATGGAAAGAAGGACACAGAAGCAGAAGGGAGACAGGTGGAAAAGAAGAAAGTTTGCAATGGGAAAAAATAGGGATTCGACTTGGGTAATAAGGTGTGAAAACGACACGAATACATGTGTGACATCCTAAAAGAGTATTTATCTGCACGTTTAAATAGTCAACTATAATGTATTTAGGAATCTTTTGGGGAGGATATGTACTTCATTGTCAAGCTCTATAGACACAATGGGTGTCAAGACAGGCCTGTTTCTAAGGCCTTAAGCAAGGACCAAAATGACCTAAGTATATGTAACCTAAGATTTTATTGCAGTTTTTAAAAAAATTTTAAATATTTTATTTATCTATTTACTGTGTGTGTGTTTGTGTGTGTGTGTGTGTGTGTGTGTGTGAGAGAGAGAGAGAGAGAGAGAGAGAGAGAGAGAGAGAGAGAGAGAGAGGGCATTGTGTGTCCCTATGGAAGGTCAGGGATAACTTTGGGAA
Source organism: Typhlomys cinereus (assembly GCA_023101885.1). Lineage (NCBI taxonomy): Eukaryota > Metazoa > Chordata > Mammalia > Rodentia > Platacanthomyidae > Typhlomys > Typhlomys cinereus. The sequence goes on from JALPQD010000029.1 coordinate 439,652, forward strand.
TCATCCTGCATTGCTTCTACCTCCTTCTTGCTTTTCTCTGGGATTTTCCAGGCTCTGCCCACCACAGGGGAGTGCAGGCCTTCACTATTTCCTCTGGCACTTTTACGTGGGAGTAGGGATCTGAATTCAGGATCTTCTGCTTGCAAGGCAGAGTCTTAACCCCTGAGCCATCTCTCCAGCCCCTCTAGGGCAGTTTTTAAATTCAACATGGCTAGTATAACATATACCTGATGCCAAAGCTAATAAAGCAGAAATTCATATGCAGAATTTGTGAAGGGAATGCTGAAAATCACTTCTGCAATTCTTGAAACCCTCACTTGTATAGAGAATATAAAAAGGAGTCGAAATGGAGGGAGTGAATGGGCACGGATGCCTTTGCCTCGGTTCAAGTGCAGGGACTTACTTGAGACTACTTACAGAGCTCTGAATAAGATTCTTTCATTTGGAATTCTGAGGGATGGTAACTCATGCCTAAAAAGTTAAAGTTTTTTAAATGTATTTATATTATTTAGGATTACAATGGATTTTTGTTGTTTTCTACTCCGTGTTATCCTGTCATCCCCCTCCTCCACTAAAAGGACAAGTGTCCTTCCTACACTAATGTCCTCTGTATGTGTCCAATTGAGTCAAATATGGCATGTTTTTCCTTGCAGCAAGACATGCTGCAGCATAGTCTATATTTCAAGAGGTATTCCTTATGCATGAAGATCCTCTTCTTGTGGCCAGCTTTTGATCAATTGTCTCTTCCAGGAGTGTGGAGCCATCTGAATTTCTCCCTTATTTGTTGTACATGGTATTAGGTCCTGTCTTACCAAGGCCTTGTGCAGGTGATCTTGGTTGCAGTGTGTTCATGGTGTTCTATCCGGTTTCATCTTCTTTCTGTCTTATCCTCTATGGTTACCTTAGCTTTCGGCATGGAAATCAGAAAGCTAAAGTGTTTTTGGGAATGGGACAGAGATGGTGGCATTAGAAGATGCTAAATGCCTGAAATTTATGGAATAAGACACAAATACTTCTCCGTGGCCTCACTGGGATATCTCAGAAGAGAAAATGGTGTAAACATTTACACAATACTGAAAGAGATTGAATTTTGTCAGTCAGGATCACAGACATGACATCTGCCATTTCATGGGAGCACATAAAAATTGCAATGATAAAATTTCGCTGGATCCCTGAAATGCAAAAGTCTACCATAGCTTGACAGATACCTAGCAGTAACTGTTTCAATATTGAGACCATTTCTGGTGAAACTGATTATCATCTCCGCAACTTAATTACATTAATATTTCCAAATGTAACAATTAAACAGAATTAGAAAATTGCTAAAGATTTATATGTCTGCTATTTTAGTAAGTATAGCGTTTAGTCTCCTGACAGCTCAAAAGCCAGATATGACCGTGCCAGCTTGTCTGCATGTCATAAAGGTGTAGTAAAATTGGGAGAGTTTTTCTAAGACTTTCTTAGAGGCACACATGTGTTACTAGACTGAGTTTTGTCAACTGTGATGGACACCTTGCATTGTTAGCAATCTGTTAGCCTCTCTTAAATCCTTTTCTTACCTATAGATACAGGGCTTAGGCTAGTAAGGAACTATATTATCAAGTTGTTCTTCTCTTATTGTCTGAACTCTGTGTATTAGGTTTTGCCCATGAAGAGATTCTGTATGTGTGTCCTTCTGCCCAAGAATGTGTAGTTCCACATGTCCTAGATCTTAGGAATGTCTTTTGTCCATTTTACTTTTACTCAGAGTATATACAGCATTTAAAATAATTGATTCAACATACAATTTCTGCTTAGGTACTGCTATTGAGTACTTGATGGATTTCATGCTTAATCTTTTTATTCACAAAATTTTAGATTCCACAAGATAAATTAGGGACAACTCACATTCAAACTATGACAAGAGGATAGGCTACAGAAAGTGGTTGTGGGAAAAAAAATAGAATTGGGGTGTAAAATGTAGCTGGAGAGAAACCTTCAAGTTTATGAAATAAAGGGAGGAAAAGACTGGATGAAGACCTGAAAGAAGGAGACATAAAAGACCATAGGAAATAAAAAAGTAGAAAGGGGGCTGGAGAAATGGCTCAGGAGTTAAGACTCTGTCTCACAAGCAGAAGGTCCTGAGTTCAGATCCCAGGTCCACATAAGAACACCAGGTAGAAATAATGGTGGCCTGTACTTTTGGCCCTGGTAGGTGGAGCCTGGGAAATCCCAGAGCGAAGCAATCCAGGATGATTCCCAAAATGACCCTCGGTAGGCTACTCTTTCAGCCCATGAAGGCAGAGCCTGGGAAACTCCAGAGCACAAAAAAAAGGAGCATGACTCTCAAATTCATCTTTGGTCCTCCACAGATACACGCAGTGCCACACACAGACACAGACACACACACACACACACGCATGCATGCAAAAAGAAATTAAACTCCAAATGGGGTTCTACTGGACAATTTAGATATAAAAATTAAATCAAAATAAAAATTCCATATGAAAATTAAACTTTCTATATAACAAGGGGGAAGAAGAAAAGTTAGAATTTACAGAAAAAGGAAGGCATGCTTTCATGTCAACAGATAACACAAAAAGACAAAGGACAAAAGATAAGAATAGCTTTTTTAAAAAAAAACTTGTCTGCTATAAAAATATGCTACTTATAAAAATAATTACAAATGATGACAAAATAACTTCTAAGATTTTAAAAACAAAGTTAGATTTTACAGACTATGAAAAGTAAATAGAAATTGCAATAGAAAGCAAAGGACACTGTGTAATCGTCTGCCTAGTATAAACTGCACCATGTCTCAGTGCTGGTGAGAACAGAGCCCTGCAGCCTCTCTTGTACCTGCCTTATTAGAAAGCTCTTGGGATACAATCTACTAATGTCAAAATTAAAATGTATACAATTAAAGCTGCATGACTATCCTGAAAATATCCCTAATAAAAAAAAGGAACACAATTGTGCAAAGATGTATATTCTCTGAGATTCTTCACAGCATTAACTTCAGTGAAAAATTAAAATAAATTTCTATGCCTGTTGATGGAAAATAGAAGCATCCATTGTATAACATTATTAAAGCACTTGACAAAAATTTAATTCACATTGTGCTAAATACCTTGGAAAAATTTATTTGTATATTTCATTTGTGCTTAATATTTGTGCAGGTTTATAGGGTGCAGTGTAGTAATTTAATTCATATATATATAATGCATAATATTCAAATGAAGGTAGTTAGCATGTCCTTCTCATTGCTTAGCATTTATTTTTGTCAAAAAGCTTCAGAGTATTCTGTTCTTGTTGTTTATAAAATATACAATAAATTGCTTTGAGATATGATCATCCTACTGTACTGTACTGTAATTTTTTCCTATTATCTGACCTTGCCTTGGGACTCATTATCTGTCTTCTCCCCCTACCATTCCCATCCTCTAGTGACCACTTTGCTAATTTAGAATGCATATGCTATTCTAATTTATACTTCTGTGAGAGCAACTGACTTCAACATGCAAGTGAAGCCGTACAGCACTGCATCTTGATTACTTCACTTAATATAATGTCTTCCATTTATATCAATTTGCCACAAACAGAATTTCATTTTGTAACTGAATAATTATCTTCAGTTTGTATCTATCACATTTTCCATTAATCAATCAAAATTTGTACATGTTAACTAATCAAGACCAATGTGAGTATTGTTGCAATAAACACAAGGATACTAGTATCTTTTTTACTTTATTTTGTGTTAATAATAAGTTTGTGTGCTTTCACCAACCCCCATTTCCTATCTCATCCTATCCATTCTCCTCCCCAGTTTGTTCTTTCTCCTTTCTTCCCCTCAGCTCTCTGTATGTTTGATCCACTGGATACTATCTAGGACACTGCAGAGTATATAGGATATCTTTTTCTTTTGTCTGACATAGTTCCATACAGTCTTTCAGGGTAGGATCATGTCTTATGTGATTTCTGTTCCATGGCAGTGTTGCCAGGCCAGCTGCAATACAGGTCTAGTGAAAGTAGACAGTGTTGCTTTGACTTCTATACTATGACAGTCCTCTAGCTTATTATTACTACCTTCTCTTCTGCAAGGTTCCCTGAGCCTTGGATGGTAAGTGGTCTAGATGTCCTAATAGTGCTGACCTATCGTGCAGATGCTTTATACTTTGTACTTTGGCCAGTCGTGCTTCTCTTCATTGTCCATCTTCTGCACATGGGTTCTTTTTGGCTGGCTGCTAAGTACTTCTTTGATCCATAATAGGTATTTAGATGGCAGCTTACTATCAAATATTTATAGTTAACATTAAGAAGTTAGGCCTCTTACCATTTCGCAGATGGATGATTCACCCCTCCCTCACCGCGGTTTCCTACTTTTATTACATCTACCTTTGACTATACTCTTATAACAAGACTCTAATTTAACAGGTTTTTATCTCTGGCCAGGGGGTGACATCCAATACCCATCAGAGTGGAGCCAAGGGCATTGCAGGAGCGGCAAAACTGAAAAAAAAATTAACAAACCATAATCCAGAACATCAGAGACTCTATATCAATCACCTGGAACTAGGCCAGCTTAATCTCTCCCCATCCTGAAGCTCAGGGAAATTTGCGGAAGAGGGGGCGGTAAGATTGTAAGAGCACAAGGATGGGAGGAACAATGATATGCAAGATACTCCACACAAGTTATGGCCGAAGCAATTATATTTGGACTTTACATGCCCTGTGCAATGTCCAACACACTATTGACCCCACAAAGTCTAGCATTTGCTAAAGGCACTAGGATCCTTGGAGGCAAGGGATTGACAGTCACAGTAGTGTTCCTATGCTTAAGGGGAACACAGGAAAGGGTTCAGGGAAATGCCACTGGGTCCTTGCACCTCATCGGAGAGGAGGACCCAGAGGAGAGTTTGGCATGCACATTAAAGGGTGCTCTGGGGATGGGAGGGGGAGGCACTGACGGATGGGGAGGGAAGTGGGAGGGGAGGAGGATACCGGGGGATAGGGAGTTGGAGGGAGGGGGGGACCAGTGTACCTGTTAAGTTTGTATGAGTGGAAATAAAAAAAATAAAAATAAAAAAAGAAGTTAGTCCTCTCCCAGTGCCTGTGGCCCATTCTGTGGGTGTCTGGCATATTTTACAGCATCAAGAATATGTTCAACTACTTCCTCTCTTTTAGGGTTTTTTCCTCATTCACCCATTTTTCCTGACATGTGTTTCTTCCTAGTTTATAGATATTGTGAGAATTTTCATTTGAGATTATCTTTCTATAAGCTCAAAGTTGATATCTACCTATAAAGGAAAACATGATGTTTGTCTTTCTGTGTCTGGGATAGTTCACTAAAAATTATATCTTCCAATTCTATCCATTTGCCAGTGAATTCAATAATTTCATTTTTTAATTTTTTCTCCCACATTTCATTTTTTCCTAATCATGCAAGCTCAATGGGTACCCCCATCTTCTTCCTCTCTCTTCCCCTCTCCAGTCATCCCCCATTGTGCTTTTCTCCCTTTCTTTTACCCCCCTCTGCCCTTCCCCATCTTTCAGTGCCTCCCCCTTCTTTCCTCCCATCCCCTAGAGCATTTTTGTGTGCTGCCAACCCCCCCTCTGAGTCCTCCACCCTAATGAGGATTCAGGACTCAGTGGCATAGCCAAGAACCCCTTCTTGGGCTCCCCATTAGTATGGGAACTCTATTATGACTGTTTAATCCCTTGCCTCTAAGGATCCAATCTGGAGCCTTCTCCCCTGTAATCCGTGGGGGGTCATTGATATGTCAGTCATCATGCAGGTCAGGCAAAGTCCAATTTAGGCTGCTGCAGCCATAACTTGTGTGGAGTATCTTGCATATCGTTGGTCCTTCCCATCTTTAGGCTCTTACAATCTTGCTGCCCCCTCTTCTGCAAAGTTCCCTGAGCTTCAGGATGGGGAGAGATTTAGCTGGTTTGGTTCCATTGTTCCAAATAATATAGAATCTTTGATGTTCTGAATTATGGTTTGTTGTTGTTTTCACTTTTGCTTTTCCTGCACTGCCCTTGGCTGCATCCCGATTGATATCCTTAAAAAAGATAAAAGATAATATAAGAGGAAACTCAAAGGTAGATGGAATAGGAGTAGGACACAGAAGTGAGGGGGGGGGGGGAATCTGTTCCATTTGCTGGATGGTTACCATCTATCTGCCAGTCCTGTATCCCCCTCCCTGATTGGTGAAATCAAACCTGTTCAGTCCCAAGTGACCAGAAAAGGAAGTGAGAGTGAGCTGCACCCGATGTCTTGCTACTTACATGCAATACTTGATCATGGCTTATTTTCTCTACTGAAGTGTAAACCCCTATCTTCTTTCTTTTGAGGTCCTCATTTCCCTCCCTCCTGTTTATACTCCTTTGTGATTACAGTGGGTATTACAGAGATTTACCTTTGACTCTGTCATTAAGTGAGTTTGGAACTAGGATCCACATATTAGGGAGTACATATGGTATCTAACTTTCTGTGTCTGGGATACTTCATTCAATATTATATTTTTCTAATTCCATCCATTTCCCAGCAAATTTCATTAATTCATCCATCTTTTTTGATGGCTGAGTACTATTCTATCATATTAATGTGCCACATTTTCATTATTCATCAATTTTTGGGCATTTGGGTTGATTCCATGACTTTGTTATTGTAAATAGTGCTGCAATGAACATGGTTGTGCTCATCTATAGAGAGTATCATGTGGTCTTGGACTTTGGATTGGTTTATATGATGGATTACATTTATTGATTTGCACATGTTGAACTAACCTTGTGTGCCTGTGATAAAGCCTACTTGATCACAGTGAATGATCTTTTTAATATATTTTTTAATCCAATTTGCTAAGATTTTGTTGAGAATCTTTGTGTCTGTGTTCATCAGAGAAATCTGAGTATAGTTTTCTTTTTTCTTTTTTTCTGTATTATTTATTCAATTGTGCATGTATGCATGTGTGCGCATGTGTGTATGTATGTGCGTGTATGTATGTGTGTGTGTGTAGAATCACAGACAAATTTGGGAACCACCATGGACTGTCTCCACCTCCTTGTTTACTCTGTCCTGGGATTCACAGGTTCCGCCCTACCAGGACCAGAAACGTAGGCTCCCCCCACCCCCGAACTCAGGACCTTCTGCCTGCAAGGCAGAGGCTTAACCCCTGAGTGACCTCTCCAGCCCCGAGTATAGTTTTCTTTTTTAAGTGTATCTTTATTAGGTTTTAGAATTAGTATGATATTAGCTTTGTAGAAAGAATTTGGAAGTGTTCCTTCCTTTGCTATTTAATGGAATAGTTTAAGGAGTAGTGTTGTTAAATGTCTGGTTATTGCAGTTTGCCTGCATGGTTGCTGATAAATGACCATCAAATGGCTTAAGGGAACAAGGGATTTATTTTCTTACTGATAGTCTGGTTATAGTCTATAGTTCAGCTTGACGGGAGAGCATGCACCAACACCAGGGCCAAAGGAACTGGCCACACCATCACTACATAATGGCTGAGAGAAGGACGATCCTTACTTGCCAGACCTGCATGTCTGGCCAAGTGTACACAAGGATGCCGACTCTCTCAACTAGCTCGCAGTGATTTATTCCAGGGCCTAATCCCACCCACCATAGGCTGTACCTTCCCCCATTGGCTAGACAATCTCCTTCAGGTTCACTTTGGGCTCACTCAACTACTAATTCTCCACAAATGTGCCCAGAGCTCAAAACCTCAACTGTCAAGTTGACACGTGTGCCTAACCACGACACTGGTAGAATTCTGTGCTGAAGCCATTTGGTCCAGGACATTTTTTGGTGGGAAGATTTGAGATTACTTCATCAATTTTCTCATTTGTTATAGGACTATTTAAATAGTTCAGAACTTCCTGATGCAATTTAGGTAAGTTGTACTTACTCAGAAATTCATCCATTTCTTTTGGGTTATCAAATTTCATAGAGTATAAATTTTTGAAATATGACCTCATAATTTTCTGAATTTCTTGAGTATAAGTTGTGATAACTCCATTTTCATCTTTAATTTTGTTAATTTGAGTTTTGGTTAATTTAGCTAGGGGGTGCATCATCTTATTGATTTTTTCAAATAACCAACTTTTTGTCTAGCCGATTCTTTGTATCATTTTCTGTATCTCAATTTTGGATATTTCTCCCCTGAGTTTTCTAATCTCCTCTCTTCTACTGTTTTTGGGATTGGATTGCTCTTGTGTGTCTAAAGCTTTAAGCTTCATTGCTAAGTTATTTACTTGTGACGTTTTCATTTTTTATATAGACATTAAGAGCTATAAACGTACCTCTTAGGACAGCTTTCATTGTGTCCTAGAGATTTTGATATGTTGTATTTTCATTATCGTTTGCTTCTAAGAAATCTTGAATTTTCTTTTTGATTTCTTTCTGAACGCATTTCTCATTCAGCATCATGTTTAATTTTCAAGAATCAGTGTATTTTCTGCTATTTGTTGTATTGTGGATGTCAAACTTTAGACCAGGTACAGGCTATAATTTCAACTTTCCTGTATATGTGGAGATTCATTTTGTAGCCCAATATGTGTCTATTTTGGAGAAAGTTCTGTGGGTTACTGAGACGAATGTGTATTCCTTGGTTTGAAAGAGATCTGTAAGGTCCATTTTAGTAAGGATTGGATTTAGTTCCAATGTGTCTCTGTTGAGTTTTTGGCCTGTTGATCTATTCCATGTTGAGAGTGGGGTATTGAAATCCCCAACTATTATTGTTTTGGAATTGATTTCTTGTTTTAGATGTTGTAGTTTTTGTTTAATAAATATGGAGGAGCCCAAATTAGAAGCATTAATGTTCAGTATTGTAAAGTCTTCCTGATAAATTGTGCCATGACTAAAATGTAGTATCCTTCTGTATCTATTATGATTTGCTTATGAGAGAAATTGGTTTGAAGTCTACTTTATTAGATACCATAATTGCTACCCCTGTTTGTTTCCTTGTTCCATTAGCTTGAAGAATTTTTGACCAGCTTTTTACTTTTAGAATGTGCCTATCTTTTGTGGTAACGTGTTTCCTGAAGGCAACAGAAGGATAGGTTTTGATTTCTAATCTATGTTTGTGACCTGTATCTTTTGATTGGTGAGTTAATTCTATTGATATTTAGGGTTATAATGGAGAAACCACTTTTGAATCCTGATAATTTTTGTTTTTAGTGACATTCATAAATGTATTATTTAACTTGTGGTGGTATCGTAATTCCCCTCTGTCCTCCCAGATATGGTTGTCTTTTTCTTCAAGCCTTAGTATCTTTTCTAGCATTTTTTGAAGGCTTGGTGTGTTGATCATGTAAGTCTTTAAGTTGTCTTTATGGTGGAAAATTTTTTCACCCTCCATCATGACTGATAGTTGGGTTGACATTTGTGCTTATTCAATACTTGAAGTATGTCTCTCCTGGCTTTTATGTTTCCATTGAAAAATCATTTGTTATTTTAATAGGTTTACCTTTAAAAGTGATTTGTTATTTTCTCTTGAAGCTCTCAGCACATTCTCTTTGTCTTGTATGTGTCGTGTTTTGACTATTATTTATTGTGGCAAGTTTCTATTTTGGTCATATCTGTTTGAGGTGTGCAATACCTCTTTTATTTGGATGGGCCTCTCTTTCTTTAGATGTGGAAAGTTTTCTTTTATGATAATTTGAAAAATTTCCTCAGGTGTGCTATTTTGGGATTCTTGTTCAGGTATTCTTCAAGGCATCCCATAACTCTTGAATATTCTTCTCATGTATCTTTTTGGCTTTAACAACCTCTTTGATTGAACTGGTTTGTTCTTCCAGTTTGTCTTCAAGATCTGATATTCTGTTTTCTGCCTCATTAGTTCTACTGATAAGACTCTCTGTTGAATTCTGGGTTGAAGATAGCTTGTCTTTTAGTTTAAGTTTAAACTCTGCTTGAAATTGTTTTAACTGGGGGCTGGAGAGGTGGCTCAGGGGTTAAGCCTCTGCCTTGCAAGTGGAAGGTCCTGAGTTCGGATCCTAGACCCCAAGTATAGACGCCGGGTGGAAGCGGGGTCATCCTGCATTTCTGGTCCTGGTGGGGCGGAGTCTGTGAATCCTGGGGCTGAGTAAACAAGGAGGAGGTGGAGGAGGTCCATGGTGGTTCCCGATTTAATCTGTGGTTCTACACACACACATACACACACACACACACACACACACACACACACACGCATATACACACAAGTTGAATAAATAATAAATAATAAAAAAAGTTAAAAAAAAAGAAATGGTTTTAACTGCTCTATGCCAATTTTTTTTCTTCAACTGTTTTTCTCATCTCCTCCAAGTACCTGTGGTGTTCCTGATTGATGTAGTTACTTAGCTCCTCCAGGATTTCCTCTTTCATTGTTTTGATCATAGTAAAGATCAGGCTTTGAAAATCATTATCTTGGATATGGCTTTCTTGGCTATTTTCTGTAAACATGTTCTGGTTGGATTCCATCATTACAGGGTTTTTTTTTTTTTTTGTAAGAGATTTGTTGTCTTGGTTTTTGTTTCACATGAATTTGCACTGTGACCTGGGAATTTTTGTTTTATCTCTTATGTCCTTCTTTTTGTTTTTGACTGAACTGAATTAGGCAGTATTACTACACTTGAACAGTTATTGCTAGTGTTTGCCTTGGAGTTAGATATGCCTGTCTGGTGTTGGTTGTTATTTCCTAGATGAGGCTATTGGACTGTTAGAACATCAACTGAAGCAGGTTTAGTAGACAAGGATTGAAAATTAGTAAGATAGTGCATTTTTTAGGTTTACTTCCTTGGTGATACGTGCGGACGAATGGTATAGTACCTGAATTTGTTTGGGTTTTGGGGAGGGCTATATGGAAATGTTAAACTACAGTGACTAATAATTGGGAATAACAGGATGGTAAAAAGGGTTTACTTAGAGCTGGATGTGAAAATTCTCTCCTGTATGATGGGATGATTTTAGAAGGCCTCAGATGAATGGTGTTGGTCCCCTAGTCCATTGCCTGAGTTTTCTCCCGACTCTGTTGAATTCTTAGGAGCAGGGAGTCCGCCCAGGGTTGGGTCCGGGGCAGAAAGGCAGAGTGGCTAATGGGGCATACAGACGACCTGGGGCCTGGGGCGTGGTCTAGAGCCTTTACCTGAGGAGCAGGGAGTTGGCCCAGGTCCATCCTGGGTCCAGGACGGAAAAGAATAATTTCATTTTTTTTTAAAAAAATTTTCTCTAGTTTTACAAGCACAATGAGTAATAGTCCCAATTTTACAAGCACAATGAGCAATAATCCCTCCCTATTCATTCCTCCCTTTCTCTCTTCCCCACTACTGTTCCTCCCTGATCCCCTTCCCTCTTCTTCTTTCTTCATTAATCCATTCCACTTCCTCCCACCCTCTCGTCCGTCAGCTTTTCTGATTCTGGGAGTTCCCCCTGGATCATCTGCTCTGGGGATTCAGGCCTCTGTGGCAAACCAAGTGGCTCTTCCTTGGACAGACTAACTGATAGAGGCCCTCCCTTTCACCTGTCTAATCCTAACCCCTAAGGTTTCTACTGCTTGCAATTTTTTCTCCTGGGATCCTTGCTAGTTTATGGGGGCATGTTCATTTGCCAGTCGTTGTGCAGGTTTGGTAAGGACAAGTTTCATTGCAGTGAGTTCCATGCAGCCCTGTGGAATGTCTTATCCAGAGGTATACTTCCCCGTCTTATCTTTAGAGTCTTACAATCTTACCAACCCCCTTAGCCTTAGGATAGGGATGGATTTGGCTGGCCTGATTCTGGGTGAGCATTGTAGGGTTTCTGGTACTCTGCATTCTGATTGATCATTGTTGTCTATTTCACTGTTTTTCCACTGCACTAGGCTGCATCCTGTCTGGCTGTTGATATCCTCTCCTATTCAAAGGTTAAAAACTGTTTTTTAAAAAAGGCCTTTATGGATTATAAATAGGAGAGAAGGGAAAAGAAGACCTCAAAAGAAAAGAGACAAAAGAACACACTTTAATAGAGAAATATTAGGCCATGCTCATGTACTGCATGTAAGTAGCGAGACATCTGATGCAGTTCACTCTCACTTCCCTTCCTGTTCACTTGGGACTGAACAGGTTTCATCTCCCCAGTCAGGGAGGGTATAGGGACTGGTAGTTAGATGGTAATCAACTGACAAACAGGAGACTGACCCCTCTCACTGCTGTGTCCTACTCTTACTCGTCCATCTACCTTTGAGTCTCTTCTTATTGTAAAATCTTTTATCTCTGGTTAGGAAATGACCTCAACAACCAATTAGGATGCAGCCAAGGGCAGTGCAAGGACAGCAAAACTGAAAACAACAACAAACCATAATTCAAAACACCAAAGACCCTACAATATTCACTGAGAACCAGACCAGCCAAATCTCTCCCCATTGTAAAGCTCAGGGAACCTTGGGGAAGAGGAGGCAGCAAGATTGTAAGAGCCTAAAGATGGGGAAGACCAACAATATGCAAGACACTCCACGCAAGTCAGCCAGAATATAACCACAATATGATTGGACCTGCCTGACCTTCATGGTGACATGTCAATAATTCCCCAAAGTCTAACATGGATCACAGGGAAGAAGGATTCAGGCAGTAAGTGGAACCCCTTAGAGGCAAGGGGTTCAACAGTCATACTAGAGTTGCCATGCTAGTGGGAAGCCCAAGAAAGGGTCCCAAGCTATGCCACTTAGTCCTGAACTCTCACTATTGTAGACGACTCAGAGAGAAATTCAGTACCCACATAAACAAATGCTCTGGAGAATCGGAGGGAGAAACCAGGAAGCGCCAAGACAGGAGCAAGGAAGGAAAAGGGGCAAGAGGGAAAGAGGGATAGTGCGAATCGAGGGAGAGTGGAATGCAAGACAACAGGTGGGAAAGGAGGGAAAGGGAGAAGAAAGGAGGTACCTTTTGAGCTTGTATAACTAATAAAAATATAAAAAAGAATATTTTAATAAAAAAAGGCCTTTATATAAGGAAGAGCTTAAAGTAGAGGAAAGAACTGGAATAAGACACAGTAGAGAGTGGGGTTGACCTCCAGGTGACAAGCAACCTGTGTACTAACCCTAAGCCCCCAATCCCCACGAGAAGGAACACATGCAAGCATTGTAAACCAGTCCAAACAACAGTAGACCAGGAAGAAACTGACAGTGGACTGGATCAACTGTGCCAATTTTATGAGCTTTTCTTAACAGTAGCCATATTTATCTATTCAATGTATTCCTTCAACCCCACTCTCTTTGGGTTTTCTTTCCCCTTCTCCCCAAGATCTATTACTTTGTGGTTATAATGGATATATAATAGCGAGTTCCTCTTGTGTATGTCAGTATGAAGTCTTACTATTAGGTTCCACTTACTAGGGAGAACATGTGATGTCTCTTATGTGTGGGATACTTCACTCAGTATAAATTCTTACAGTTCCATCTGTTTACTAGAAAATTTCATTAATTCATTTTTTGATAGCTGCAAAGCACTCCATTGTGTATATATACCACATTTTCACTGTACATTGTCAACAGTTGGGCATTTAAGTAGATTCCATGATTTCCTATTGTGAATAGTGTTGCAACGAATATGGATGTACATGTCTCTATAGTAAGAAGACTTCTTAGTGAACATTCCCAGGAGTTGTATAGCTGGGTCATACAGCATTTCAATTTTTAATGGTTTTAGAAACTGCCACACTGATCTCTAGAGCAGTTGTAAAAATCTGCATTTCCACCTTCTCTCCATATCCTTTCCAGCATTTGCGATTGTATGTGTTTGGATTTCAGCCATTCTGACCAGGATGAGATGATATTTCAGGGAGTTTTTGGTTTTCATTTCCCTAATGACTAGAGAGATGGAGCATTTTTTTAAGGTATTTGCTAAACATTTTAATTTTACTTTGGGAAAAGTTGTTTTAAGTTCCAAGATTTATTTTCTAATTGGGTTGTTTACCTCTTGGTGTTCAATTTTTTGAGTTCATTATGTACTCTTGATATTAGTCTTTTACCAGATGTGTGGTTAGTGAAGATTTTTTCCCATTCCACGGGTTGTCTTTTTGCTCTGTTAACAGCACATTTTGCTGAACAGAAGCTCCTTAATTTTACGAGATCCCACTTGTTGAGTACTGATTCTATTTCTTGTACAATTGGGATCTTGTTTAGAAAATGTTGGCATAGGCCAGTAAGTATGAGGGAATTCTCTACTCTCTCTTCTAGGGCTTTTGTAGACTCTAGTCTAATCTTAAGATCCTTGACCATTTAGAGTTGATTTTTTGTGCATTATGACAAGTAAAGGTTGAGTATCAATCCTATGCATGTAGATAACCGATTTTGCTAGCACATTTGTTGAAGAAGCTATCCTTTTTCCAATATTTTTTCTAAGCACCTACATCAAAAATCAGATGACATATGAGCTTATATCTGGGTCTTCAACTCTTATCCAATGATATATGTATGTATTTTGGAGCTAGTACCATGCTACCTTTATTATTATGGATTTATAGTATAGATTAAGGTCTGGTATGGTGATCTCTTCTGTGGGTGTTGCTTGGCACAGAAGCCTGCTCTCTGGATATACATTAGCAATTGAAGGGTCATTGAGTGATTCCTCCCTTGGGCGGTTGAGTTTGCCTCTTGTCTGCAAGACAATGGCAGGCCCAACGTCCCCCCTAGGGAGTGGAGACAACTCCCAGGTCGTTTGGAACACTTTTGTTTCTCCAAGAAACTGGCTGGGCTGTTCCTCCCCCATCAGTTCTTTCCTGCTTGTCTAAAGATATGTTAATGCACGGACCAGGTAACTGTTTTGAGGCATACATTGTCCATTCCCCTCTAGCAACAAGTTGACTGGACACCTAGCGACATGTCCACCCCATGGCAATTGGGTGTCACTCCTGACTTCTCTTTGTTAACCAAAATGTATGTGTTTTACATAGTCCTGTAAAGAATTTGGCCCTGCTTCTTGATTATAAAAACCCTGTGTTACAATAAAGTTGGCTTGGATGATAAGGGACATCTAAGGCCCCCTCTGACCCAAAGCCTGAAACTTTTAATTCCTACCGATCTCACTTCAGAATCCTGCGTTTGTAGGTCCGGGTTGGCGCTGGTTCGTGGGCCTGGACACCTCCAGCAGAGTTTTTATCACTCAGGATTGTTTTTGCTATCCTAGTCCTTTTGTGTTCCCATATGAATTTTGAGATTTTTAAAAATCAATTTCTAAAAAGAATTGCCTTGGCATTTTGATTAACACTGTATTGAATCTGTTTTATTGCTTTTAGTAGGTAGTTATTTTATGATATTAATTCTACCCATCTAGGAGCATGGGTCTTTCCCCCTTCTGGTGTTTTCTGAAATTTATTTATTTAGAGTTTTAAAGTTTTTATTGTACAGGTCTTTCTCATCCTTGATTAGATTTATACCAAGGTATTTCATTTTTTAGGGGCTATGGTAAATTGAACTGTTTATTGCTTTTTCATCCTTAGAAAACTAAGAAAAACATCCTTAGAAAACTAAGAAAACTAAAACTTAAGAAAACTACTGATTTTTGAACATTAATTTTGCAACCTGCCACTGTGCTGAACTTGTTAGCTCCAAGGTTTCCTGGAGGAGTTTTTGAAGCCTCTCAGGTGTAAAATCATATCATCTGCAAGGGATATCTTAACTTCTTCTTTTCCTAATTCTCTCTCTTATCTCCCTCTCTTTTATTATGGATCTAGCTAAAACTTTAAGTACAATACTGAACAGAAGTGACAGTGGACAGCCTTGCCTGATTTTTATCAAAGGGGGAATATTTCAAGTTTTTTACCACTTAGGATGATCCTTGCTATAGACTTATATGGCCTTTATTATGTTGATGTACGTTCCTTCCATTCCTATTGTCTCCAGGGCTTTGTATCATAAAGGAATCTTCTCAAAAGCTTTTTCTTCATCTATTGAAATAATCATGTTGTTTTGGTCCCTTCATTTGCTTATATGATGGATTGCACATATTGATTTGTATATGTTGAGCTAACCTTGTGTGCCTGGAATGAATCCTACTTGATCATGGTGACTGGTCTTTTTGCTATGTTTCTGAATCTGGTTTGTTTAAATTTTGATGATGATCTTTGCATCACTATTCATCAGTGAAGTTGACCTATAGTTTTCTTTTTTTTTAATACATTTTTTATGATTTCCGCTCATACAAACTTAATAGGTAGACCAGTTCCCTCCCTCCCTCCTCCCCCCCCCCCCCCCCCCCGAACCCTCTGCTCCCCCTCCCCTTCCTCCCCATCCCTCAGTGCCTCCCGCCCCAATTCCCAGAGACTCCTTTATTGTGCATGCCTGACTCTCCTCTGGGCCCTCCTCTCCGATGACATACAAAGACCCAGTGGCATTTCCCTGAACCCTTTCCCGTGTTCCCCTTAAGCATAGGAGCACTACTGTGGCTGTCAATCCCTTGCCTCCAAGGATTTTGGTGCCTATAACTGATGCTAGACTTTGTGAGGTCAATAGTGTGTTGGACATTGCGCCGGGCATGCAAAGTCCAATTATGATTGCTTCGGCCATAACTTGTGTGGAGTATCTTGCATATCATTGTTCCTCCCATTCTTGTGCTCTTACACTCTTACCGCCCCCTCTTCTGCAAATGTCCCTGAGCTTCAGTATGGGGAGAGATTAGTCTGGCCTAGTTCTAGGTGGTTGATATAGAGTCTCTGAAGTTCTGGATTGTGGTTTGTTGATTTTCTTTTGCAGTTTTGCTGCTCCTGCAATGCCCTTCACTCCATCCTGATGGGCACTGTATGTCACCCCCTAGTCAGAGACAAAAAGCTGTTAAACTGGAGTCTTGTTATAATAGCACATTCAAGGGTAGATGTAATAAAAGTAGGAAACCTCAGTGAGGGAGGGGTCAATCACCCATTTGCAAAATGATTACTTTTTATCTGCCAGACTATATGCCCTTCCCTCCTAGTGAGATCACACCCCCTCAGTTGTACATGATCAGTAACGAACGTCTGTGAACTTAACCAGGTGTCACATTACTTACTTGCATTCCTTGATGGAGGCCTATTTTCTCTGCTGTAACATGGTCCCTTCTCTCCTTGTTTCTGGTGTGGCCCTCCAACCCCATCCCTCTAGTTCATAATCCTTGCAATTACTGTATTACATAGGTTTACCTTTGAGTGTCTCAATGTGGGCTGGGTGAGTTTGGCACTAGGAGCCACCTATTAGGGAGTACATATGGCACTTAATTTTCTGGGTTTGGGATACTTCACTTAATATAATTATTTCTAATGACATCCATTTCCCGGCAAATTTCAGTAATTCATCATTTTTGATGGCTGAATAGTATTCCATTGTATAGATGTACCGCAGTTTCCTTATCCACTCGTCAACTGTTGGACATTTGGGTTGATTCCATGACTTTTCTATTGTAAACAGTGCTGCTATGAACATGGTCGTGCTTGTGCTATTGAGGTGAACCTCTGCTGCCTGGGGGGTTATTCCCAAAAGTGGGATAGCAAGGTCATATGGCATTTCAATCTTTAATTTCTTTTCTTTTTTAATTTTTTTATTATTATTTATTCAACTGTGCGCATGTGCATGTGTATGTGCCCCCGCATGTGTGTGTCTGTGTATGTGTGTGTCTGTGTATGTGTAGAACCACGGACGAACTTGCAAACCACCATGGACGCCTCCACCTCCTTCTGCCCCAGGATTCACAGGCTCCGCCCTACCAGGATCACAAGCGCAGGTTGCCCCCGCTTCCGCCTGGCGTCTATACGTGGGATCTGGGATCTCAACTCAGGACCTTCCGCCTGCAAGGCGGAGGCTTAACCCCTGAGCCACCTCTCCAGCCCCTCAATCTTTAATTTCTTTAAGAATCTCCAGACGGCTCGCCAGAGTGGCTGTATGAGCCTGCATTCCCACCAGCAATGTAGGAGAGTTCCCTTCTCTCCACATCCTCTCTAGCATTTGTTGTTGTTTGTATTGTGGATTGGCAGAATGAACATTGTAAAAATGACCATCCTACCAAAGGCAATATACAAATTCAATGCTATACCAATTAAAATTCCAAAGCAATTCTTTAAAGAAGTTGACCAAATAATCTCAAAATTCATATGGAGGCACAAAAGACCCAGGATAGCAAAGACAATCCTGAGTAACAAAAACACTGCTGGAGGTATTACCATACCAAACCTTAGTCTATACTACAAATCCATAGTTATAAAAACAGCCTGGTACTGGCTCCAAAATAGACACACAGATCAATGGATAAGGCTTGAAGACCTAGATATAAGCCCACAAAATTACAGCCATTTGGTCTTTGACAAAGGGGCCCAAAGAATCCAATGGAAAAAGAACAGCATCTTCAACAAATGGTGCTGGCAAAACTGGATCTCCACATGCAGAAGATTAAAGCTTTACCCGTACTTGTCACCATGCACAAGACTTAATTCCAAATGGATCAAAGATCTTGATATAAGGCCAGAGACTATAAAAATCACAGTTGAAAGGATAGGGAACTCCCTTGAGCTGATCTGGGCTAGGCCAACAGTTCCTAAACAGACATCCAATGGCACAGTCACTGCTACCAACTCTCAACAGTAGGGACCGTGTGAAATTAAAGAGCTTCTGTTCAGATAAAGAGATTGTAACACGAGCTCAAAGGCAACCCACAGAATGGGAGAAAATCTTCACTAACCACATATCTGATAGAGCTCTACTGTCCAGAGTGCACAAAGAACTTAGAAAATTAAACTCCAAGGAAAACAATGGCCCAATTAAAAAATGGGCCCTGGAACTTAAAAGAAACTTTACCAGGGATGACATTAAAATGTCTAACAAATATCTTAAAAAATGCTCTACTTCCTTAGCCATCAGGGAAATGCAAATCAAAACTTCCCTGAGATATCATCTCACCCCGGTCAGGATGGCAAAAATCCACAATACAAACAACAACTTTTTTTTATACATTTTTTTATTATTATTTCCACTCATACAAGCTTAATAGGTACACCGGTTCCCTCCCTCCCTCCTCCTCCCCCCGAACCCTCTGCTCCCTCTCCCCTCATCCCTCCCTCCCCATCCCCAGTGCCTCCGCCCCAATTCCCAGACACTCCTTTATTGTGCATGCCTGACTCTCCTCTGGGCCCTCCTCTCCGATGACATACAAGGACCCAGTGGCATTTCCCTGAACCCTTTCTCGTGTTCCCCTTAAGCATAGGAGCACTACTGTGGCTGTCAATCCCTTGCCTCCAAGGATTTTGGTGCCTTTAGCAGATGCTAGACCTTGTGAGGTCAATAGTGTGTTGGACATTGTGCTGGGCATGCAAAGTCCAATTATGATTGCTTCAGCCCTAACTTGTGTGGAGAATCTTGCAAATCATTGCTCCTCCCATCCTTTTGCTCTTACAATCTTACTGCCCCCTCTTCCACCAATGTCCCTGAGCTTCAGGATGGGGAGAGATTAGTCTGGCCTAGTTCTAGGTGGTTGATATAGAATCTCTGAAGTTCTGGATTGTGGTTTGTTGATTTTCTTTTGCAATTTTGCTGCTCCTGCAATGTAAATAGGCTTACTTTTTAATGTGACTTATTTTGCTGTTTTGAAACTCTCAGCACATTCTCTTTGTCTTGTATCTCTACTGCTTTGACTATTATTTGCTGTGGCAAGTTTCTATTTTGGCTATATCTTATTGGTGTGCGATGTGCGTCTTGTACATAGAGGGTGATCTTTTTCCTTAGATGTGGAAATTTTTCATTGATGATAGTGTAAAAAAATCTCTTCTGGTGTGGAGTTTTGGATCTGTTGTTCTGAGAGTCCATGAATATACAGGTTTGGTTTCTTCAAGGTGTAACATAGCTCCTGAATATTCGGTATGAGTTTTTTTTTGTTTGTTTGTTGGTTTGTTTGTATTAGCTTTTTCATCCTCTTTAATTGTCTCCTTGATGCTCATGCCACTATTACACTGGTGGTCACCTGTCACCATGGTGATTTTTATTACAACTTACAGATCTCATGTGTTGATGGGGCCTGTGATTATTCCTCTCCTCCAGCAGCTGCTAAAGCATTCCTTGGCACTGTGTAAGCATCCAGCAAGGAGGAGGTTCTCGGACCAGTTCCAGTTGATGTATTGCTTATGGTCTGTGGTCCATATGTGTTGCATCTTCAGTAATAGGGTCTTACTGGCAGGTTTTTGGAGAGCAACCAATGACAAAGCCTATGATGTTTGGGGGCCTTTAGGATATGTTTGACCAAAATTTTGTCAGGAAGTGCCACGTCCTTGTTACTTCTAGTGTAATTTTGTGACCAAAATTTTGTCAGGAAGTGCCACGTCCCTGTTACTTCTAGTGTAATTTTGTCACTGGATTCTAAGTTGAACACCTCAGGGACTTTTCCCCTCTTTTCCACACTCTATGCTCCTCTGCATAGTGACTGCCCATTCTTGTTCCTTTCTTTTAAAGACATTTTTTTGACATATTACTAGCATAGGAGGTTCCTTTGGGGTTGCTTCTTACAATCCTAAGCTTTTTCTGTAAGTCCCTCTGTCCCTCCTATCTCCCATCCCCTCATTACCTGCTACACAATTTTTCCAATTATCCCTCCCTACCCAACTTCTCATGGTATCCTAAATCTCCCCTTTAAAAAGTTTCACCACAGCCATTCCTGTATACCTTCCCATTCATTTATCTTTTTCAAGTTTTCCGGCTCTTACAGTAATTCCAATCAAATATATTGACAAGGATGTCAGTGTTAACATCCACATATAAGAGTACTCATGCTGTGCTTAACTTTCTGTGTCTGAGATACCTCATTCAATATTAAATTTTCCAGTTCCATCTGTTTACTAGAAAATTCCATGACCTCATCCTTTCTGATTGTTGAGTAATATGCAGTTGTGTAAATGTTATCACATTTTTATTATACATTCCTTATTGATGGTGATGCAGAAATTTGGACATGTTGTGTTTTCATTATCATTCACTTGGAGGAATTTTTAAAATTCCATTTATTTATTCTTTTATTAATTCATATATTTTGCTCATGCATGTGTATCAGAAGACACTGTGTCTCTGTGGAGGACCAAGGTAGCTTTGCAAATCTTCTTAGATCGTTTTTACCTCCTTCTTGCCTCACTCTGCTCACCAGGGCCCGGAGTACAAGCTGCCACTGATTCCACCAGTTTTTTTTTTTTTTTTAATGGGACATGGGATCTGAACTCAGGACCTTCTAGTTGAAAGGCTGATTCTTAATCCCTGAGCCTTCCCCTCAGCTCTCAATTCCTGTTTTGATTCTTCCCTGAACCGATTTCTTGTTCAGTATCATTGTGTTTAATTTCAAAGATTTTGTGTATTTTCTGTCAGTTGCTTTGTTGTGGATGTCTAGCTTTATTCCATGGTGGTCAGATATAAAGTACAGAATGTTATTTCATTTCCTGTATATTTGGAGACTTGCTTTGTGGCCCAACATGTAGTCTATTTTGGAGAAAGTTCCATGAGCTGCTGAAAAGAATGTGTATTCCTTGGTGTTAGTGTAGGATGGGTAGATCTGTTTGGGTTATGGTTTGATTCAGATCCTGAGTGTCTCCATTCAATGTTGGCCTGTTGGCCTAGCCAATGGTAAGACTGGGGTACTGAAATCCCTTCCTATTATCATGTTTGGGTTGATTAATTGTTTTAGACACTGTAGTGTTTGCTTAATGAATGTGGAAAAGCCTATATTGGGTGCATATATGTTCAGAATTGTGAAGTCTTGATAGATTATTCCTTTGACTAGTATATAGTGTCCTTCTGTGTCTCCTGTGATTTGTTTTGGATTGAAATCTATTTTATCAGACATTAGAATTGCTACTCCTGATTGTTTCTTTGTTCCATTAGCTTTGACCAGCCTTTCACTTTGATCGTGTCCATCTTTGATGGTGAGATGTATTTCCTGAAGGCAGCAGATTGGCAAGTTGTGATTTTTTTCATCCATGGTTGTAGCCTGTGTCTCTTGATTGAAGAGTTAAGTCCATGACATTTAGTAATGTAATTGAAAAATACTTGTTGATTTCTGTCATTTTCTGAGTTTTGTGGTCTTTATATGTCTACCAGACAGATCCAGACAATTCCCATCAGGAACAGAAAGCGCCAGACAGTACTGGGCCAAAAAGGACAAGGCCACATAGGATCACACAGTGCTGGATAGTGACAGACAGGACAAGACTGCAGTCTAGTGCTGGACACAATACCAGACTGTGTCAGATAGTACCAGACAGTGCTGGATGGGACTGGACAGGGCTGGAGAAGACAAGACAGTGCCAGAGAGGACTGGACAAGGCCAAAAAAGGCTGGAGAGTACCAGACAATGCTGGACAGTACTAGTCAGTGCCAGACAGGACCAGACAGAGCCAGGGTGGATGGGAGAGTACCGGTCAGGGCTGGACAGGACCAGTCTGGTCTGTACAGTCTTGTCTGGTCCTGTCAGATCTGGAGGGTGCCAGACAGTGCTGTTCAGGACTGGGCTGGACAGACAAGACTGGACAGTGCTGGACAGTACTGGTCAAGTCCAGAGAGCACTGGACAGGACTAGAGAGGATCACACAGTGGCAGACCTGACAGGACGGACAGAGCTGGACAGGACTGGAGAAGATGAGAGAGTGTTGGACAATGACGGAGAGTCACACGGCGGCGGACGGCATCAGACGGGAGCACTCAAGACCTAAGAGTGCCGACAGTGTCGGACCGCGCTGGTCAGGACTGGACAGGACTGCTGAACAGGACCAGACAGGACTGGACAGAGCAAGACAGGATGGGACAGGACCCATGAGTGCACAGATCCAGACAGGAACAGACAAGATATACAGTGCTGGTCAGGTACAAGACTGGACAGAGTAGGGCAGTATGGGACAGTACCAGTCTGTGCCAGACAGGTAAGGAAAGGACCAGACAGAACAGACAGAGCCAGACAGTACCAGACAGGTATGGGCAGTGCCAGAGTGTACTGGGCCAAAGAGGACCAGGCCAGAGAGTACCAGACAGTGCCAGACAGAAACTGACAGTGCTGGACTGTGCAGGTCAGGTCCAGACAGAAACCGACAGAGCAGGACAGGACTGGACAGGACTGGTCAGTGCTGGACAAGTCCAGCCAGACAGGATCAGAAAGGATGGACAATGCCTGTCAGTTCTGGAAAGGGCTGGAGCAGTACAGTATGGACAGGACCAGACAGGGCTGGACAGAACCATATAACACCAGCCAGGACTAAGCAATACTGGACAGTACTGGAACAAGCTGGACAGGACCAGAGAGGACGGGACACTGCTAAAGAGTGCTGGAGAGTGCTGGAGAGGGCTGGCATTACCGGAAATGGCTGGACAGTGTAAGTCAGGACTGGTTAAGACTGGACAGGACCTCACAGGACTGGACAAAACCAGACAGAATCAGACAGTGCCTGGCAGTACCAAATGCCATGTCCTTATCCGACTGATCTGGTAGAATAGGTCTCAGTTTGGAAAAGATGGATTCAAAGAAACATCTTTTGGGATAAGGACATGGATTTATTTAGAGAAATAAGAAAAAATATGGGAATTTTCAGGCCTTGGTGTTTCTTCCCAGTTCAGGCCTAAAGCCTGTTCCCTGGGGAAGGTCACAGTAACCCCATGGGCAGGTGCTAGGAATTTCTTGGGATGTCACAATAATGCCCATGAGCAGGTGCTAAACACTCTCTCTTAGGTAATTCAAGTTTTGCCCCTGGCAGGAAGAATTCTTCTGGGAATTAGGAATGCCTTTTACCTGCTTTTAGGTTTTTTGGAACTAGCTTCCAAAAAGAAGAGAAAAAGCCTGTTTTTTAACTTTAAGTAAAATTCTAAATAGAAATTTCATGTCTAGTCACTCACAATAAGTAGACTTGTAAGCCAGAATGTGTGTACTGATTTTAAAGAAATTAGAGAATAACTTCAAGAGTCTTAAAACATAGGTGGATAAAATTCCCACCTATGTACTAACTCAGAAATTCCAGAAGCTTAAGACTATGCTATCAGTTCACTAGAACCTTAAAAGAAACTGTGATACCCTCTTACCCTCGCTGAAGGCCAAAGAAGAGACCATCATGCCAGAAAGTCTAGACGCCAATACTGCCCCTGGAGATGGTATTTGCAATCAAACTGGGAGAATCCATGTTGGAAGCAAAGGGGGCCGTGTCTTCCCTCTCCCAAACAGCACTCTTATGAGAAATCACAGAAATGGACCATTTGAGTGCACTCCCACCAATGATTGCCTCCGCCCCAAAGAGACACCCTTGGCATATGGGGCCTGACAGTATGGACCCCAGGTTTGGAGAATGCATGGTTCACAGATGGGTCATCTAACTGATGGCAATATACTTCTGGAATTCCTCAAAAGAAGACATAAGCAACCTTACTATTAAAGGAATGGAAGGATGTTATCATAGGAGGAATTATTCTTTTAATAATTAGTGTTTTTTTCAGCACATATCTCAGTAGTGCTCCATCAACAGGACCACACTATAGACCCTTATGGCCCTTGAATATCCAAGCCATGGCCCACCCCTAGAGACGTGGTTCAAGCTTGGATTGCAGAGACTGCATGAGCCACATGCAATTTCCCAAGCTAGAACCTGCCTGACTGAGAGGATCAACCTGGAGAGGACAACAGCAAAAGCTCACGCTGGAACTTATGGGGTGTTGGGCACTCCTATAGTTAATTGTTGAAATCAAAAGGAGCTCATTCCTCCTCTGTGTATTTTAAAAATGCAGTCTCTGCACTCAAAGATAAATCTATGTAATACCTACAGTAATTGCAAGGATTATGAACAGGAGGGATGGGGTTGGAGGGCCACACCAGAAACAAGGAGAGAAGTGACCATGTTACAGCAGAGAAAATAGGCCTCCATCAAGGAATGCAAGAAAGTAATGTGACACCTGGTTAAGTTCACAGACGTTCGTTACTGATCATTTTCAACTGAGGGGGTATGATCTTACCAGAAGGGGAGGGCATATAGTCTGGCAGATAAAAAGTAACCATTTTGCAAATGGGTAATTGACCCCTCCCTCACTGAGGTTTTCTGCTTTTATTACATCTACCCTTGAATGTGCTCTTATAACAAGACTTCAGTTTAACAGCATTTTTGTCTCTGGCCAGGGGGTGACATACAATGCCCATCAGGATGGAGTGAAGGGCATTGCAGGAGCAGCAAAAAACCACAATCCAGAACTTCAGAGACTCTATATCAACCACCTAGAACTAGGCCAGACTAATCTCTCCCCATCCTGAAGCTCAGGGACATTGGTGGAAGAGGGGGTGGTAAGATTGTAAGAGCAAAAGGATGGGAGGAGCAATGATTTGCAAGATTCTCCACATAAGTTATGGCCAAAGCAATCATAATTGGACTTTGCATGCCCGGCGCAATGTCCAACACACTATTGACCTCACAAAGTCTAGCATCTGCTAAAGGCACCAAAATCCTTGGAGGCAAGGGATTGACAGCCACAGTAGTGCTCCTATGCTTAAGGGGAACACGGGAAAGGGTTCAGGGAAATGCCACTGGGTCTTTGTATGTCATCGGAGAGGAGGGCCCAGAGGAGAGTCTAGGCATGCACAATAAAGGAGTCTCTGTTAAAAAAATGTCAACTATGTAGGCTCAGCCCCATGGCTATCCGGTGAAGCATTATAGATTAGCTAAGTTTGGAAATACTGGGAGAATGTTTCTGTTAAGTGCCTTTACCCTCAAGCAATGGGCTAGGTTCTTGAAATGTTGTAGGTGCAACATTCTTTACCCCAAAATTTTCTGTATAAAAGCTGTCACAAAAGTTTTAGTAAAGGGGTTCAGAATTCACTCAGCCTAGAGAGTTGCGTGTTTCTGTTCTCCACCCGGTCCAGGGAAGCTGGTCTGCGGCAACCAAACAAGACCAGATAGTGCGGGACAGTGGTGAAAAAGACTGGACAATACAGGACAGTGCCAGAAAATGCCTGGACAGGACCAGATAGAGCAGGACAGGCCATAATCAGATGGTAAGTTCCAGAATTGACTGGAGAGTACTGGACAGAGCCAGACAAAACTAGGAAGGAACAGAGAATGCTGGACAGGAACATACAGTGCTGGCCAGTCCTGGACAGTCCTGGACAGTATCACACAGGACTGTATAGTGTCAGATAGTGCTGGATGATGGTAGACACAACCAGACATAGCTGGATGAGACCAGACATTACTAGACAGTGCTGGTCAGGAATGGACGCCACTGTATGGAGTCAGACAGGATCAGACAGTGAGGACAGTCTTAGTCAGGAGAAGACAGGACCAGCCAGAATCAGAGTGCCAGACAGTGGTAGACAAGACAAAACAGTGACAGATAAGATCAGACTGCACTGGACAGGACTGGACAAGACCAAAGTCAACACCAGACAAGACTAGACGGAAACAGACAGTGCTGGCAGTGGCAGACAAGACTGAGCTGTCACGGATAGGATCATAAAATTCTGGACAGTAATGGGCAGTGTCAGACAATGCCAGTTAGGACTGGACAGGAATGGACAGGACTGAACAGTGCCAGATAGGACTGGATGATACCAGATAGGACCAGACTGGACTAGACAGGACTGGACAAAATGGGACAATGCCAGACAGTGCCAGTCAGGACAAGCCAGGTATGCACAGGTCCATAGAATACTGGGTAATGGTGGACAAGACCAGACAGGGCCAAGCAGTGCTAGACAGGACCAGACAGGACTGGATAGAATCAGAGAATGACAGTCAGAACCACACATGTCAGGACAGGACTAGACAGGAACGAATAGGACTGGACTGGCCCACACAAGACCAAACAGGGACAGATGGGACCAGACAGTGCCAGACAGTTCTGGACAGAGCAGGACAGTATGGGACAGGACTGGTCAGTGCCAGATAGGTCTGGATAAGACTAGACAGTACCAGACAGAGCCAGATGTACCGCACAGGAACAGACAGTGCCAGATAGTATCAAGCCAAAGAGGACAAAACTAGAAAGGACCGGACAGAGCTGGACAGGATAGGACAGTGCCAGTACTATTGGACCGCACTGGACAAGGCTGGAGAGCACTAGACATTGCAGAGAGTGCTGGTCAAGACCTGACGTGACCTCCCAGGACTGCAGAGGACCAAACAGACCTGTACAGGATGGGAAAGGACTAGTCAGTGCCAGATTATACCAGACAGGACCTGACAGGACCGGACAGAGCTGGATAGAGATTAGAAGGTCTGGACAGTACCACGCAGTACTGGAAGGAATGCACAATGCTAGACAGTGCTTGGCAGGACTGGATAAGAATTGCAGAACTGGAGAGTCAACATCAGACAGTGCTGGAGAGACCTGGAAAGTGCCTGAGAGAGTAATCTGGACCGGATAGGACAACATAGGATTGCACAGGACTGGACGGTCTGGACAGAAATGGACAAGACCAGACAGTGCCCTACACTTCCACAGAATGCCATTTAGGATTGGACAGGACCAAAAAGTGCCAGACAGTACTGGACAATACAGATCAATACTGGACTGGATCAGACAGAGCCAGACAGGTCCAGAGCAGGCTGGTCAGGACTAGAATGGACCAGACAGGACTGGACAGTACTGAACAGATCTAGACATTACACATCTAAAAAAAGAGAGACCCATCCAAATACAAGAGACATACCGCACCTCAAACAAATATGACTAAAAGAGAAACTCACCATGGCAAATAATAGTCAAAACATGACAGATACAAGACAAAGAGAATGTGTTGAAAGCTTCAAGGGAAAAAACAGTAGTCACTCTTAAAGGTAAACCTATTAAAATAACAAATGATTTTTCAATGGAAACAGTAAAAGCCAGAACTTGGAGATATACTTCAAGTATTGAATGAGCACAAATGTCAACCCAGGCTGACATTCCCATCAAAACTGTTAGTCATGATCGAGAGTAAAAGAAAAATTTTCCACCATAAAGACAAGTTGACCACCAAATCAGGCCTTCAAAAAATTCTAGAAAAGAGGGGCTGGAGAGGTGGCTCAGGGGTTAAGCCTCCGCCTTGCAGGCGGAAGGTCCTGAGTTCGGATCCCAGATCCCACGTATAGACGCCAGGTGGAAGCGGGGGCAGCCTGCGCTTCTGGTCCTGGTAGGGCAGAGCCTGTGAATCCCTCCCGGGGCAGAAGGAGATGGAGGAGTCCATGGTGGTTCCCGAATTCGTCCGTGGTTCTACACATACACAGACACACACACACACACACACACACACACACACACACACACACACACGAGTGCGCGCAAACACACGCACATGCGCACAGTTGAATAAATAATAATAATTAAAAAAATTTAAAAAAAATTCTAGAAAAGATACAAGCATATCCAAGAGAACAGAAGGGAAGTATAATACCACCACAACCTACAAGCTAAATAATATAAATAATATGAAAGGCGCTAAACACAAAAATGTCAGGAATCAAAAATGATTTCTCCATTATCACCCTAAATGTCAATGGAATTAACTCATCAATCAAAAGACATGTTACAAACGTGGATTAGAAATCAAAACCCATCATTCTGTTGCCTCCAGGAAACACATGTTGAACCAAAAGATAGGCACATTCTGAAAGTAAAAGGCTGGTCCAAAATTCTTCAAGCTAATGGAACAAGAAAACAAGCAGGGGTAGCAATTATGGTATCTGACAAAGTGGACTTCAAACCAAAGAAAATCATAAGAGATACAGAAGGATACTACATTTTAGTCACAGCAACAATTCACCAGGAAGACTTTACAATACTGAAAATATACACACCTAATATGGGCTCCTCCATATTTATTAAACAAACACTACAATGTGTAAAACAATAAATCAATCCCAAAATGAAACTACTTGGGGATTTCAATACCCCACTCTCAACATGGAATTAGATCAAGAGGCCAAAAGCTCAACAGATATGCATTGGAACTAAATCAATCCCTTACTGAAATGGACCTACCAGATCTCTATCGAGCCTTCCATTCAAGCATCAATAATTCTTCTCAGTAGCCCATGGAACTTTCTCCAAAATAGACCACATATTGGGCCACAAAATGAATCTCACATATACAGGAAAGTTGAAATTATAGCCTGTACCCTATCAGACCACCATGGTCTAAAGCATGACGTCCACCATACAACAAATAGCAGAAAATACACTGATTCTTTTTTTTTTTTTTTGCAAACATGTTCATTTCAAGTTTAATGAAAGCCTATTTTTTTCCTTCCAATTACACATGTACTTCATTCTAAGGTAACTCACCTAATAAGAAAGGATTACAGATGAAATACAGGCAGAAGCATTGCATTCTAAACAAGCCCAGGTGAGCTCAAACGTCTAAATAATCTATGTAATTGCCATGGGATACATTTAAATAATAGCTTGCACTTATTTTTTCTTATGGAAAAGACAGTTAGCTGTGACCAGGTGAAATGGAACTTAAAGAGACTCCATTTATTCCTAAAGGTAGTTGTTGGAGGGAGGGAATGCTGGAAGGTACATTCATGCTGCAAAAGCAAATGAAGAGCCCAGTAACTGGACCTCGTGTTTCTTCCTAGCTGGGCTGACACTGGCAGAGGTAGTTCTTAACTTCTCTGAGCTTGGGGCTCCTCACCAACAGAAGGCTAAACAGCACCTTCCGTACAGTTATTGTCAGGATTAAATGAGACCAGATGTAAAAACATAAGGCAGAAGTGCCTAGCACATACGGAACGCTTAATGAAAATGAACTGTTACCAGTTCTCAGGATTTTACCTGGTTTTCTCCCCTAAGTCCCAGCAGTCCTTCTGGATGGACCAGTTGGGTTTTGTAAGTAAAATCTGCTCTCCCGAAGTCAAATCTTGGGGGTTTCAGAACATGGCTGACTTTATGCATGAAGGTAGGAAAGATCCCGACAAAGCGTCAAACTTCATTTAATCTGAAGAATAGTACAGGCTCTCTGTCTTCAGATATAAATTATTTATAACATTAGAGAACAAGCAGCGGAATCCAGCAATTTAAAAACTAAGTCCGTCCACTCGGTGCCCCTTCCTGGCCACCGTCTTGGCCATCGGCTCTGCTTTGCACGTGTGGTAGAGGAAGGTCCAGAGCACATAGGTGAAGAGGGGTCTCGTGACTTGAAATACTCGTCCACCTCCGTCCAGCCTTGAGGATGAGGAGCAGGGAGAGCAGGACGGAGGCCCCAGGTAGAAGATGAAGCCGTATAGAGGCCGTTGAGGCCGAGGATGCCGGCCGTGGTGATCCAGGACGGCGGCCTCGTGCGCCCTCGCTGGCGCCCGGCGGCCTCGCTGGCGCCCGCCGGCCCTTCGCGCTTGGCCGCCACCGTGGCCATCGCACTCGCTGCGGCCACGGGGAGCTGGATCGTGGTGGCGACGCGCTCCCAGATGCCCCCTCCACAGGCGGCGACACGCAGCGCCGCGGCGACATCTTGAGAAAATACACTGATTCTTGGAAATTCAACACTGTGATGCTGAATTAGAAATGGGTTCAGACATCAGAGACTCTATATCAACCACCTGGAACCGGGCCAGCCTAATCTCTCCCCATCCTGAAGCTCAGGGAAATTAGCGGAAGAGGGGGCGGTAAGATTGTAAGAGCACAAGGATGGGAGGAGCAATGATATGCAAGATGCTCCACACAAGTTAGGGCCGAAGCAATCATAACAGGACTCTGCATGATCTGCGCAATGACCAACATATCAAAATCTAGCATGGACTAAAGGCACTAGGATCCTGGGAGGCTAGGGACTGACAGTCACAGTAGTGTTCCTAAGCTTAAGGGGAACACAGGAAAGGGTTCTGGGAAATGCCACTGGGTCCTTGCATCTCCTCGGAGAGGAGGACCCAGAGGAGAGTTTGGCGTGCACATTAAAGGATGCTCAGGGAATGGGGGGGGGGGGGGACTAGGACACAGGCTGGAGAGGTGGCTCAGAGGTTAAGCCTTTGCCTTGCAGGCGGAAGGTCCTGAGTTTGGATCTCAGATCCCACGTATAGACGCCAGGCGAAAGCTGGAGCGGCCTGCGTTTCCGGTCCTGGTAGGGCGGAGTCTGTGAATCCCAGGCAGAGTAAACAAGAAGGAGGTGAAGGCGTCCATGGTGGTTCCCGAATTCGCCCGTGGTTCTACACACACACACACACACACACACACACACACACACATACATACGCACACACGCACAAATGAATAAATAATAAAAAAATTTAAAAAAAAGAAAAAAATCTCCAGGACACAATGAAAACTGTCCCATAGATTTATAATTCTCAATGCCTATATGTAAAAAAATAGAAGCAATGTAAGTAACTTAATGATGCAGCCTAAAGCTCAGGGACACAAGAGCAATCCAATCCCGAAAGCAGTGGAAAAGAGGAGTTTAGCCAAATCAGAGGAGTAATATCCAAAACTGAGATAAAGAAAGTGATACAAAGAATCAACCAGACAAAAAGCTGGTTCTTTGAAAAAATCAGTAAGATTAATGCATCCCCTCGCTAAATTGACTAAAATCAAGAGAAAACCCAAATTAACAAAATTAGAGATGAAAATGGTGCTCGCTTCGGCAGCACATATACTAAAATTGGAACGATACAGAGAAGATTAGCATGGCCCCTGCGCAAGGATGACACGCAAATTCGTGAAGCGTTCCATATTTTTCAGACATCTGGAGGAGTTGAGAAAAACAGTGCAAGAAACAAAAAGTGGCATAGAACAGTTAAAACAAACTCAAGCAGAGTTTAAAACTGAGCTAAAAGACAAGTTATCTTCAACCCAGAACGCCACAGAGAGTCTTATCAACAGAACTAATGAAGCAGAAAACAGAATTTCAGACCTTGAAGATAAAGTGGGAGTACTAACCAGCTCAATGGAAGAGGTTGTTAAAGCCAAAAAGATACTTGAGAGAAATATCCAAGAGATATGGGACACCCTGAAGAAGCCTAACATGCGTATTCATGGAATACCGGAGCAAGAATCTCAAAATACCACCCCTGAGGAAATTTTTCAAACGATCATCAAGGAAAACTTTCCTCATCTAAAAAAAGAGAGGCCCATTCATATACAAGAGGCATTCCGCACCCCAAACAGATACGACCAAAATAGAAGCACACCGCGGCAAATAATAGTTAAAACACTCCACATTCAAGATAAAGAACTGGTGATGAGAGCTTCAAGGGAGAAAAAACAAGTCACTTTTAAAGGCAAACCTATTAAAATAACTAATGACTTCTCAGTCGAAACAGTAAAAGCAAGAAGAGCTTGGAGAGACATACTTCAAGTATTGAATGAGCAAAATGAATGAGTTATCACAGCTGATACCCAAGAAATTCAGAGAATTATAACGTCATATGTCAAAAACATGTACTCCATGAAACTTGATAACCCAAAAGAAATGGATTTCTGAGCAACCAAACTTACCTAAATTGAATCAGGAAATTTTGAATTATTTAAATAGTCCTATAACAAATGAAATTGATGAAGTAATCTTGAATCTTCACACCAAAAAATGTCCTGGACCAGATGGATTCAGCATAAAATTCTACCAGACATTTAAAGAACAACTAACATCACTGCTCCTTAAACTATTCCATAAAATAGCAAAGGAAGGAACACTTCCAAATTCTTTCTATGAAGCTAATATCATACTAATCCCCAAACCTAATAAAGATACACTTAAAAAAAACTATAGGCCAATCTCCATGATGAACACAGATGCAAAGATTCTCCACAAAATCTTAGCAAATCCAATTAAAAAATGTCAAAAAGATCATTCATTGTGATCAAGTAGGTTTTATCCCATGCACACAAGGTTGATTTAACATGTGCAAATCAATAAATGTAACCTATCATATAAAACAATCTAAAGTCCAAGACCATATGATACTCTCGATAGATGCAGAAAAAGCTTTTGACAAGATCCAACATTCTTTTATGATCAAAACCCTGGAGACAGTTGGAATGGAAGGAACTGATAGCAAAACAATAAAAGCTGTATACAACAAGCCAACAGCAAGGATTATCCTCAATGGGGAAAAACTTGAAGCATTCCCACTTCGATCAGGAACTAGATAAGGCTGTCCACTCTCACCACTTCTATTCAATATTGTACTTGAAGTCTTAGCTAGAGCTATAAGTAAGAGAGGGAGATAAAAGGGATACAAATTGGAAAGGAAGAAGTCAAGATATCTCTGTATGCATATGACATGATTGTATACCTGAGTGGTTCTAAAAACTGGAACTAAAACATAAATTTAGCAGAGTGGCAAGTTACAAAATAAATGTGAAAAAAAGCAGTGGCCTTCCTATACACCAAGAATGAAAAAGTGAAAAAGTCTTAAGAGAAACAATTCCATTTACTACAGCCCCTAAAAAAATGAAAAAACCTTAATATAAATCTAACCAAAGAAGTGAGAGACCTTTATAATGAAGACTTTAAAACCCTAAAGGAAGAAATTACAGAAGACACCAGAAGGTAGAAAGGCTTCCTATGCTCCTGGATGAGCAGAATTAACATCATAAAAATGACCATCCTACTAAAAGCAATATACAACAGTATACCAATCAAATCCCAAAGCAATTCTTTAAAGAAACTGATCAAACAATCTCAAAATTCATATAGAAGCACAAAAGGCCCAGGAAAACAAAAACAATCCTGAATAACAAAGCTACTGCTGGAGGGATCACCATACTAAACCTTAATCTCTACTACAAATCCATAGTAATAAAAACAGTACTGGCTCCAAAATAGATATGTAGATCAATGGATAAGTGTTGAAGACCCAGATATAAGCCCACACATTAACCTCAATGGAAAAAGAACAGTCTCTTCAACAAATGGTGCTGGCAAAACTGGATATCCACATGCAGAAGATTAAAACTGAACCCCTACTTGTCACCATGTACAAAAGTTAATTCCAAATGGATCAAGATCCTTAAAATTAGGCCAGAAACTATAAAAACCCTAGTTGAAAGGGTAGGGAACTCCCTTCAGCTGACTGGACTAGGCCTACAGTTCCTAAACAGAAACCCAATAGCACAAGCACTAGAACCAACACTCAACAAATGATATCTTATGAAATTAAAGAGCTTCTGTTCAGCTAAAGAGATTGTAAACTGAGCAAAAAGGCAACCCACAGAATGGGAATAAATCTTCACTAACCACATATCTGATAGAGCTCTGTTATCCAGAGTGCACAAATAATTTAAAAAAACTAAACATCAAGGAGATAAATAATCCAATTAGAAAATGGGTCTTGGAACTCTAAACAAACTTTTCCATGAATGAAATCTAAATGTCTAAGAAATATCTTAAAAACTGCTGTAGCCATGAGAGAAATGCAAATCAAAACAACCCTGAAATATCATCTCACCTTGGTCAGGATGGTGAAAATCCACAATACAAACAACACTGAAGTCTGGAGAGGATGCGGAGGGAAGGGAACTCTCATACATTGCTGGTGGGAATGCAGGTGCATACAAACACTCTGGCGATCAGTGTGGCGATTTCTAAAAAATTTCAAGGTTGAAATGCCATATGACCCTGCTATACCATTATTGGGAATAATCCCCCATAATGCAGCAATTCATTATGGTGACAGGAGTACAATGATGTTCATTGCAGCACTATTTACAACAGCAAAGTCATGGAGTCAACTCCAATGCCCAACTATTGATGAATGGATAATGAAAATGTCTACTCAGCCACCAAAAAAGATGAATTAATGAAATTTTCTGGGAAATGGATGGAATCAGAAAAATTGATATTGAGTGAAGTATCCCAGTTTGTTGCTGTATGTACTCCCTAATAAGTGGATCCTATTTCTAAACCCACTTAATGATGTATTCAAAAGTAAATCTCTGTAATACCCAAGGTAATCTCAAAGGATTATAAACAGGAGGGAAGGGGAATGAGGACCTCAAAAGAAAGGAGATAGGGGAACACGCTTCAGTAGAGAAAATAAGCCACGGTCATGTATTGCATATAAGTACTGTGACATCTGGTGCAGCTCACTCTTACTTCCCTTCCTGATCATTTGGGACTGAACAGGTTTGATCTCACCAAACAGGGAGGATATAGGGACTGGCAAATAAACAGTAACCAACTGGCAAATGGGAGATCGACCCCCCCCCACTGCTGTGTGTACTCTATTCTTCCACCTACCTTTGAGTCTCCAGTTATATTAAGATCTGTTGGTTGAAAGATGACCTTACATACCAATCAGGATGCAGCCAAGGGCAGTGTAGGAACAGTAAAGCTGAAAACAACAATAAACCATAATTCAGAATACCACAGACTATACATTATTCGCCTGGAACCAGAGTGACCAAATCTGTTCCCATCCTAAAGCTCAGGGAACCTTGCAAAAGAAGGGTGGGCAAGATTGCAAGAGCCTAAAGATGGGGAAGACCAACAATATGCAAGATACTCCATACAAATTAGGGCTGCAGAAGCCTGAATTGGACCTGCACAATGGCTGACGTGTCAATGACACCCCAAAATCTAGCATGGATCACAGGGGAGAAGGCTTCAGGCAATAAGATCCTTAGAGGCAAGGGATGAAACATACTAATGGGGAGCCCAAGAAGGGGCTTTGGGCTATGTCACTGAGTCCTGAACCCTCACTAAGAGTGGAGGTTTCAGAGGTAGGTTTGGGGTAGGTACCCACATAATAGGATGCTCTAGGGGATGGGTGGGAGAAGAGGGAGGCCTCCTGGGAGAGGGGGAGAGAGGGAAGAGGGTGAAAGGATGGGGGAAACAGGGGAAAGTGCAATGGGGGATGCGGGAGGCGGGAGAGAGGACGGGGGTACCTATTGAGCTTGTATGATTGGGAAAAACATAA
The DNA here is from genome assembly GCA_023101885.1 of Typhlomys cinereus. Lineage (NCBI taxonomy): Eukaryota > Metazoa > Chordata > Mammalia > Rodentia > Platacanthomyidae > Typhlomys > Typhlomys cinereus. Next base: position 475,428 of record JALPQD010000029.1, read on the forward strand.
AACGTGGCAGAAAAAAGAAAAATGATTAATCCTTATTGGATAATGGTTGCAGATTTAATCATCATGGGTAGAAAACATACAAAACAAATATTTGACCAGGAGTCTTAGAAATTTGTTCTAACTTATGATGCCTCTTGATTTTGTTATTTACAGCAAACTTCTGATCATTTTGCTATTAGATTAATATCCTTATAAAGTTGATAATCATTTCCTTCCAGTAAACATGGATTTTGCCTCTAGACATTTGTTTGTTTTTCCTAAACTTACAGAGACACTCCCTTTGCTACCCCCTGCAGTGAAGGTCTTTATAAATGCCATCCCTGGAGGCAGAAGAGCACTGATTGGCCCAGGAGATCAACAGATTTTTTTGATTCAACAAAAGGGTGTCTCTGTGCAACAAATGGAATTGTGTATGGGATGTATTGCTTTATTAGATTTCCTCAGCCATTAAACATTTTTTTTCTGATTGTAGGTATACAGTTTTAGCAGCACAACATTTGGAAACTGCATGGTTGGTGGATCAGATGCACTCTGTACATCGCCTTTTCTTTTATCAGATTCAAACTCTGATTGGTTCCAGAAAAAAACTCCTTTTTTATTGCTATTTTTATTAGGTCTCATAGTGGACTACTTGGCCCTTTGACTGAAGGAAATAATTTGGCTGATCTTTACTTACAGGAATTGTTAATGAGGTTAAGATAGCAGCTGGGAAAGAATCGCATGCTCTTAATCATCAAATGCATCCTCCTTAGGTACCAAATTCCACTTAACAAAAGAATAAGCCAGGTTAATTGTTAAACAATGTCCTTCTTGCATAAAGATGTCTACTCAGCCCTCACCTTCCTTTGCAGTGTTACTCAGAAGATTGCCTCCAAATCACATTTGGCATGTGGATGTTACCCATGCTCTTTCTTTTGGAAAATGACAGTGAGTTCATATTACTGTTGACACTTATTCTTTACTTATCTTCACTTTACCATTATCAGTAGTAAAACATGTTACCTCTTTTCTTATAAGGGCTTCAGCAGTAATAGGACAATGTCAAATATTGAAAACTGATAATGCACCTGCATATACTTACACTGCACTAAAAAACTTTCTTTCCACCCATGAGATTTCTCATATTACAGGAATTCTATAAAATCCTCAAGGACAAGGTTTTGTGGAATGAACTAATGGAATGATTAAGCATTATTTAAAATTAAAGATGAGGAAGGGAGGACTACTAATGACACTCTAATACTATCCTTTCCTATATACCATATACTTTAATATACTTTTTTTTTAAACATAGGCAAGGAAGGACTAACAGCAGAGCAGAGCAGTTTTTTTTTTTTTTTTTTTGCATTCATTTGACCACCTTAAGGCATGTTTAATATGGAAAGATGTCTTGACAGGACAGTGCTACCCTGGAGCCAGGGACATGTTCATGTTTCTCCCCAGGATAAGCCTCCCATTTAGCTTCCAGAATGCTTGGTTCAATAAGTAGAAGGTGGAGAACTGCAATAAACAATGAAATCACCTCTTCATTCCTTTTTTCCTCAATGGAGAACCTGCATCTATCAAAAAGCAATAAGTCATGATGTAGAAAAAGGATATGCTCTCTTGGATTGGTCTGTGGCAGACTAAAAAAATGACTCTTGGAAAACAAGAACATTTGTTTCCTAAAGAAGGTTTTCATGCTGGACTTTGGTCTGAAATAACAGAACATTTACAAATGGGACTCTGAAAATTTATTGTGACTTTAGGATCTACTCTAATATTAAATAAGAATTTATCTACTGCTCTACAAATCCAACAAAGAACTGATCAAAAGATTGATATGAAGCTAAGTGTATTTAAACAAACGTTGGTGTAGAAGTACAAAATTTAAAGATACAGGAATCACTACATTATCATGTTAATTATCAAAAATGTTTTGTGATAACCTAAGCACTTGGTCTAATAATACTGGATTTACTGCAAAATTTTGGTCTATTAGTTCTGCTTTGATAGTCATTGCTCTTTCCTCACCTGTCCGGGATGTGCGCAGTCCAGCTGGGACTCACGGTGACCTAGGTAAGCTCCCCTTGCTCAACCCCAAACCTCAGGCCAAATAATTCAGTTCAGTGAAAAATGCACAGAAATTGAAAGAAGATCTTAAGAGTTAAAACGCCAATGCCCAAGTCAAAGTGCAAATCCATGAGAAACAACACCCAAGAAAACAAATCTCCCATTGAAGGAATTAACCCCATAATGATAGACTCCAACCAGAACAAACCTATGGAAAATAGCCAAGAATGTCTGACCCAGGATAACGACTTTCAAAACATGATCATTACCATGTTCAATACTATGAAAGAGGAAATCCGGGAGGAATTAAATAACCGCATCAATCGCTTTGAAGAGGAACACAACGACACTTGGAGGAGTTGAGAAAAACAGTACAAGAAACAAAAACAGACATAGAGCAGTTAAAACAGACTCAAGCAGAGTTCAAAACTGAACTAAAAGACAAGTTATCTTCAACCCAGAACTCAACAGAGAGTGGGAGTATTAACCAGCTCAATGGAAGAGGTTGCTAAAGCCAAAAAGATACTCGAGAGAAATATTCAAGAGTTATGGGACACCCTGAAGAAGCCAAACATGTGTATTTATGAAATACCAGAACAAGAATCCCAAAATACCACTCCTGAGGAAATTTCTCAAACTATCATCAAGGAAAACTTTCCTCATCTAAAAAAAGAAAGGCCCATCCATATACAAGAGGCATTCCGCACCCCAAACAGATATGACCAAAATAGAAACTCGCCTCAGCAATAATAGTCAAAAGACTCCACATTTAAGACAAAGAAAAGGTGCTGAGAGCTTCAAGAGAAACAAAGTAAGTCACTTTTAAAGGTAAACCTATTAAAATGACAAATAACTTCTCAATGGAAACAGTAACAGCAAGAAGAGCTTGGAGAGAAGTACTTCAAGTATTGAATGAGCAAAAATGTCAACCCAGGCTGATATACCCTGCAAAACTATCTGTCATGATCGAGGGAGAAAGAAAAGTTTTCCAGCACAAAGACAACTTGAAGGGATACATGTCCATCAAACCAGGCCTTCAAAAAATGCTAGAAATGATACTCAAGCTTGATGGCCATTGCTGTTGGTTTGATTGCTATATTGGTAATTTACTGCCTAATTTATTAGTACAAGGCTGTACTGCACAAGTGTGGACATACTTGCTATAAAATTAAAAGTAAAACAATAAAGGGGAGAAATGCAGAGGCTGTAGCTGGCCTTCCCAGGACTCCTTGAGTACAGATCAAGCTGGTGCAAAACACATAGCAGTAGAGATTTATCTCTTGCTCTTCAGTCTTTCCTGTGTCTTTTATTTGTCCTATGATCTGATCTAGGAATGGAAAGATTAATACTACACAGCTCAACATGCTTTTTTCCTAAACTATATTTAAGGTCCACATTGTTCCCAGCATTTTAGCAGAAGATGTGTCTTTTTAGATGTTGTTAATTGTATACAATCACTGACCATCTGAGGACTCAAATCACATTTGTCTTTATGTATTTCCTTATACCTTCCCTGTTACAGTTGTTGATTGATTGCTGATGTCTTTATGTGTTTCCTGCACACCTTCCTGTTATTCACTTATGTGTCTCTTGTTCCCATGAGATTTTGCTGTTCCTTGTTATTATCTGTATTGCCACTGATTCCAGATGATTACCTGTGTGTAATGCTTATGAGCACATCTATCTGAGAATAAACCTGTCTCAGTACAGTCTCACCTGGGCTGTCTAGAGATCTCTCTAGTGCTGGCCTAGAGATGATTCCTGTCATTCTCTTCCAAAGCCCCCATGTACTGTAAATGCTGGCATTTACAGATGGTGCCTAACTGGGTGGGCTTGAACACAGGAGAACTTTTTCTTTCTTTTTTTCGGATCAAGACAAGGAGCTCTTGAAGGGAGGTGCAGCACATGTACAAGGAATAAGGGAAGTCTTGGGAGATTTAAACTGGAAGTTAAAAAAATGGGACAGGCTGGTTCAAAAGGCAGAAGTTTGTTTGCAGAAGTTTTAAAACAAATGCTCAAAACAGAAGGATTAAAAGCAGAAAAGAAGCAACTGACTTAGCTTTTTAGATGTAATTGCAGATTCGCATTTTTCTTTCTCTGGAGAAACATTAGATCTGATCTGAGAATTTGGTCTCCTATTGGACAAAGGTTACAGTCAGATTTAGAAGTAAAGGACCAGAATATGTTCCTCCAGATATTTTTTCATCTGATAATCTTTTATTGAAATATTTTCTCTTGTGCTTTTTTAACTAGCTGGGCACTCCACTGCACTACCGTTGATGTCATCTATGATGTCATGCGGGTGGCGACCATCCACGTTGCAGCCTACAGACTGTGCAGTGCCCAGGATCTCTTTGATAGTTCCAGAAAGTTCTCTGGCTAAAGACCTGTGCTGCATCTGTCGGGCAATGCTGACGATTTCATCAAAAGTGATATTTCTGCTGTGTTAATGTTTTTCTGCTCCTTCCTGTCTCTTGGTGGCTCCTTGAGGGCTTTGATAATCAGGGCAGAGACAGAAGGCACAACCTCAATCTGCGCCTGTCTGTTCTGAATCGTCAGTTTCACTGTGATCCTTGGACCTTTCCAGTCGCCAGTTGCCTTGGCGATGTCATCACCAACCTTTTTTGGAGACAGACCCAGGGGACCGATCTTGGGGGCCAAGGCGGATGTGGCGCCGACCTCGTCTCCGGTGCACCTCAGGTACACGACTTTGATCTCGTTGGGGTTGAATTTAGGCGGCATGATGGAGGCAGCTGGTGTCGGATGAACCCGGATTCGGGACGACCGAAGAAAAGTTGCACCTTTGCCTCCTCCGAGCCGAAAGCCGAAAGCCTTCAGATATCTTTAAATTATGGAGAGAAGTAAAAAAAAAGGTGTCAGATAAAAATGGAACAGTGGCGATTGATATCGAAACTGAACGTCTGTCTCAGAGCTGAAGTGGAAAATGTTTCTGAGATCTTTAAGGATTTCCCTGAGGAGGGAGCATTTGAAACAGCTGAGGCTGGCTGGCTGGCACTTGCACTTGGCACTTGGCCTGTGCTCCCTTCAAACTTTCCCTACCTCCCCCCCACGACTTCTCAGCTGCTTTATTCTTCAAGGCCTCTCAGGCCTCTCTCCCCCACAAAGCCAACTGATGAAGATTCAGGTGTTGAAAAGTGTTTTGCTACTCTTGCAGAGTCCCTAGCTGAGGTAAAGTATTCTTTTTTAAAATTTTTAAAATTTTTTTATTATTATTTATTATTTATTCAATTGTGCATGTATGTATGTGTGTGTGTGTGCATGTATGTGTGTGTGTGTGGAACCACCGACGAATTCGGGAACCACCATGGGCGCCTCCACCTCCTCCTTGTTTACTCTGCCCCGGGATTCACAAGCTCCGCCCACCAGGACCAGAAACCCAGGCCGCCCTGCTTCTGCCCGGCTCTCTACAGTAAGGTCGAGGATCCAAACTCAGGACCTTCCGCCTGCAAGGCAGAGGTCTAGGATCTGAACTCAGGACCTTCCACCTGCAAGGCAGAGGCTTAACCCCTAAGCCATCTCTCCAGCCCCACTTAAAAATATTCTTGCAGCTCCTACAGGAACTATAGCTGCATGCACTGCTTTGTAAGCATCTTTACAACAGGCTAGGGAAGGGGGAGAGATACTTCTGGATTTTTATTCTTCCCAGTCACAGAGACACCTGATCCTAATAACAGAGGACAAATGCTACCTTTTAAAATATTAAAAGATTTGAAACAATCTTATTATGCTCAATATGGAGTCATGGCTCCTTTTACTATGTCCTTAGCTCAAGAAACACTTAGTCCTCCAGATTGGAAAAATTTGGCTGAGGCTTGTCTAAATGATGGTAACTATTTACTTTGGAATCTGAACATTATGAACGATGTTTAATACAGGCTAACAAAAATGCCAGAGAACAAGTTGCAGCCAACTATATAATATGTTAGTTGGGGAAGGCAATATGGAGATTATATTCAACAAATAAACTGTCCTCCTGAAGCTTGTATCCAAATTAATACTTTGGTCCTCCAAGCTTGGAGAAGACTGCCTGATTCAGAAAGACAGACAGAGGAACTTTCAAAGATTAGGTAAGGACCAGATGAACCTTATCAAGATTTTTGTCTCCAGATTGCTAATGGCTGTAGGCTGGATGGAGAAGCAGGAATGTTATTGGTAAAACAATTAGCATTTGAAAATGCAAATAGTGCTTGCCAGACTGCTATCAGACCTTTTAGAAAAAAAGGAAGATCTGAGTGAATACATTTGTCGGTGTGTTGACATTGGACCTAGCTATACTCAGGGACTTTACATTGCTGCTGCCATGCAAGGAACTACTATGCCCCAACTGCTGGCAAATATGCAGAAGAACAATAAATTTCAAACTAAAAGAAACAATGTGACCTTCCTGTAGTACCTCGACACGCCTATAGTACCTTGACACTTGTGTAGTACCTTGACACGTGTGTTCTTTCACAACTGCCTTTCCATTTCTCCATGCAGAGCTTCATTCCACATGCTGTGGGGTCTGCATGTCTCCTGCTCTTGAGGGTCTCTCTGTTACAGCCGTGGTTGCTGAGCCCTGGTGATGCTACACTCTGCCAACCTGAATGCTTCCCGCACTTCCACCAGGCTGCTACTGTTCTGTGCATGACCCCTTCTACACTTTCTCTGTGTGCCCTGATGTTAGGGGCTGGTGACAAGCCAATAGAACCTTCACATCCCAGGAAGGAAATCCTGTGGCTGAGCCCCCATGGCACCCTCCTTCTCTCTGAGTCTGAAGTCCTCCAGCTTCTTGGGGTTTCCTGTCATTGCCTCCTTGGGACATTTCATCCTCAAAGCTCACACCTGCCTGTCCAGGGGACTGACTCAGCCTCCCATCTCTGTTTCCACTGCCCAACGTCCTGGGGTTTCCTTCTACACACAGACCCTACCATTCAGCAAAAATGTCTAAACTCGTATGTGGTTATGGCCTCTAGGGTGCTCACAATGACAGGACGACTTCCCACGTCTCCTGTGGAATCAGCAGTGTGATTTATATGAGATGCAAACTATGCTTTCCAGCATTTTGCTTTTAACATAGTTTATGAATGAAAGAGTGCCATGTCCTCTACCAATCATGTTGGGGAAGACTGCTTCAGGGAAGTGTTTTCTGGAAATAGGATATGGCTTATTTTGGAATAAATGATAGAAATATGAGAAATATGGGGGTTGTCAGGCTTAAAGCCTGCTCTCTGGAATGGGCAGTTCCTAGGGACCCCTCCCTTTTTGCAAATTGAATTTTGCCTCTTACCTGCTTAGATAATGACAGGCAAATTCTTCCCTTTTTTGTGACTTGGGTTTGCCTCCTATCTGTTCTTAGATCTCTTTTGTTCTTCTCAGGGCTGGCTAGGTTATCACCTCGCCCTACAGTTCCTTCTCTCTGCATTTGAGATATGTTAATGCATGGACCAAGTGACTGCACTGTGGCATTTTCCATTCCTTCTTGGCAACTAACTGTCATCCCTGATTTCAATTTTACCTGGAAATTTCATGTCTAGTCCCACACAGCAAATAGATATCACTCCTGCTTTTTCTTTGTTAGCCAGAATGTATATACGCTGATTCTAAAGAGATTAGAGAGTAATTTCAAGAAGTCCAAAAATAGATGGGTAAAATTCCCTCAAATGTGACTCTTGCTGAACTAATTCAGAAATTCAGTGAATATGAGATTATGCCATCTGTTCACAATAATCAGTACACAACTATTTCTCATAAAGTACATAAGTTATTAGAAAGTAGAAAGAATATGAATCCTAATATAGTTCCTATCATTATGACCAAATATAGGCCAGCTTATGTGATAGCAGCTAGAATTAAGTATCCTCCAAAAGGAAAAAATTAATGTATGGCATGCGCCCCCTCTAACAAATTCACCTTTACCTTTTACAGGAATGTTAATAGATATGGCACACTTATAGTTAATTAAAAACATGTTCATTATTGAAATCTAAATTCTATGGACAGACTAAAAAGGAGCTCAACTTCCTTCGTGTATTTTAACTAAATCACAAAAACAGTCTTTATTAATACAATGACAGCAGTGTGGACCTAAATTCTGTGGCTATTTGGTGGAGCACTGTAATATAGATAGATTTGGAGATATTGGGGAAATGGAATGGAGCCTGTTAATATGTAATAGGACCTGTTTGTGCCTTTACTCTCAAACAGTGTGTTAGGTACTTAAAAATTGTTTATATAAAAGATGATTCTTGCTAAGCACATAGGAGATTTTTGTTTTCCTCTGTTTGTGGGTGCAGCGACACATTCTTTGCCCTAAAATTTTCTAATATAAAATCTGTTAAAAACGTCAATAAAATGAGTTCAGATTCAGTCAGCCCTGTCTGTCCTCCATCTGCTAGCTCCTTGTCCGTCTGTTGGGGTCCTGGATTCAGGCTGTGGCTGGACTGTGGCAAAAGAGAGTTCTTTCAGGAGACCTTGTGACTATGCTTACCACAGGGAGACACTTGCCAGCTCAACCTCCCTTACCAGGCAGGCAGAATCCCCTGCCGGGCCAGCTGGAGGGAAGAGAGGGCCTCAAAGCAAATAGGCGAGCCAGTGACGGGGTCACCACCAGACCCCGGGAATCAAGTGAGAAGCAGCAGAGATGAGCTGCAGCAGGATCAGAGTCATTAAGGGCATTTGGGCTTATATAGGGTCAGGGTCCAATCAGGTGTTGCCAATCCTCCTTGGGGGGACAGCCACCAGTCATTTAACTGTTTACTACGTGTCCATTGCAGGTGCAGGTTAGATGGCCGCTTCCCATTGGTTGTTCATCTCTGTCTGTATGGTCCTCTGCTGGGACATGTCTGGGGCATGTCTGTACATCCAGGCTTGTCCTGAATTCGGGAGCCGGGCTAGGGCCTCCCTGAATCGGTAGTGCCACATTTCACCCTTTTATTTATAATTTTTTTCAGTGGGGACCATGAAAGCTGGGGTGACCCCACGCCTCTTCAGCTGCATGGAATATAGGTGACTGTGCCTGGCTTAGGTTGGTCACCACCCTCGCATGGAGTCTTACCCATCATTGACTAACCAGTCATGAAACCATGGCAGCGAAGGAATCATAGTCCCAAAGGGGAACTCAAGATGGCAGAGAAAAACAGGTTTTCTTCATTGCAGGGGATGGCTGAGAGGCTGTAAGCGGGCAGGCAGAAAGGCTGTAGGTAGGGTAGGTGGAGAAATGATCCAGAAGAGCTGGGGAGAACCTAACAATTGTAAATTAGTAAGGCATAGCTTCACGGGAGGACAGTCAGGCTTCCAATGGGCCTTTGGTGATCTTAGGAATGTCCAGAGTCTGAATGGATGTCCTGAGGACCTGTGTAAAGCAAGCTTGTGTTGTAAATGCTGAGACCTTACCAATTGCCATTTGCATCTAAATAGGACAATTAACACTAAAAGAGCAATTCCAAAAGTTAACCAAGTTACCAAATTTTAAGGGTGAAAAGAAAGCAGGTATCGTGTCCCATAATTGTTTGCCAAGGGATGCAGCAGTCATAATTTGAACTTTAGTCCTGTTAGTTTTTGATATGTCAAAGGATAGTTTGAAACATTCCAGGTGCCGTTAATATTGGTGGGCGATGGCGGGAGGGAGGCATATGGCCTTCCTGGACTTTCCTCTTATGGGCCAGGAAGAGCAGTGCTCAGGACACATTTAAAGCATTTTTCTTTCTTTCCGTGCTGGGAAGGGAATTTCAGGTTTGTCAGCTTGGACGTGCCTACTAACTAGTATTTTATCATCCCCTTAGGCAGATGGATCCTCAGAGAAACTCCTTAACTAACTTCGGCCAAAATCTTGCAAGGAAAAAGGAAACATGAACCTGAGTTGACCCAAATGCTCTTAGAATTTCCTGAAAACAGACTATGCTGGGTCCAGCATTATCTTTCTTTGTTTCAAAGGAATGGGGTCTGACTAAAGTCCAGGCTTGAATTCCTGTTCCACCTTAGCAGGTGTATACATGGGAGCATGTAATTAGAAAGCAGCTCAACCCAAGAAAGAGAGCTCATACCTACCAGGAGAAGGAAGAAATTCCAATGAACTTTTTAGGGGACAATTATATTTTCCTGCCTGCTAGATTTGATGGGATAAAATCCTATAAAAGAAGTCAGAGGAATGAGCAAGTTTGATCAAGCAATATCATAGTGGCTTTCTTATTTTGGGAACACATGGAAAAACCTTTAAGAACACAATAGCATTTTCATCTGTAGTCCCATTAAAGATCAAAACCAAGTGAGAAAATTTTTCATGAAAGAAAACTTACAATCTATCAGAAAAACAATTGTGATCAATATAAAAATATAACTAGTTAAAGCCTTAGATGTTACCAAAATTATTTGTTCTTATTTTTAAGTATGCATACATGTATTTAAAAATGGCATGTCCAGAATTTTTATATCAGCATGCAACAGAAATGAAAAAAATTGAAGTAGCCACAGACACAAGACACACATGTAAACACAGAACATAAAACATAAACATTTTACCAGCAACTGTACAATTTACCAGCAACTATCTTAAAATTACCCTTGAAAGCTTTATCAAAGACAGATTAATATTTAGGAAAACCTTATTTAAAACAAGATCTCACATTAGTTAAGTCTGGCAGCTTAGCTTAATTATGAAAAACATCTAGCAAGGAAAGCATTCTTATCCATAGTCCAGTTCCCACATATTCTCTGGGGGGATCCAAAGTACTAAAACCACAACCTCATTCCAGAATTCCTTTAGGCCATCAGCCTTAACCTCCAGGCTTCTAGTCTCTAGGAGAGATTTTAAGATACGTATCTGGGGCTCCTTATAGTGTGAGGGGAGGTTGCCCATTTTTCTAAAGAACAGAGATGAGACCAAAAGAGGCACAGATAAGACAAGGAATGTATCGGACCCAAATGTCTTATGCTTGTTGGAGGACTTCCAGAGTTCGTTACTACCCCGGGCCATATGCACATATGGTGCCTCTGGGTCAGGCTGATTCAATGTAATCGAGCCTGAGCTCGAGTTCTGAGGGGACCAATTTCTCATGTGAACTTGCAAGAGAAAAGCCTTGTTTTAGAGGGGCTCTTTGATCGTGGGGAAATCAAACGAGCGATTGGGGCTCCTTGATCATCAGTAAATCAAGCGAGCGACTGTGTTCCTAAGGACAGACAGGGAAAGGGGAAGAGGAGGGGGCCACCTGCTCACCTTCAGGTGCAGTAAGCACATGGAACACAAAACCAAAGGGGCTGCTCACCGAACTGTACCAGAGTGGGTGTCTCATCTACACTGAAGGCAGCCCCGTGTTGGGCGCCAGTTGTTGTCGAATCCCCAGCGGAGCCAGGGGGGGGGGAAGGGCCTTGAGGCAAATGGGTGAGCTGGCGACAGGGTCACCACCAGACCCCGGCAATCAGGTGAGAAGCAGCAGAGACGAGCTGCAGCAGAGTCAGAGTCATTAAGGGCATTTGGGCTTCTATAGGGTCAGGGTCCAATCAGGTGTTGCCATCCCTCTTGGGGGAGGACAGCCACCAGTCATTTAACTGTTTACTAGGTGTCCATTGCAGGGGCAGGTTAGATGGCCGCTTCCCATTGGTTGTTCATCCCTCTGCCTGCATGGTCCTCTGCTGAGACATGTCTGTGCGTCCAGGCTTGTCCTGAATTCGGGAACCAGGCTAGGGGCTCCCTGAATCAGTAGTGCTACAGTCCCTCCTTTCCACAGCTGATGTACCCCACACTAGCAGCCTCAGGCAGTCCCTCCTTCCCTCAGCTGGTGTTGCCTCCCCAACCCCTAGCAGCCTCTTCTGTGACCTGGATACCGTGTATCTGTCTTGTGCTCCTTCTTCTTTCTCTAGTGTGGTGGCCTTGTGTGGACTCATGATTAATTCTGCTTTCCTGTTGACTGCCTTTCACCAACTTAATTCACAGGCCAGGCACAGAACCAGGAAGCGTGGAAAGAAGCTGCTTTCTCTTGGCTGCATTCTGTAGTGCAAGAAGAGGACTGATGGCCCCAAGAAGCTCCAGGCTGTGCTTTGTTCCCACTTAACTATGCTTCTCAAAGGCTGGAGCCACTGTCAACTTTTATAGCTGTGACCTTGTTCTCCATCCATCTGCTCACTTTCAATGCAGTGGAGCCAAGGACAGACCATGCTCCCGGTGCTGGACTTCAGTCCACAGTGTGGTGGCCATCCCCCATTCAGGCTTCCACACTCTCAAAGACGTGGACTCTGGATCTTCCTCTTTCCCCAGGGAGCAGGCAGGTGGCCCTGCGCCTTCTCTGGAGGTCTGACACTGGGTTTCGGGGAGACAGTGTCCTTTTCAAATCTCAAGGTCTCGGCTGCTTTGCACTGGGTGGTCAAACGTCAGTTTGCCATCCAACCTCCTTGGCATCTTGAGAAACTGCCTTTTCATACATCTACCTGCACCATCTTCTGGAAACAAGCTCAGCATTCTGTAGATCTGAGTCAATTCTGAATAATGACACAGCTGTTTGTTCAGTGCTGATCCTGAGCACAGAGACGGGGCTTTGTTGATGTGATTCTCATTAGTGAAGACATTACTGACAAGGTGGTGAGCTGCTGTGTTTCTGTGGATCTGCGGCCCCTTGGGTACTATGAGCACAGACTACCAAGTATTTCTTCTGAAATACAGCACAGCTTTCAAAGTCTTCCCTTGGTATTTAACAAAAATATTTCATACAATTTTGGAAACTGAATTCCCAGTTGAAATCTGACATATCCATGGTGTGCTGGCTCCAGCTGAGACCGGCTTGCAGCCATGAGTTGTGTGTCATCCTGGGGCTTGTCATTCAGTGTGGGGGCTTGGCTCATGTGAGACTTTCAATTTAAATCCCTGGAGCATGTGACTGACAGTTTTTAGGCCAGGTATGAGTGGGCTTTTAGAACAAGCAATCCTGCTGGTGTCTCATGAAGGACGGTGATGTTGGCATAGGAGGTGCCCCAGTCCGCCTGCATGTTGCTGATCTGTTCACTACTACAAGGGGTTTTATTTGGGGTTATAATTCTAGGTTACAGGTCTTTGTCCAGCGTGTCATGAGAGTGCATACCAGTATCAGGAGATGAGGGAACTGGCTATACCATATCCACAAGACCAAGTCAGAGAGTGCTGGTCCACACTTCCAGGTCAGCATGTCTGGCTATGTATACGGAAAGATTCCCACTTCTTTAACCAACACCTTTCGTCTTACTCACCTGCCCAGGGACTAGCCCTACTCACCCTGGCTGGGGCCTCCCCACCAATCAGACAACCTTCTGCGGGCTTGCTCAGGGCTCAACTGTTAATTCTTCACAGCTGTGCCCAGATGTCAAGCCTGCGAATGCCCAGTTGATACTGTGTCTGACTATCACAGGAGGAAGGAGGTAAGGTGAATCGGCCCTGCTGTGAAAATGCTCTCAGCCCTACACAAACTCCCACAGCCCATGAACCAGATGTTGACAAGGACTCTCCTACACCGAGTCAGGTCTCTGGTGATGGAACGGGGTGGGTGAAAGGGGGGTGGGTGGGAGGGTGGCAGATGCTGACTCTTACAGGTTCTGAGTCAGCTGCTTGCTAAGTACAAAGTCATTGCCTATGATGGGAAGAGAGACTTGGACCCACTGCATATTTACAAGGTATAGTGAGAAAGTCCTTGGAAGGCCATCTAACTGCTGGAACCACAGTTCACAACGGAGGTTGGTGCATTATGCCATGTAGCCCCAGCCTCCTGGCTCCCCCCTGAAAGCAGGCGCCAGTTAGCTTGTCTTTCCATTTCCACCTTCCTGCTCATGCACACAGATGTGTCTACACAGTGGTGGGAGGAGGGTGAGAAGGTGGCACGTGCCAACTTTACAGATCCACCTGTAGACAGTATAAGGTTGGAACGAAGCATCTAATCAGCTTGGAACTGAGCTGCATCCTGGCTCAGACTGGAGACTAAGGCTCCCTGGAGCTAATAAACAAATACACATTCAACACCAGGGTGACAGTCAGAGCCGCTGACTCAGGCTAGCAGACTTTAAAATGTCATTCAGACCTGGGCGGTTTGACAAAGTGCAGTCAGGAAGGTCCATACACTTCCTGGCTATACACTAATGAGCCCCCTTTACTCAGGCCCCTTTGGAGTCATAAACAGGCTTGGATTTTTCATCTTGCATTAGGTAGTATAACACTATAATTAACAAATGCCAATCTTATTTTCTAGTTTGAACTGAAGTCATGAAATTCTGCTGCTGCTTAGAAAAATATTTGTAGGCATCTGCTTCCAGAGTATGTTCAAGGCCTGTGAGAGGAAAGTCACAGCTCATGAACACCTCGTGTCTGCCCCTGGGTCTTACGAGGAAAAGCCACTTCTTTCTTCGCTTTATCCATGTTCTTTTAAGGCTTTGCACGTGGATTCCTGTCCTCTTCACCATTATTACCCATCCAGATCCCCTACTAGTTCACACCTTGGGCATTCTTCTTCCCCCCTTGTTTCCCTTTGGCTCTTCTGTCCTGGGTGTGGCCCACCAAGTCCCACCTGGGTTCCTGCTTCTGACAAACATCTAAGCTCTGGTATACCACTAAGCACACTATTGCAGGGAGCTGCCCTCTTTCTCTCCCATCCAGCCTTAACCTTGCTTAGTCTCTTGTGGGAGGGTGTGAGGCCTCTTGAGGTCTTGCTCCTTTCTTGGTGCAATGCTGATACATCAAATATTGTGCAGGTATCAAGGAAGTAGACACAAGTTCTGTGAGCTCAGAGATGTAGCAGTCTTGTCATGTCTAGAAGATATAGTCTAGCAACACCATTCTCTGCCTTCAGGCTCTTGCAGTATTACTACACCCTCTTCCGCAATGCTCCCTGAGCCCCCGGTGGGGGGTGTTTTGGTCGTCTCATGTAAGGTTGAGAAGTAATCTCTGCACTTGGGTCAGTTGCGACTCTCTGTATCAAATACCTTCTATTGCAAAAGGAAGGTTCTAGGTTGAGTGCTGAAGTTCTAATCTACATGCATAATGATAAATGATTAGAAGGCAGGTTAATATCTAGTCTTTATAACTACACCTTAGTAGATGATTTCTCTCTACAGTACCAGGAATGTGTTCCCTGCTGAAGGGCAGTTTGAGATCCAATCAGAGAGCAGTTGTTACCCCATGACACTCATGCTACTACTCTACTGGTGGTCCCCTCTTGCAGGAAGATTATTTAGACTTTTTCCCCTAGCAGCTTGCACAGAACTTTCTGGTATTATGAGAACTCACCAACAAGGAGGAAGCTTCCAGATCAGTTCATGTTTGTTTATTTCCATGTCCTGTGATAGATGTGTGTAAAAATTTTAACAATAGGGTCTTATTGTTAGTTTGTGGTGGACAGAGACTTTGTTGACTAGCAGCATATTTGGAGGGATTTGGAGGGATCACATATCTGGAAAAGTTATTTCTTTTTTTTTATACATTTTTATTATTATTTCAGCTCATACAAACTTAATAGGTACACCAGTTCCCTACTCTCCCTCCCCATCCCCCAGTGCCTCCCGCCCCAGTTCCCAGAGAGTCCTTTCTTGTGCATGCCTGACTCTCCTCTGGGTCCTCCTCTCCGATGACGTACAAGGACCCAGTGGCATTTCCCTGAACCCTTTCCTGTGTTCCCCTTAAGCATAGGAACACTACTGTGGCTGCCAATCCCTTGCCTCCAAGGATCTTGGTGCCTTTAGCTGATGCTAGACTTTGTGAGGTCAATAGTGTGTTGGACATTGTGAAGAGCATGCAAAGTCCAATTATGATTGCTTCGGCCATAACTTGTGTGGAGTATCTTGCAAATCATTGCTCCTCCCATCCTTTTGCTCTTACACTCTTACCGCCCCCTCTTCTCCAAATGTCCCTGAGCTTCAGGATGGGGAGAGATTAGTCTGGCGTAGTTCTAGGTGGTTGATATAGAGTCTCTGAAGTTTTGGATTGTGGTTTGTTGATTTTCTTTTGCAGTTTTGTTGCCTGGAAAGGTTATTTCTGTAGGAGGTTGGGGATCCTCGTCACCTAACTCTATCTCCACCCTGCGCTATTGCTGGCACTGGCTTTGGAGCCCTTACCCTGGGGCGAAAGTGGACACAGAGGCTGATGGAGGAAGGACATGTGCTCTTTGCAGATGAGCAGCTGGTGTCTGGACATGGACATGCTCACTTAACAATGCTCTGTGGGTTTCCTATTTCTCCATCTGCGTTTGTTCGTTTGTTTAAAAAAACTCTGTTCTTCAGACAGGTGCTGGCTCCACCGTAGGATGCTATAGGGGAAGAGGGGGCTCTATATACCTTCTCTCTGCCTGCAAGTGTGTGGCCCAGCACCTTCCACATTCCCACATGGGTGCGCATGTCATGACTGTGGATGCAGATTGGCATGCCACCGCTCAGCGCCCATGTGTCCCCTCTTGCTTGCTTTGACAAATGGACAGTGCTTTTTGAGTGTTTTTCATTGATCTAAAGTGCATTTTATTTTAATAAAAATGCTAACCATGTAATTACATGGATATGGCAAAGATTTGGGAGTTTATGAAAAGCAAACTAGCTTTGTTTTGTTGGATTGCATAACCAGGATGTAATTAGGTGCCAAGCAGTCCTGACACAAGCCAGGACTTCCTGCTCAGATAGCCAGGCTGATGCTCAAGAAAGTCCTGTCTGTTGCCCAGTGTCTATGTTTCTCTGTGGTCTGCCCAGGAACTCCTAAAAGCAGGAGGGACCCAGGGCACATTCCTGAGCATCCTGGAAGGAGGGAGAGGGCCCGGGGTATCTTCCTGAGCATCCTCTTTCCTGAAAGGGATGGGAGAAGGAAGAATCACATGGGTGCTCAGTCATAAGTGGGCAGGCGGCACATCTCTGTGGTCCACATTAGGTCCTTTGGTTATCTCAGACCCCTTAACCTTCCCAGGGAAGTGGATATTTCCCCCCGTTGGCTTCTTGATGATCCCCTCCTGAATTTTAATTTTTTAAAATTTATTCAATTGTGCGTGTATGCATGTGTGTATGTATGTGTGTGTATGTGTGTGTGTGTAGAACCATGGATGAATTCGGGAACTATCATGGACCGCCTCTACCTCCTCCTTGTTTACTTTGCCCCAGGATTCACAGGCTCTGCCCTATCAGGATCAGAAACACAGACCGCCCCCACTTCCGCCCGGCGTCTATACATGGGGTCTAGGATCTGAACTCAGGACCTTCCGCCTGCAAGGCAGAGGGTTAACTCCTGAGCCACCTCTCCAGCCTCATCCCCTCCTGAATTTTAAAGGTGGAGGGAAATTAACTTTCAGCAGCACAATGACCATGCTCAGGAATGGAAAATAGTTTGTCCCATCCATTAAACACATAGTTCCATGCTATTTTAAGCATCATTACTATTTAATTTTACATAAGCAAATGGGGTTTTATCTGGTTGGTAACCCCAAGGGCACGCTGATCTGTGGTCAAGGAGGCAGAGCTCAGTCACTACTGAGCACAGGGCTCTTGACAGAGCATGGTTTGCAGCAGAGGGCACCACGGGGGGCCTGGCACCTGCACACAGGAAGTGTGGGCATTGTAGAGGGTCTTGTTTCCTGCACACAGAGGAAGACTCATCTCTGGAGGAAGCCCAGCAGCTCCGCCCTGAACCAACTGCAGATGCAGACCTGAGGAAAGAGTCCCCTAGCGGGGATAAGGGCCCAAGCAGGAGAGCTGTGGGAATCTGTGCTTGGGTTGCACACAGCTGACTTTGTTCCTTCCTTGAGTTGCTGTCAAGAGCCACCACTAGCAGAAGTCATGACACACATCCTCACAGCAAGCCCTTAGTGATGAAAGAGTCGCTCAGTGTTATGCTGACTGAACCCTGTTCGAGATAACTTTATACCAAGTCCCCACAGACAGAAGGACCCACAGGGGTGGGAAAGACATTGTTTCCTGCTGTTTGCTGTGCGCACACTGCCTTCACACCCCAGGAGGATCCAGCCTGTGCTCAAGGAGACCCCGTCTGTGCAGGAGTCCTGATGGGGAATTTACTAGGGAGGTTAGCGGTGTGCAGACAGGAGGCTGTCCTGAAGCGCTTGGGCTGGTGCTGCACGCCCGCCAGTGACTTTGCACTGCTTTAAGCTCGTGAATTATTATCCGACACATCTGCATCCCTTTCTACTCCACGAGACTCAGAAGAAGCTGAGATTAAAGCAGATTCGTATCAGGAGTGGCTGACAGTTGGGAGCTTGATAGTCTATAGAATCTTGAAAATTTCTCTCTTTTTATTTGGCTCTGGGGCATACATTATTGATCCAGCTGACAAACCAAGCTGATGGACGACAGGGGCATTCCATCAATAATATCTCCTGCTAATCCATAAAGCAAGTTATGTGCTAGCGGGAGAGAAAAAGGAACACTTTGGAGATACCCTCCCCAAGCAGTGAAGGATAGAGGCCCGGAAGCCCAGGCAGGACTCCGCACGATTTGCGGAGGAAAAAGATTCTTTTGCCTGGACAATCCAAGCACTCTGACCAGGACAGGCCCGCCACCACCACAAGGGGCTGAACGCAGCATGGCCTCAGAGGGTCAGATGAGAAAATCTGGCCCTGGCTCCTCCTCCTGCCAATCACCAGTAAGGACTAGGACTCTGGCAAGTACGTGGGTTACTGCCAGAAAGGTGATGCTCTGACTTATGTCATGTACCTGAGAACAAGGATCTAGTGTTTGTCCCCAATTACTGGTTTGCAGAGTTTAAATGGCCCAAAATAATAATGTACAGCGCTAAAAAAAAAAGATTTTGTGAGTCCTGTTACTATGGAAAAAAGGGAGGTAAGATTGTTAAGAGTGAAGAGAGACTGGCGGGCCAGGCTTTATTTCCTGAATATGACAGAATCGTGATATTTAATATTTCCTGGCAGATATATATACTTATGCTTCAACATCTCATGAAAAGTAGAAAGGTCTCAAGAAGATTTACAACTCTCCGAGAGACTGGTGATAGGGATGAGAAGGGTTCTCAGTGGCGTACCCACTGATCCACGATACTTGCTGGAGCATGAAGCATGTTACATATATGTCATCAAACACAGTGGACCGAACAATTGAAAAGATTCAAAAATAAAAAAAAATCTGGCAGGGGAGATGAAGAATTGTAAGAAGAAAGAGAGGGGGATGAGATTTGGGATTAAGGGGTAAAACTTGAGAATATTATGAATTCACTGTACTCATGTATGCAACATTAAGAAATAAAAGGATGGGAAAAAAGGATTTTAAATATATTCACAGTAGCACAATGACCAAGCATACAAGGATGCAGGTTTATGATAAACTTGAATGTCGTGGGTTCATATGTGACTGTGTCATGCTATCATGTGGTGTGCATGCATCTGCATGCCACATGGTGCTCCATGATTATGCTCAATGCTTTGTTTTCACTCTCAGTTAGAGGGGACTCTCAGTGACACTGTTGTGATAAGAGTTTGTTTTCCCAAGTTAAATACTTTGATTTAATGAGCACCACATTAAAGGGTTCATCTTCTCTAGAAATAAATGAGATGATGTTGACAAATGTAAAGTCGTAAAGTTCCACTTGTGAAATGCCGAATACATGTGTTTGTGCTGTTATTCAACAACACAGAGAAATTTGGTTCAATATATGTGATCCTGGATTTCTCTAAACTGTGGCTCAGGTCTTGTTTCTATGATCAGTTGGTGATGTTTGTGCCATCAAGCTTAAAAATAGGTCTGTACATTGCCAGCATATGAAGAGGATTTACACACACACACACACACACACACACACAGAAAGAAAGAAAATGGCCGCATAGATGATCATGGTAGTCCTCGATGATCCTTTCAGATTTCTAGGTATTCATTAGCATTTTGAAGTGGGTGTAAAGTAAATTAGTGTTCTCTCAGTACGTTTGTGCATGCATGCATGCATGCATGTGTGTTTGTATGTGTGCTTGCATGTGAGCGCACAGAACTGTGGTGACAGTTCTATGGTTCTCTATGCTCTTCATGCATGTGTGTGCATGTGTGTATACATGCCTGCATGCATATGCACGGTTAAGAGCTGTGGTGCTGGTTCTATAGTTCTCTATCGTCTTCATGCATGTGTGTATGCATGCCTGCATGTATGTGCACAGAGCTGTGGTGCCGGTTCTGTGTTTCGCTACTCTTCATGCATGTGTGTGCATGTGTGTATACATGCCTGCATGCATATGCACGGTTAAGAGCTGTGGTGCTGGTTCTATAGTTCTCTATTGTCTTCATGCATGTGTGTATGCATGCCTGCATGTATGTGCACAGAGCTGTGGTGCCGGTTCTGTGTTTCGCTACTCTCCATGCATGTGTGTGCACGTATGTATATATGACTGCATGCATATGCACAGTCAGAGCTGTGGCGATGGTTCCCATGGCTGTCTATTCTCAGTAAACCATTTAATAATGGTTTCTTAAATCTGAAGAACTAGAGATGTGCCTCTAATGTCAAGATTGTGTTTCTACTTGCAGACAACCTGTGCACACAGATCCTTTCTGCTCTTGGCTATTGGATTATTCTTGGTGTTTTATCATAAGAAGCACCTGCCTGTCTTTTGGTGTGTGCTTGACAAGCTAATTTAAGTGGCTTGGTTACTCTTCTGTGCTCACTAGGAGCCCATGTGCTTTGAGGCAAGTAAGCACATGCTCCAAGCATCTTGGACAGCTACAGGTGCGGAAGGGCATCCTTCACTTATGGAGCTTCCTCGGGTTGGAGCCCTTGTGGTAGGTTTGCAGGCTTGTATCAGGGTGTCTTCCAGTGGTCTAGTGAGCAAGGAGTTACTGTCCCCAAGGCCCAGGCTCTGTGAGGGCCAGGGCTGGGCTCCGTGCCGATCACTGGCCCTCTGCACCCCTGGCATAGGACATGGTATCAGCACCATGGCAGAGAAGGACCAGCCACTCCCAGGGCCAGTGATGCCCAAGGCTCTGGAAGGACCTTTTGTTCTAACACCAACAGTCTCTCTTATTTCTGTGGACTGCTGCCATGCTTTGCTGACTAGAAATCACCCTTGTGATTCGCTCTTATTAAACTTTTTATAAATCAGCTAAAAAGCATTCATTTAAGTTGTCAATAAACCAATCAATCTATGGAAATAAAGACATTCGGCCGTGCTTTGAGGATGAAAACCTGGAGATCTACTCAGCACTCCGTGGCTGTGACGCTCCTTGGCACTAGCTTCACGCTTAAAGTTCCTTTAGAACAACCAACCAGAAGGCATTTATTCAAACTGAGATGAATGGGCAGCTGACAGATTGCAGAAAGAGATAAAAACGTTGAGACAGAAGCAGTGTGTGCATATTTTTCAGAGGTGCAGATATTTTACAGTGAAGGGGTCGGGAAGCCAGTGGCAGACAGGACGAGAGGATGCTGCCTGGCCAGCCCGTCCTCCAAGTGCAGATTTAAGGAGTCAGAAGTTAAATGCCTTCTTCTTAGGCTTAGTTAAGAGGTTTAGAAAGAAAGAATAAACATCAAGCTGGAAGCTCTGTGGAGCATCTTTTTTTTTTTTATTTATTCAACTGTGCGCATGTGTGTGTGTATGTGCGCGCGCGTGTGTCTGTGTGTGTGCGTGTGTGTGTGTCTATGTATGTGTAGAACCACGGACGAATTCGCGAACCACCATGGACGCCTCCACCTCCTTCTGCCCCGGGATTCACAGGCTCCGCCCTACCAGGACCAGAAGCGCAGGCCGCCCCCGCTTCCGCCTGGCGTCTATACGTGGGATCTGGGATCCGAACTCAGGACCTTCCACCTGCAAGGCGGAGGCTTAACCCCTGAGCCACCTCTCCAGCCCTCTGTGGAGCATCTTATATCACTTGCATCCAACAAGACACACCCTTCACAAGTGCTTGTGTGCTCTGCTGTGAAAATTAGAAGCGAGGCAGATGGACGGTCAAGTTCTCAGAAGTTCAACTGGCTTGGAGAGGGGCAGGCAGGATTGGACCATGTGTCTGGAGCTGCTTCTGGGGGTCATGGGGTCAGCACAGTGATGGCTTCCAAGGGCCTCTGGATAGAATAGAGATGAGCTGCGGTAGGTGTGAAGTTTTTTCTTCCTCCGTGGCTCCCTGACCCTATCAACATTTTGCATTTAGTGTGGGATCTCTAGACCTTCGAGACGAACCAGTGGTGTGATTCTCTCTGGCTGTCGGCTGCTGTTCACGCTGCCAGTCCCCACAGTTTCCAAACACAGCATGACAGGGTATGCGTAGGCACTCGGATGCAAGCCGCTGACATCATGAGCCAAGATCACCAGGGTCTTGGCTCGATGTAGCAAACCGAACCAAGCAAACAGGCGATTGGCTATGCTGGCTCTGCTTCTCCCATTTCCCAGAAAATTGTCATGATTTTGTTCTTACTGCTGACTAATATTGCACTGTGCATATATACCACATGTTCCCTTTCTATTTATCAGTGGACAGACATCTAGGCTGGTTCCATATCTTGGCTGTTGTGAATGGTGCAGCAATAGTGTGGACATGCTGTTGTCGGTGGTGGGTGGACTGAGGATCCTTTGGGCACATACCTGAAGTGCTTCATCTGGGTCGCTCTCTGGTAGTTCTGTTTTAGTTTGTCAGGAGTCTCCACGTGGCTTCTATAGAGGTTATACCAGGGCACATCGCAACCTGCAATGTGTAGAGTTCCTTTGGGAATTCATTTCCTAAATGACAATGTGCTTTCTTTCAGTAATTAGTTAACAAATCCTTTCCTAATGCTGAGGTTCTTGGAGCGCAGAGCAGTGACTGTGAGTCCTGCCCCCGCGGAGTTCAGCATTCAGATGACTGGGCTTTGGGAATCCACGAAGAAGCCATGTGGGGAAA
Source organism: Typhlomys cinereus (assembly GCA_023101885.1). NCBI lineage: Eukaryota > Metazoa > Chordata > Mammalia > Rodentia > Platacanthomyidae > Typhlomys > Typhlomys cinereus. Next base: position 498,282 of record JALPQD010000029.1, read on the forward strand.
AAGCTGAAGATGGTTGTCACAGATGCCCTTGTCTCCAGGCGATAGAGTTCCTCCTAGCTGGTCAGCCGGAAGAGAGGTTGAATCCATAATCCTCTCAGGAGGAAACTTCCGGGTCAAATGGGAGAGGGAAAGAGCTTTTCTCTATACCGTTGGGGCCTGATGCAGGCCGGCCAGGTAAGGGCAGGCTGCGAGGCCACAGGACATGTCTGCACTGTAGCCCGGCAGACTAGCCACAGGCAGCTCTGGCAGACTCCAGTCTGGCGTGTCTGAAACGACTGGCAGGATGCGAGGGTCACCCTGGCTGTCCTGACGCTGCCCAAGCCAAGATTTAGGGACAGTTAGGAGGAAAATGTCAGCCACTGTGACTTTCTGTTCGTCCTGTGGAAAGGCAGAAGGGAATCGGATGGACTTTGCTGGATGTGGAGGAGGTGGTCAGCGGTTCAGCCCTGGGTCATGGTCAACTGCACCCGCAGTTAGCATGGTCTGGGCTGGGGTGAAGGCCTCCAAGAAACCTCCCGTTCCATAGCTCACTCGCCTCATCTGGCCTGTGGACCATCCTGGAGGCTTCATGTAAATGATCCTATTCTAGACCAGACACCTCGTTAATTTCCTGTGTTTGTGTTTGGGGTTCCTCCCCAGTGCATGGGCGCAATCACATCCCGAGATGGGTGCCGAGCACCTGTAAATCAAGCTGTCTTGGGGTTCCATGATCCATCACGCTGCGCTGAAGATGGGGAGCACTTTGCTTCCTTTGTTGTTTTGCTCTGTGTTAATCGTCTTCTCATCTGGAATTATTTATCCAAAGAGCGCAAGCACAGAGCTGGGAGGAAGGAGATTAAAGCAAGAAGGATGCTCTCTGCTTCAGATTGTGGCGTTGAGAAGACGAATCTCCAGAGAGGAGCCTCCAGCCGCGCAGGCCTGGAGGGGGAGGGATTAATTAAAATGCTCGCTAGGTGGGGATTGAGAAGTGTTTGTAAACTACTAGGCTGTGTTTTCCTTTCTTCTCCTATTTAAAAATAGGCTATTAGCAGGCACCAGAGCAGAAAGGACAAATGCAGAATTTGCCTCAAGTTAATCGCCGTTTAGACAGACCTGGGGTGGCACTCAGCCTTCACGCCAGGGCGGAGTAAAGCTTCCCAGATACATCTGGATGCATGTTTTAAGGTGATCAGTGCCTGTAGATGGGCTGGCAGAAGGCGTTTGGGGGAAGCAAGGAGCAGCAGATGGTTCCTGTTTTGCTCCCCATTTCCCTGGCTGTGTTGAGTGTGTGTCTCAAGGTTTATTCAAGCTCCCAGCTCCAGGTCACAATTGATCAAGGTGCCGGGGACAGATACCAGCAGCAAGAGGAGCTGCCAGCACCACCACAGGAAGGACTGGAGTTGGAGGCAAGCCTTCAACCTGTCTGTCTGCCAACCTGCAAGCTAGCTCTCTCTCCCGCTTATCCTCCTTCCTGGGAATGGTCCCACCCACTGTGGGCTGGGTCTTCTCACATTCATCAAGATAATCTCCTGCAAGCTTGCTCACAGGCTTGCCTTTCCTAAAGAATTCTTCATAGCTGTGCTAAAGCCTCGGTTAGCAGTAGCAGGATGCCCATTCACAAGTGACGAATGTGAGTCTGCTCAGCTTTGGGAAGGCTGCTGATTGGTGATGTGAGTGCTGAGCAAAGTCATTGGTTGGATGATAGAGCAATGCCTCGTGCCTTTGCTCTGCTGGGCAGGCCCACTCTGGTGTGTTCTGTCCCTCTCCTCCCCCATCTCTTCTCCCCTCTCCCCTTCCTTTCCCTTCCTCTCTCCCTCTCTTCTCCTTCCTCTCCCCTCTCCTTCTCTTCCCTCCCTTCCCTCCTTTTTCCTTTCCCTCTCCCTCCCCTCCCCTCCTCTTTTCTCCCCTCTCCTCTATTCTCCTCCCCTTCCTTCCCTTTCCCTTCTCCTCTCTTTCCTTCCCCTCTTCCCTCTTCTCCCCTCCTTTTCCATTTCCCTCTCCTCCTCTCCCCTTCTCCTCCCTTCTCTTCCCCTTCCTTTCCCTCCTTTCTCATCTTCTCTCTTCCCCTCCCCCATCTTCACCTTCCCCTACCTTCCTCCTGTCCTCTCTCCTCCCTTCTCCAGGTTGGTCTCAAGCTTATGACAATGTTCTGTCTCACCTTCCCAAGTGCTAGGATCATATTTTTTATTACAATTATCTTGCAGCTCAGACCCACTCCTAGTCTCGGGCCGTTTCTGTGCATGATGCTCACGGCTGACTGTGTGTCTGCATCACTGCAGCAAGAAGGATTCATCTGTTGAGGAAACTTGAGCTTCAGGACTTGCCGCAGCACCCACTGGATCAGGGTGAAACCTCCAGCTCTTGTCACTGATAGCCAGGAAAGCAGGGGGCTGCTGTTATGGGGTAACCTCATGCTTTGGCCTTTCCTGGGGTGGTGCTGGGACCCCAGGGAGCTAGCAGCCTTCATCAGCAGGGCAGAGACGCTGAGGGTGGACATGCACTTCCACCCGGCACGGCGCCCAGTGCAGGAGCTGCCGGGAGATGGCTGTGGCCGAGGGCAGCTGCGAGCTTCTGACTGCAGGGACCAGGGCACTGGGTGTCTCTCTGGACCTTACATGCACCATATGCAAAACTAAGATTTCATATTCCTGAGTCCTGGAGGCCTCTTTGCTTGGCCTGGGATGGTGGTGACCTTTGACATCGTGATGAGATACAAGATTATCTTCTGGAAGAAAGCAGATCTGGACAGTGTCAGGCAGCCACAGTGTGGAGTTTCCATGTCCCAGAACAAAGCCTGGGATTCTGTGGCCTTTACTTTGCTACAGAGTCGGATTGGAAGGCTAAGCTGTGCGCCTGCATGCCTGGTCACCTTCCATGCTGTGCACCTGCATGCCTGGTCGCCTCCCATGCCGTCACTTGCATGCCTGGTCACCTCCCATGCTGTGCACCTGCATGCCTGGTCACCTCCTCTGCTATGCACCTGCACGTCTGGTCACCTCCTCTGCTGTGCACCTACATGCCTGGTCACCTTCCATGCTGTGCACCTGCATGCCTGGTCACTTCTACACTGTGCACCTGCATGCCTGGTCGCCTTCCATGCTGTGCACCTGCATGCCTGGTCACCTCCCATGCTGTGCACCTGCATGCCTGGTCACCTTCCATGCTGTGCACCTGCATGCCTGGTCGCCTCCCATGCTGTGCACCTGCATGCCTGGTCGCCTCCCATGCTGTGCACCTGCATGCCTGGTCACCTTCCATGCCATCACCTGCATGCCTGGTCACCTCCTCTGCTGTGCACCTGCATGCCTGGTCGCCTCCCATGCTGTGAACCTGCATGCCTGGTCGCCTCCCATGTTGTGCACCTGCATGCCTGGTCACCTCCTCTGCTGTGCACCTGCATGCCTGGTCACCTCCCATGCTGTGCACCTGCATGCCTGGTCACCTTCAATGCTGTGCACCTGCATGCCTGGTCACTTCTACACTGTGCACGTGCATGCCTGGTCGCCTTCCACGCTGTGCACCTGCATGCCTGGTCGCCTTCCACGCTGTGCACCTGCATGCCTGGTCACCTCCTCTGCTGTGCACCTGCATGCCTGGTCGCCTTCCACGCTGTGCACCTGCATGCCTGGTCACCTCCTCTGCTGTGCACCTGCATGCCTGGTCGCCTCCCATGCTGTGCACCTGCACGCCTGGTCACCTTCCATGTTGTGCACCTGCACGCCTGGTCACCTCCTCTGCTGTGCACCTGCATGTCTGGTCACCTCCTCTGCTGTGCACCTGCATGCCTGGTCACCTTCCATGCTGTGCACCTGCATGCCTGGTCACTTCTACACTGTGCACCTGCATCTGGTCGCCTTCCACGCTATGCACCTGCATGCCTGGTCACCTCCCATGCTGTGCACCTGCATGCCTGGTCGCCTCCCATGCTGTGCACCTGCATGCTGGTCGCCTCCCATGCTGTGCACCTGCATGCCTGGTCACCTCCTCTGCTGTGCACCTGCATGCCTGGTCGCCTCCCATGCTGTGCACCTGCATGCCTGGTCGCCTCCCATGCTGTGCACCTGCATGCCTGGTCACCTTCCATGCTGTGCACCTGCATGCCTGGTCACTTCTACACTGTGCACCTGCATGCCTGGTCGCCTTCCACGCTGTGCACCTGCATGCCTGGTCGCCTTCCACGCTGTGCACCTGCATGCCTGGTCACCTCCTCTGCTGTGCACCTGCATGCCTGGTCGCCTTCCACGCTGTGCACCTGCATGCCTGGTCACCTCCTCTGCTGTGCACCTGCATGCCTGGTCGCCTTCCACGCTGTGCACCTGCATGCCTGGTCACCTCCTCTGCTGTGCACCTGCATGCCTGGTCGCCTCCCATGCTGTGCACCTGCATGCCTGGTCACCTCCTGTGCTGTGCACCTGCATGCCTGGTCACCTCCTCTGCTGTGCACCTGCACGTCTGGTCACCTCCTCTGCTGTGCACCTGCATGCCTGGTCACCTTCCATGCTGTGCACCTGCATGCCTGGTCACTTCTACACTGTGCACCTGCATGCCTGGTCGCCTTCCACGCTGTGCACCTGCATGCCTGGTCACCTCCCATGCTGTGCACCTGCATGCCTGGTCGCCTCCCATGCTGTGCACCTGCATGCCTGGTCGCCTCCCATGCTGTGCACCTGCATGCCTGGTCACCTCCTCTGCTGTGCACCTGCATGCCTGGTCGCCTCCCATGCTGTGCACCTGCATGCCTGGTCGCCTCCCATGCTGTGCACCTGCATGCCTGGTCACCTTCCATGCTGTGCACCTGCATGCCTGGTCACCTTCCATGCCATCACCTGCATGCCTGGTCACCTTCCTGCTGTGCACCTGCATGCCTGGTCGCCTCCCATGCTGTGCACCTGCATGCCTGGTCGCCTCCTCTGCTGTGCACCTGCATGCCTGGTCACCTCCTCTGCTGTGCACCTGCATGCCTGGTCACCTTCCATGCTGTGCACCTGCATGCTTGGTCACCTCCCATGCTGTGCACCTGCATGCCTGGCCACTTGTACACTGTGCAGCTGCATGCCTGGTCACTTCTACACTGTGCACCTGCATGCCTGGTCACCTCCCATGCTGTGCACCTGCATGCCTGGTCACCTCCCATGCTGTGCATCTGCATGCCTGGGTCTCTGCTCCTGAGTTGTGCTCTCACATCCCCGGGCCGCCTCCTCTAGGCTGTGCACCTGCATTCCTGGTCACCTCTCCTAAGCTGTGGGCATGCATGTTTGGTCACTCTCTGTGTGCTCCCCGCGTTGTGGGCCTGCATGCATGGGCCGCCTTTCACGCTGTGCACCTGCTCTCCCGGGCTGCCTCTCCAGACGCTTACAAGTACAGCCGGAAGCTGGCTTTAGATATTGCTTTGATCTTGCAGTTTGTGATTTCTCATAAGATACTTTCTCACTTCCCAGTTTGCGAAATGTGGAAAAAATTGCCATTTCATAAAAAAGTTATTAGAATAGCACCACAATCAAGAGACAGAGTCACAAATCACTTCCTCCTGATGGAAACCGGTCTGGCAGGCTGTCACAAAGGCATCGAGAATAAACATTTTAATAAAGAAAGCAACATTAAGTTCCAGCAGGCTAGACCATTACTTCTAATGAGAATCCTTGGGATGAAGAACTGTGGCTTAATTGGTTAAAAAGATTAATAGTTAATTATTTGCTTAGGAACAAAAATAATTAAAATAAATAACACCTGCGCTTGTTCATCAAGCCAGAGATCCAAGAGCCGAGCCTTCTCATGGTGTCTGTCTTGAAGGTGCTTTTTCTAAGTCAGAGCCAAGGCCCTGAGGTTGACTGACTGCAGTGCACAGAGATCCCTTCTGGTCCTCAGTCACATTGAACCATGTTAGCCAAACAGTGCCAGCAAGTGAATGTGCATCAAGAGGTCTGTGACCCGTCTCACCCAGGTCAGTGGGCCTGTGGAAACAGACAGAGGGATGGCAGTTCCACGGATGCCAGATCCATCGCATGGTGTCGGGCTTCATGCAGAGCAGTGAGGACCTAGCTAGGTGTGGTGGCACACACACAGCTGTCATTCAAGCACTCAGGAGGCTAAGGCAGGGGGATGGAGAGGCCGAGCCCAGCCCACATTACAGAGCAATCATCATCAACCAATCAAACAGACAGGGCTGCCCATATGATCTGCTTAGCACAAGCAAGGTCCTGAGAGTAACCAGCACAGGCAAGAACAGGACGCCCACACACAAGCACCCCACCCTGCAACTCCTACGAATGTGGATGGAGCCCGCGCTGATGCGGGTGCAGCATGCTGCTTCTGAAGTCTTACCTGTTGTATGAAACCTGTCAGATATGAACACATGAGTCCCGCGGAGCCGAGCAGGACAGGCTGGGAAGGCTTCTGTAGATCCAGAGTGAATGAATGCCATGTTCTGTGAGGTGACCTACGGGTGCCAGAGTATAGGAAATGCGGGCGCATGAAAAAAGAATCACACAAAACACAAGGCGGGCTGAGTGGTTGGAGATCACATTCTCCCCTGGGAGACAGTGAGGATTCTACTTTCTGTAACTTTGGTTTATACAGGAAGGATCTGGTTTACCAGCACATGGTCGTAAGGACCAGCTGTGGCCTCAGTGATCAGCCTGAAGTTTGCATCCTACCAGCAATGAACATCTCCACTGTATCACAATTCCCTTTGAGTCAGGCTCTTGCCTTAACACCAGAAGGGTTTCCAGAATACTGTCGATCAGTGCTTCATCCTGTGCTTTTGTATTTCTGAAGGGTTCCTGGCCTGTTTTCAGCTTTCGTATGCTTCCCTCCTTCAATCACAGTGTGCTACACATCATCTTCCACCAGATGGTGCTCCTCAGCTGGAGTCAAGCCTGGAGCTGCGGTAAGTTAACTACGGACCATGAAAAGGCGAAGCACTCACTTGAGTTGAAGCACTGTGGGGTACCAGGGTGGGTACCACGAGGACTCAAACCAAGAGCTCATTGTAAGCCCCATCATTCGAGCTCGGCATGCCTGGATTGAAGGCGCCCCTCAGGAGATATAAGCCTCGGACATGCCCTGGCATCGGATGTGTGATGCGTGGAAGACATGCTGATGGGCTTCCAATGGGGCATAGCAGCAATGACCCCAAGGGACTCGAGCAGACAGAGGAGAGGCTCCTTGGGCTCCACCCCCACCCATCATCCCAGGCTGCTTCATCCTCGCTTAGCTGTGAGGTAGACACACATGCATGGGTGTGGGTGCACAGACAGACACACACACACACACACACACACACACACACACACACACATAGACACAGACACACACACACACTCAGACACACAGACACACAGACACACAGACACACACACACACACACAGACACACAGACACAGACACACACACATACACACACACACACACACACACACACACACACACACACACACACACACAGACACATAGACACGAGTGGTGGCTAGGGTGGAGAATGGGCTCACTTGACTGTGGAGACCAAAGCATACTAAGCTCTGAGGCTGGAGGTTCAGAACATCATTAGCTTGTGTGTGGGGTGGGGGGGAGAAGAGTGATTTCAGGAATCGTCCTCGATTGCTTCTACCTCCTGATTGCTTTCCTCTTGGATTTTCCAGGCTCTGTCTTCCAGGGCCAGAAGTTTAGGCCACCACCATTTTCATGCAGCATTTTTACATGGGATCTGGGATCCGAACTCAGGTCTTTCTACTTTAGATGCAAAGGCTTAACCCTTGACATATCTCCCCAGTCCCAAGAGAGTTTTCTTCTTCGATGTAGCCACTCATAGCCCTTCGCTTTCTTCTTAGAGCAGCCTCTGTATATTTTGGTAAGTGGTAATTTTCTTTTTATTTGACTCTAGGACTTCAGAAATTTTCCATAATTTCTTCAATGGCTTATTAGTTATTTAAAAGTGTGTTCTTCAAACTTCATTGTGTTGATATATTATCTGTGGTATATTGTATGGCTGACCTCTATTTGTATCCAGTTAGGATCTGATATGATACAAAACGCTATAATTTTTTTATATTTGTTTAGATTTCCTTTGTAGCCAAAATGAGATTTAATTTAGATGTAATTCTATGGTCTGCTGGTAAGAATGTTCTCAACATTTGAGAGAGGCGCTCCGTGGCTGTTAGCTTCATTTCATGGGTGGTGCAGTGCAACCTTGGAGTTTCTCTGTTAATATTGTGTCCCTGTGATCTCTTACTGTTGTTAGCAGAAACTTCCACTAATGCAGTTTGGGATCCAATGTGAAGGTGTCCATTCATTCCTCCCCAGCTCCGCCTGATACAGTCACAGCATTGTGGAAGATCAAACACACTAGTCATTTTCTACAAGGCATGTCAGGACAAATAAAGGGGAAAAGACAAGGAAAGTAAAGTAAAAATAAAGGAGAGAAAGGACTATTGAAGCTTAAAGATATGGCTTCTCTTTTAAAAACTTAAATTATTTATTTCAGGAGAGAGCAAGAGAGAAAGAGAGAGAGTGAGAGTGAGCAAGAGAGTGAGCAAGTGAGCGAGCAAGTGAGAGAGAGAGAGAGCGAGAGCAGTTATACACATGCGTGATGCATCGGTGGAGGCCAGAGGGTGACTTTAGGTGTCGGTTCTTTTTATTTACCACGTAGGCGGTGGGGATTGAACTCAACTTGTCAGGTTTGTGTGCAGGTGCCTTACCTACTGACCCTGATTTCTTTCTTTTTTTTTTTTTTTAACATTTTTTATTATTATTTCCGCTCATACAAACTTAATAGGTACACCAGTTCCCTCCCTCCCTCCTCCTCCCCCCGAACCCCCTGCTCCCCCTCCCCTCACCCCTCCCTCCCTATCCCCTCCCGCCCAATCCCAGAGAATCCTTTAATGTGCATGCCAGACTCTCCTCTGGGTCCTCCTCTCCGATGACATACAAGGACCCAGTGGCATTTCCCTGAACCCTTTCCTGTGTTCCCCTTAAGCATAGGAACACTACTGTGGCGTCAATCCCTTGCCTCCAAGAATCTTGGTGCTTTTAGCAAATGCTAGACTTTGTGGGGTCAATAGTGTGTTGGACATTGCGCAGGGCATGCAAAGTCCAATTATGATTGTTTCGGCCCTAACTTGTGTGGAGTATCTTGCATATCATTGCTCCTTCCATCCTTTTGCTCTTACAATCTTACCACCCCCTCTTCCGCAAATTTCCCTGAGCTTCAGGATGGGAGAGATTAGGCTGGCCTAGTTCTAGGTGATTGATATAGTCTCTGAAGTTCTGGATTATGGTTTGTTGATTTTCTTTTGCAGTTTTGCTGCTCCTGCAATGTCCTTCACTCCATCCTGATAGGTATTGAATGTCACCCCCTGGCCACAGATAAAAACCTGTTAAACTAGAGTTTTGTCATAAGAGTATATTCAAAGGTAGATGTAATAAAAGTAGGAAACCGCAGTGAGGGAGGGGTCAATCACCCATTTGCAAAATGGTTACTTTTTAAAAAAAATTTTTATTATTATTATTATTATTCATTCAACTGTGTGCATGTGCGTGTGTATGTGCGCGCGCGTGTGTGTCTGTGTATGTGTAGAACCACGGACGAATTCGCGAACCACCATGGACGCCTCCACCTCCTTCTGTCCCGGATTCACAGGCTCCGCCCTACCAGGACCAGAAGCGCAGGCCGCCCCCGCTTCCGCCTGGCGTCTATACGTGGGATCCGGGATCCAAACTCAGGACTTTCCGCCTGCAAGGCAGAGGCTTAACCCCTGAGCCACCTCTCCAGCCCAAAATGGTTACTTTTTATCTGCCAAACTATATGCCCTCCCCTTCTGGTGAGATCATACCCCCTCAGTTGTAAATGATCAGGAAGGAAAGTCTGTGAACTTAACTGGATGTCTCATTGCTTACTTCCAGTCCTTGATGGAGGCCTATTTTCTCTGCTGTAACATGGTCCCTTCTCTCCTTGTTTCTGGTGTGGCCCTGCTTCCCCATCCCTCCTGTTCATAATCCTTGCAATTACTGTGGGTATTACAGAGATTTATCTTTGAGTGTCTCTAGGTGGGCTGGGTGGGTTTGGTACTAGGAGCCACCTATTAGGGAGTACATACGGCGCTTAATTTTCTGGGTTTGGGATACTTCACTTAATATAATTGTTTCTAATGACATCCATTTCCCAGCAAATTCCAGTAATTCATTTTTGATGGCTGAGTAGTACTCCATTGTATAGATGTACCACTTCTTCCTTATCCACTTGTTAACTGTTGGACATGTGGGTTGATTCCATGACTTTGCTATTGTAAAAAGTGCTGCTATGAACATGGTCATGCTTGTGCTATCGAGGTGATTTTTTGCTGTATGTGGGGTTATTCCCAAAAGTGGAATAGCAGGGTCATATGGCATTTCAATCTTTAATTTCTTTAAGAATCTCCAGACGGCTCACCAGAGTGGTTGTATGAGCCTGCATTCCCACCAGCAATGTAGGAGAGTTCCCCTCTCCCCACATCCTCTCTAGCATTTGTTGTTGTTTGTATTGTGGATTTTTGCCATCCTGACCAGGGTGAGATGATATCTCAGGGAAGTTTTGATTTGCATTTCCCTGATGGCTAAGGAAGTGGAGCATTTTTAAAGATATTTGTTAAACATTTTAATTTCATTCATTTTAATTTCTTTTAAGTTCCAGGGCCAATTTTTTAATTGGGCCATTAGTTTCCTTGGTGTTTAGTTTTCTAAGTTCTTTGTGCACTCTGGACAGTAGAGCTCTATCAGATATGTGGTTAGTGAAGATTTTCTCCCATTCTGTGGGTTGCCTTTGAGCTCATGTTACAATCTCTTTATCTGAACAGAAGTTCTTCAATTTCACAAGATCCCAACTGTTGAGAGTTGGTAGCAGTGACTGTGCCATTGGATGTCTGTTTAGGAACTGTTGGCCAATCAGTTCTAGGGAGTTCCCTACCCTTTCAACTGTGATTTTTATAGTCTCTGGCCTTATATCAAAGTCCTTGATCCATTTGGAATTAAGTCTTGTGCATGGTGACAAGTATGGGTCCAGTTTTAATCTTCTGCATGTGGAGGAGATCCAGTTTTGCCAGCACCATTTGTTGAAGATACTGTTCTTTTTCCATTGAATTTTTTGGGCCCCTTTGTCAAAGACCAAATGGCTGTAATTTTGTGGGCTTACATCTGGGTCTTCAACCCTTATCCATTGATCTGTGTGTCTATTTTGGAGTCAGTACCAGATTGTTTTTACAACTATAGATTTGTAGTATAGACTAAGGTGTTTTTGTTACTCAGGATTGTCTTTGCTATCCTGAGTCTTTTGTGCCTCCATATGAATTTTGAGATTATTTGGTCAACTTCTTTAAAGAATTGTTTTGGGATTTTAATTGGTATAGCATTGAATTTGTATATTGCCTTTGGTAGGATAGTCATTTTTACGATGTTGATTCTGCCAATCCAGGAACATGGGAGGTCTTTCCACCTTCTGGTATCTTCTGCAATTTCTTTCTTTAGGGTTTTAAAGTTTTCATTGTAAAGGTCTTTTACCTCTTTGGTTAGGTTTATACCAAGGTATTTCATTTTTTTAGGGGCTATAGTAAATGGGATTGTTTCTCTCAGGGCTTTTTCACTTCTTTCATTCTGGGGATATAGGAAGGCCACTGATTTTTGTACATTTATTTTTTATCCTGCCACCCTGCTGAACTTCTGTATTAATTCCAGGAGCTTCCTGGTGGAGTTTTTGGGATCACTCAGGTATAAGATCATGTCATCTGCAAATAGGGATAGCTTAACTTCTTCCTTGCCGATTTGAATCCCTCTTATGTCCCTTTCTTGTCTTATGGCTTCAGCTAACACTTCAAGTACAATATTGAATAGAAGTGGTGAGAGTGGACAGCCTTGTCTAGTTCCTGATTGAAGTGGGAATGCTTCCAGTTTTTCCCCATTGAGCATAATCCTTGCTGTGGGCTTGTTGTACACAGCTTTTATTTATATTGATAAAGGCTCCTTCCATTCCTACTGTCTCTAGCGTTTTGATCATAAAAGGCTGTTGGATCTTGTCAAAAGCTTTTTCTGCATCTATCGAGAGTATCATGTGGTCTTGGACTTTGGACTGGTTTACATGATGAATTACATTTATTGATTTGCGTATGTTGAACCAACCTTGTGTGCCGGGGATGAAGCCTACTTGGTCCCCGTGAATGATCTTTTTGATATGTTTTTGAATCCGATTTGCTAAGACTTTATTGAGAATCTTTGCGTCTGTGTTCATCAGAGAGATTGGCCTATAGTTTTCTTTTAAGTGAATCTTTATTAGGTTTTGGGATTAAAATGATATTAGCTTCATAGAAGGAATTTGGTAGTGTTCCTTCCTTTGCTATTTGATGGAACAGTTTAAGGAGTATTGGTGTTATTAACTCCTTAAATGTCTGGTAGAACTCTATGCTGAAACCATCTGGTCCAGGACATTTTTTGGTGGGAAGTTTCGAGATTACTTCTTCAATTTCCTCATATGTTATAGGACTATTTAAATAATTCACAACTTCCTGATTCAATTTAGGTAAGTTGTGTTTACTTAGGAATTCATCCATCTCTTTTGTGTTGTCAAACTTCACAGAGTATAAATTTTTGAAATATGATGTTATAATTCTCTGGATTTCTTGGGTATCAGTAGTGATAGCTCCATGTTCATTTCCAATTTTGTTAATTTGGATTTTCTCTCTCTTGCTTTTGGTTAGTTTAGCTAGGGGTGTATCAATCTTATTGATTTTTTCAAAGAACCAGCTTTTTGACTGGTTGATTTTCTCTATCGTTTTCCTAATCTCGATTTCAGATATTTCTCCCCTTATTTTGCTAATCTCCTCTCTTCTACTACTTTTGGGATCAGATTGCTCTAGTTTCTCTAAAGCTTTAAGCTGGATTGTTAAGTTATTTATTTCTGATGTTTCCATTTTTTTGATGTAGGCATTAAGAGCTATGAACTTACCTCTTAGGACAGCTTTCATTGTGTCCCAGAGATTTTGGTAAGTTGTATTTTTATTGTTGTTCGCTTTCAGGAAATCTTGAATTTCTTTTTTAATTTCTTCCTGAATCCAGTTCTCATTCAGCATCATAGTGTTAAGTGTCCAGGAGTTAGTGTATTTTCTGTTGTTTGTTGTGATGTGGATGTCCAGCTTTAGGCCGTGGTGGTCTGATAGGGCACAGGTTAGAATTTCAACTTTTTTGTATATTTGGAGATTCATTTTGTGGCCCAATATGTGATCTATTTTGGAGAACATTCCATGTGCCACTGAGAAAAATGTGTATTCTTTGGTGCGTGGGTGAAAAGTTCGATAGAGATCTGTAAGATCCATTTCTTTCAGGGTTTGATTAAGTTCCAAAGTGTCTCTGTTAAGCTTTTGACCTGTTGATTTATCCCATGTTGAAAGAGTGGTGTTGAAGTCCCCAAGAATTATCGTTTGGGGGTTGATTTCTTGCTTTAGATGCTGTAGGGTTTTCTTAATGAATGTGGAGGGGCCCGTATTGGGTGCATATATGTTCAGTATTGTGAAGTCTTCCTGGTGAATTGTACCTGTGAGTAAAATGTAGTATCCATCTATGTCTCTTATGATTTTTTTTGGTTTGAAGTCCACTTTGTCTGAAAGCATAATTGCCACCCCTGCCTGTTTCCTGGTTCCATTAGCTTGCAATATTTTGGACCAGCCTTTCATTCTTAGGATGTGCCTATCTTTTGTGGTGAGATGAGTTTCCTGAAGGTAGCAGATTGTTAGATTGTGGTTTTTAATCCAAGTTTGTAATCTGTGTCTCTTAATCGGTGAGTTAATACCATTGACATTTAATATTATAATGGAGAAATTATTTTTAATTCTGGACATTTTTTATGTTTAGTGGATTTTGTAAGCGTATTGATTGATATTTATGTTTTGGTGGTATTATACTTTCCTTCTGTCCTCCTGGATACGCTTGTTCTTTTCTTCAAGCTTGAGTATCATTTCTAGCATTTTTTGAAGGTCTGGTTTGGTAGACATGTATCCCTTCAAGTTGTCTTTGTGCTGGAAAGCTTTTCTTTCTCCCTCAATCATGACAGATAGTTTTGCCGGGTATATCAGTCTGGGTTGGCATTTTTGCTCATTTAATACTTGGAGTACGTCTCTCCAAGTTCTTCTTGCTTTTACTGTTTCCATTGAGTAGTCATTTGTTATTCTAATAGGTTTACCTTTAAAAGTGACTTGCTTTTTTTCTCTTGAAACTCTCAGCATCTTTCCTTTGTCTTGAATGTGGAGTGTTTTGACTATTATTTGCCATGGAGAATTTCTATTTTGGTTATATCTGTTTGGAGTGCGAAATGCCTCTTGTATTTGGATGGGCCTCTCATTTTTTAGTTGTGGGAAGTTTTCATTTATGATGATTTGAAATATTTCCTCAAGTGTGGTATTTTGGGATTCTTGCTCTGGTATTCCATGAATGCGCATGTTAGGCTTCTTCAGGGTGTCCCATATCTCTTGAATGTTCCTCTCAAGTTCTTTTTGGCTGTAACAATCTCTTCCATTGAGCTGGTTAATTCTCCCACTTTGATTTGCATTAATTTTTTGTCTTCAAGATCTGAAATTCTATTTTCTGCTTCATTTGTTCTGCTGATAAGACTCTCTGTTGAGTTTTGGGTTGAAGATAATTTGTCTTTTAGTTCAATTTTAAACTCTGCCTGAGACTGTTTTAACTGCTCTATGCCTATTTTTGTTTCTTGAACTGTTTTTCTGAACTCCTCCAAGTGCCTGTTGTGTTCCTGTTCAAAGTGGTTGATGTGGTTGTTTAACTCTTCTCGGATTTCCTCTTTCATAGTATTAATTATGGTATCGATCATACTTTGAAAAGCGTTGTCTTGGGTCTGGCTTTCTTGGCTATTTTCTGTGAATTTGTTCTGGTCAGAATCCATCATTATGGGCTTCATTCTTTCGGTGGGAGATTGGTCTTCTTGGGTTTTGTTTCTCATGGATCTGCACTTTGACTTGGGCATTGTTGTTTTGTTTCTTAGGACCTTTCAGTTTCTGTGTGTTTTTCACTGAACTGATTTAGTTGGTATTATTACCCTTGCCAGTTATTACTAGTGCTTGGCTTGTATGTTTGTCTATTGCTATTGTAATTTCCTAGATGTTTGTCTATTGCTATTGTAATTTTGGTATGTTTGTCTATTGCTATTGTAATTTCCTAGATGAGGCTATTAGGCTGTTAGTACATCAGTTAAGTCAGGTTAAGTAGACAAGGGGTGAATATTAGTATGGTAGTGCACTTTTGCGATTTAGTAACTTGGTGACATGTGAGGGTGAGTGGTGTACTCCCTGGAGTTGTATATGTTTTGGGGGTGGCTGTATGGAGAAGTTGATCTACAGCAATTGATAGTAGAAAGGATCAGTAAGGTGAAAAAAAGGAGGTTTACTTATCTTTGGTCTGGATGTGAAGAATCTCTCCCATGTGATAGGATGATTGCAGAGGACTCCAGATGTATGGTCTTTGTCCCTTAGAGTTTTGCTTGAGTTTTCTTTGAAATCTGTGTGTCTTCCCCGGACCATGTGTGTAGGTCCCCAGTGGGCCGGAAAGCCAGAGGGTCTGATGTTGATGGCAGAAATCTTCACCTGGGACCTGGGACTTGGCTTAGGGCCCACCCAAGCTCCAGGGATGGAAGAATGTGAGCAAGTCCTGTCTGGCAAAGGCGCGGGACGTAGGAAGAAAGGGGCTGTGGTCCGGGGCGGGGCCCAGGCAAAGCTGGAGGCTGTCTGAGTGCCGCTGGGAGACGGGGGCACTGGGTGGGGGGCTGGGCGGACTCACCTGGGACCTGGGAGCTGGCGGGCGGGCAGGTGGGCAGCGGTTCGCAAGGGCTGGAGGAGGCAAAGGGCCCCTGATTTCTTTTTAAAGAGTCAAGAGTTGAGTAAATAAGCAGGGTTCTGATCTATTCAGTGAGACCCTATGAATACATATGTCTTGGAGCTCAGGTTGTCTGGGCCGCAGATCATCAAGACCCTGAGTTAGGAGAGCTCAGAGTTCGGCTGAGGGTGGATATCAGTTATGTGTGGAAACATATGCCTGCCCCACCCATGTTGCAATCTCCACAGCACACAGATAGGCAAAAATTCAGGCCCTGGAAAGACCCCACCCCACCCCACGGTCTTGGTAGGGTTTCTTTGATGCGCTTGTCTTCTGAGTCTGACGTGTCTCAGAGGAAATCCTAGGGTGGGCATCTCTGGCAGGCTGCCTGCCCTTCTCTCTACACTGGGACCTAAATGGATGAGGGGCAGTCTTCTAGTGTCATGTGACCCCCAACTTCCCCATGACCCCATTGTACACCCTAAGTGGACAAAGGGCAGTCTTCCAGGATCACATGACCCTCAGCTTCCCCAGAACCTCTATTCCTTCAGATGACAGAAGACAGATAAGACACTTATCCCCATTTCTTCATCTCTTCTTGTCAAAATTGAAAACCCACAAAGCCCTCCGTTTTCTGAGTAGGAAACCAGATTCCAGCAGACCTGGAGCATTAGGCCTCTGCCTGACCTTGTCTCCTACTCAGGAGCTGAAGGGAACCTACCTGGAGGATTGTCTAATACGTTTTTCATCAAGTGGTTATGACTGAACTGTAATTTCCATCATGCAGCATGATGCAAAATTAAACAGGCCTAATTATTATTGTCTCGAAGTCCCATTTGAATTATAAATAGTTTCATATGCATTTATAAAGCCGTCCTGAGGATATGCCTAATGGGGTGCTGGAGTGACCCTGCTGTTCTTGGTTTCAGGACTGATGCTTGTATCAGACATCTGTAGCTGAGACATGAGTGTTGTTTTTGATTTCTAACTCCTGACACCATGTACCCATACTCCATAACTCTGCAGAGACCAACAGCTTCCATATCCTCCTAGGTGGAGTGTGTGTATGTGCATGTGTGCACTTGTGTGCAAGCTTGTGCTTGTGCATATGTATGTGAGTATGTGTGTCTGCATATGTAGGGAAGGGACATGTCCAGGGGACAGGATGTCACAATAATACTACACCTACAAGCCTCAAGTTAACCTTCAGTGTAATGCAGCACATTTTTAAATAAATGAAGCGGAAGGAAGCACTTTTGAAATATGTTTCATTTAAATGGAAATGTGTGCATGCCTTCTTCAGGATCTTGATGTGCAGTTTCCTCCAAGCAGAGAGCGAATGTACATTGGAGCCATGGGCATCTCTGATGGGATGGCACAGGAACACCACGGGCATGGCTGACTGGATGACCTGGTTTTACCCTTTCTTTTTTTTTTATAATTTTTTTATTATTTTTTATTATTCAATTGTGCATGTGTGCGTGTGTGTGCGCATGTGCGTATGTATGTGTGTGTATGTAGAACCACGTACGAATTCGGGAACCACCATGGACGCCTCCACCTCCTTCTGCCCCGGGATTCACAGGCTCCGCCCTACCAGGACCAGAAGCGCAGGCCGCCCCCACTTCCACCTGGCGTCTATACGTGGGATCTGGGATCCGAACTCAGGACCTTCCGCCTGCAAGGCAGAGGCTTAACCCCTGAGCCACCGCTCCAGCCCCTGGTTTTACCCTTTCTTTATTCATGTACCATCTTTCCAGGCTGTAAACAGAGGAGACAGAGAGAAAACTTTTAAGTGGCATGAATGATAGGGCAAGAGTCATGCAGAACAGGCCGAGTGGAATCCCCTTGGTGCTATGACTCCAGACAACCGCCTACGTGCACCACGACAGCATCCCATCAAGTTGAGTCAGGGCCTGGGGCTGCCAGGAAACAACCACATCAGCACCAGGTAGGAAATATGCAATGGCTGGACAAGCTTCATCTGCATCTGCGTCTGCTGCAGATGAGCTTCCGAAATATGCCACCAGCATTATTTCCTCAGGGACGTCAGGTGGTCTGGGAATACATCCAAACTTCTCACAAGAAATTTGTTTTGTAAACTGGTTTCCACAATGACATGTGCTTCTTGCCTGATATTCTCAATACAAAATAAAAGAGAATTCATGAGTGTAGTAGATTCCTTCCTTCATAGTGTAGTCAATGCAACCTGCGATGTTGTCTTTGTAGTAACTGCTGTTTCCAGCTGCAAACTTCAGAGGGCTTTAAGTAATGGTCTGTTAAAAACCTCCATCCTAATTTTGCACATCTTTCATTCTTTAACTATTCACTCTGAACAAAATTATTCACCATGGTCAAACAGTGCAAATTGGGAATCATAGTCTGTTCAGTGTAATCATTCTCACACCAGTCACATTGATCAATTATTTCTGATATCTTCTTTTTGATTCAATTTTGCTGCTGATAGGTCCAGAAGGATAAGATTTGCAGAAATTCAAAGCTGAAACTTTATTGGTTCTACTAGTTGTAGGTATAAATATAAAGTCCACTTGTGGACAAGTCACAAGGGGGGAGGACAAGGGCCAGTGTCACAACCTGGGGGCTGCAGAGCAACAGGGCTGTGTCCTCTGTCACATCCCATATTGTCCCTGGTTTGGAAGAAGCAAGGAGTGAAGGAATCCCCATGGCCCGCTCTGGAGCTGCTTTCTAGGCCTGGGTTTCTCCTGGAGAAGGGAGCCTGGGCCTAGACATATGACTATTGTTCTAGAGGAACTCTTCTGCCTCAGTAGGCTGGGACTACCTTCAGTAGTAGGCTTGCTCTGGCAGAGGCAGCAGTTCATGGTTCCTGTGTGAGGCGAACGTATTTCAGATCTTCAAGCTTTGTTCGAAGGTTCCTTTATACCCGAGAGGAAACCTGGCCCACTGCATGGGCAGGAGCTCTTATGGATGAGTCATCACATGGAGCAGGGCATGGTGCATCGAAACTCAGTGCCTGGACTTGTGTGCTGTAAAAACGTCTGTGTTCTGTGGCCGACCACTGCTTTGCCAGGGCCATGGGCCTCCTTGTTCTCCTTGGGCTCTTGATCTCACTGGCAGCCTGGGGCTGCTTTGCTCCTAACAAATGTCAGTGTGATTGATGATTGTAAGAACAGTCTGCATAAAGTTGTGCTTGTTTACAGTCAATGTTGGAATTTAATGGACACGTGACATTAATTAGAATAGAAGCTGGAGACACTGATGCATATGTCACAGGTGCATAAAGAAAGTCATTGACATTTTCCAAAGGGCAACACACCTTTAGCTGGTTTTCCTGCCTACACCTTACGTGATTTTCATTTTCTTGAGAATTCTTTGAACTCTGGGATCCAAGCATATAACAATTTCTTTAGTTCTGTTGGGTTTCTGCAGGGCCGTGTGGGAGCTACTGCAGGTCATGTAGGAGCTGCTGCAGGTCATGTGGGTGCAGCTGCTGCAGGCCATGTGGTATGTTGCAGACCATGTGGTATGTTGCAGGCCATGTGGTGCTGATACTGCAGGTCATGTGCTGCTGCAGGCCATGGGGTGCTGCAAATTCTCACCAGAGAAGTCTGGGATGCAGGATGCAGCCTACAGACTCTAACAACCAAGCTGAAGTGAGGTGCGTGGTAACTAGAATCTCCACATTCTGAAGAGCCTAAATTGGTGATGTTAGGAGCTTAAAGTCCTGTTGTAACTCATAGTCTGTGCACTGGGTCTTGGAATGTTCCATTCTCTATCTCCCGAAGGCCCCAATGGGCCTGGCTCAGTCATCAGTTCAGGGTGTCCAGCCACCCTGGATCCAATGATCACAACACATCTGCCACGTGGACAGCATGGTGTCAGCTGTTGGCAGCATGGCAAGGTTCCAGTCCCTGGAGACACTGGGCTCAGTGAGAGCCCAGGACTCACCAAGGGTTCCACCATGTGTGACGTCTGTGTTTTCTATGAGTGTCCCTTGATGTTTGTGGAAGGTGGATATTCTGTGCTTTCCAAGGTCACTATAGGCAAGGGTCCTTCTCACCCTGGCCTCCCCGCCATCAGTATTCATCCAGTACACTTTGGTTTTCTGGCCACAGTGGGAGCCGGGTGTTACCCAGAGCTTTCCCATCCCGTCTGACCCAGCACCTCAGGGCCATCAGCCATTCGGGCCGCTGCCTAATCTCTTGTCTCTAAGGACCTTAGCCACCTTGTGACCCGTGTCAGCCTCAGTCAACTTCGTGACCCATGTCAGGCATACTTTCTCTCTCCTATGACTCTTAGTTTCCCTTTATAAATGAGACCCTAATTCTCTCCTGTAAAGTGTTAGTGAGAAATGTTTCTTGGAGCCAGGAGGATGGCTCAGTGCTTGCTGGACAAGTCCGGGTTCAATGCAGAAGACTGAGTTGATCATCTGTAATCCCAGCGCTTCTTTGCCAAGATGGGTGGCTGAGACAAGACAGACGGCTGGAAGATTGGGGGCAGTTAACTGGCATATCCTACAAAATGAGAGAAGCAGCATGAGAGACCTGCCTCAAAGACAAGGTGGACAGTGAGAAGGAACTGCATGAAACGCACACACACACACACACACACACACACACACACACTTGTTCACATAGTCTATCTCTAAGAAACGCTGCTTCTGCAAGCATTCCTGAAGGAGATTATCCTGTGAGTGACAAAAATATATTTTGAGATTTCCCATAGCCACATTGACCTGCTTTTCCTTGCAAAATCTTCCCCCACTTCTCCCCCTAGCCTCCCTGGTAGCCTTGAGAGGGACTAGAGCTACCTGTGATGTCTGAGCCTGTAGCCTCCTTTCTGCCCCATCTCATTCTTCCTCACCCCTTAAACTCAGATTTTCCTGGGGAATTTCCCTCTTCATGTGCTGCTAGGAGACCCCCCAAAGCCTTTGCATGCAGCAGCTGTACTGAGGGCTCTTTGGATGTCTCCCCAAAGCTGGCTCAACATCCTTACCCGAGAGTCCGGTTCCATCTCTCACCAGACAGTGCGCAGCTACCTGCAGACATCTTCCTTCGTCTACCAACCTTTCCCTGCATCTTCCTCAGCTCCGTGAGAGCCAGAACTCTTCCCACCACACAGGCTGAACCTCTAATGCCCGGAGTTTTCTCTCAGTCCACATAAATCCCACACTCTTCATTTAAGCCACGTGTTTAGAGTCCAGCCTTGTTCACACACCTCACGAGGGGGGAGCCTCCTTGTGCTCCAAGGATGCTTTCCAACAGCAACCTGGGGAGCACTTGGGGCCAAACACCATGACTAGGGGCAAAATGCAGAGACAGCTTCTGCTTAAAGGTGGACGTCACACCCTACCAGAGGTCTCCCTCAGGTCTCATGCAGAGCTTTTGATCCCAACAAACACACTTGGTAAGGTGGTCTTCTGGTTGAGCTGATGGTCATAACAACCCTGCAATTGTGAAGAAGCACAGGAAGATTTCCTGGTGTGTGTGGACCAGCTGTAGCTGCAGTGTGATACCAGGACCGGGGATGGCGCACCGCTGTGTGATGTCAGGCACCGGGGATGGCGCACCGCTGTGTGATGTCAGGACCCGGGATGGCGCACCGCTGTGTGATGTCAGCACCGGGGATGGCGCACCGCTGTGTGATGTCAGCACCGGGGATGGCGTGTGTACAGGGAGACAGGCCACATTAGCGGCACCAGCAGTGACTTACAAGGATCTCTTTCCTTTCAGATTGACACCAGATTCTTGACACAGTGAGCAAGATACCACCATTCTGGACCTGGATATGGCAACAAGGAGCTTCACTTCCTGTGGTCAGGTACGGGTGAGTCTGTGATGATGTCAGAGAGGTTCTTGCTTTTGCCAAAGATAGGAAGGTAGAATCCAGGCCTAGCCCTGGTGGTCAGGGAGCCACACACTGGCAACAGAATACAGATCTGCGTGAAGGAACTTGCTTCCAGCCACAGCAGGTGGTGACAGCCCACTGCCCCTCAGAGCCAGTGCAAGGGCCACAATCTGTGTGCATCCACCATGTGTCCTTCGCACAGCTCCACGGTGTCCTCACTGCTTCTCTCTCTCTGTCTCTCTGTGCTGACATGGTTCTCACTATCCTTTCCCAGACACCAACACATCATTTAGGTGTTAGCCACAAGCTCCCTCCTGGCTCTGGTTCCCACCTTGACCGGCGCCTCTGACTTTGCTCACGTTCTGTGGCCTTGCCCACACTCTATGGGTTAAGCCATGATTGTTGGGGTCCTGCTCACAGCTTCATCCGAGCCCCAGGTCCCCTCATGAGGTGGCCGTGTTGGTGCTGATGAAGAGGGCTCAGCGCCTCTTCAGCTCCAGTGTGCTCGTGTTCTCAGGAACCCTGGAGGGCTGGGGTTGCCTGCTCTTCTGCAGCTGAGGTCCGGAGCTGCCGTGGCTGCGTGCTCTGTGCTTGGGAAGGTTGCGGAACCCAGCGAGGCTTGATGCTCTGAACGTAGCCATCATGGCTGCCCAATGTCTGGGCAGTTCCCTCTCATTTGCCGTCAGTGCATCCCTGAGCCTGTTCTGAGGTCCTGGCTGCACTTCTGTGATAACCCTGACTTCCCTTCAGGTCAGATTTCCATGGCAACAGTGTGTTTGCATCTGACTAGGACATTTAGGCGTGGGGCCTCCTCCACCAGACTGAATTTGAAGGAACTCAATTGCTACGGGAGATTGTGTCAGATTTTCCGTGGGCTGAATGGTGGCCTCTGAGTAGCCACATCCCTTATGCCATGGTGGCGTGTTTATAGATAGCTTTAAGGAGGTGGACAGGTTGCATGAATTCACCAGGGCAGCTGGAATCTGGTGTGGTGAGGCGATGTGTCTGTGTCCATCTGCATGAGGTGATGGGCACACAGAAACAACCAAGCTCAGAGCCAACAGGGCACAGCCACAGGGAGGCACCGAGAGACCAACTTGGCTTGGACTTCGGCTGCCAGGACTTTGGGGGGCTATAATTTTATTTCCTTAGCCTACCGACTGTGGCATGGCAGCCTGGACCACGATGGTAGATGTGAAAGAGGGGTGCAGCGGGCACTGTGGAGTGAAGCTGCCTGTCCTCACATGCTCTGTGCAGCCGAGGCTGACCTTGAACCTCTGGCCTCCACTTCCTAAGTGCTGGGGTTACAGGTGTGTCCCACCACACACAGTGTAAGTGGTACTAGAACCCATCCCAGGCACAATGCATGCATGCTAGGCAGGTATTCAGCTGCCTGAGCTGCCCTGTTGGTTCCCAAGTCACAGAGGCTAAGTGTGGGTAGAGAAACCATCTGTAATATGGTAAGATGAATGTTTCCTTTCAAATCAGACATGTTTGTGACACAACCATGAAGGGTTATAACTATCCGGCACCAGTCCTTGAACCAGCCAGTTGTATCCCAGATTCTTGATGTCTTATTTAAAGAATTTAAGAGCTGTACCCACATAGTAAAAGAGCGAGTTTTTTTTTTTTTTTTTTTTTTTTTACCAGAAACAAAGTGTGGGGAATGCACTGCAGTGGGTGAGCAAGGTTGTTTGAGAGTCCAGGTTACTCCTGGGACTTTTTTGGGGGGTTGCGAAGGCCATGATAGGTGTGGCTACCTCTGATTGACATACGGAACCTCAGGCTTTCTACAAAGGCTTAGGTTGTCTACGCCACAACCTAAATCTTCTGGATGCCTAAATGACACATTGGCATGTGACAGTAGGTAGGCTTGTTTCTGTGGACAGTCACCTGAGGACGCAGCTTGTACTGCACACTTGAGGCCGGCTCAGGCTGCATAGCTCATTCTTCTGTTCTAGGATGTGCTGAGGTACAACCTGATCACAAGGCGGGGGGGGGGGGGGATGTTGTTGGGGCAGATTTGGACATTGCTTGGGAAAGAGGGTGTGCGAATCTCTGGCAGTGAGACCCTAAGTTGCTGACTATGTCTGATCTGGCTCCTTCTCTCCCACTGTGCAAGTTTAATTTAATCACTAATGCACCAAAGACTGGTATGCTTTTTCTGTTGGGGAGGAAAAGATACAAATTGTAGAGATGAATGAGGGGTACTGAGCTCAGCTTCTGATCTGCAGTGAGTTTGAAGCACATGGGCTATTGATGAAGAGATGTTACATTTCTTAGGGTGCTTTGGAGCATGGTGTTCGAGTGAAAGCAGGTATACAGCAGATTTCTAAGCATGCATCTGCTCATGCAGAGGGATTAAGAGTCTGTGTCGATATAGTTGTTTCCAAAGGAAAAATGTGATGTGTGGCCTGGTGCCTGCAAAGTTGTTCACATGGGGGCGTGGTTTCTGGTGAATAGCAGCCTGGTGCAGCTTATGAAGATGCATGCACTCTGCCAGACCTCATTCTCCTTTGAAAAGCTGTTTTAAAAGCGGCAAACCTGGCTGGGCAGTGTCGTGTTTATAATGCACAGACAGTTCGGCCTACGATTTGTGTTACTGAACACAACCAACTTGAGAGGATGGTCGCTGGACCGTGTGTGTGCTCAGTGTGCTTTGTAACCAAAGTTTCCCTTGATAATTCTTCCAATTGGTGGCAGGCTTGCAGAAAGAAAGGAATCCACGTGTTTTTGTATGGTCTTTGGTTTTAATTTTCTGACCTAAGCAGAGTCACAGTTGCAGGTCTCTTATGATCAAGCTCCGGGGTGCTGGTGGGAGGAGGGGGATTGCTATCCTGGCCTTTGTGGTCAAACTGTTTTATCCCTCTCAGAAGCTGGCAGTGGCCATCTGGGTCTCACTGAACATCGTGCTTCATGGACATGTGACAGACCGGAAGCAAGAAGTGGGAAGCCAGTGTGCTGCCCGGCTCTGCAGGCCCCTGACCAGCTGCAGGCGTGTGGGGCCCAAGATGCCTGGTGGTACTGGCTGAGAAGCGCTGACATTCACGCCCTTAGGAGCCCACCTGCTGCCTCTGACTGTGACCAGGGCCTTCACCCCTGGAGTCCACAAGTCTCTAGAAAACACTCCTTTCTCCTTGCCAGCATCCCAGAAGGCTGCTGGGACTCTGTAAGCCTGGACACCAGCTCTCGGGTGGGTGACCGTCCTGCCTCTCACACAGCAGACTGTAGTGCTGTCCTCATGCGAGCGTCTCATACACAGCTTGACTGCTGTTTCCTCCCTTCCCCGGAACCAGGGTGGGAGGCTTTGGCTAGCAGGGAAACTGACATGGCCCTGGGGTCTTCTCTTGTTCCTTCCATGGGGGCTTTCATGAGCCCAGCCTCTGTCATGGCCGACTGAGGACCTGAGGTCTCCACATGGAGTCACCAAGCACACCTGCGTGGACAGGTCCATTGTGGGCACGTCCAGCTGCATTTCCCATTTGCCCTCCCTGCCCGCGCCAAGCACTGCGGAGAAAACCACCAATCCATTAACCACCAACCCCACTCACCGAGTGGACTCTACCAGCTGCTTGTTCCTCGGGGATCACAGTGTTCCTGGCTGAACCTGCACGTGCTTGAGCACCTTGGGCACAAGAGCCTGCGTGTGCGGGGCACCTTGACACAAGATCAGCAGGACCTGACAGGACATCCAGCATCCCGGGCCCCCATCAGCTATAATCTTCCTTACTGAAGCCCCAGGCTCCCTGGGAATCAGCTGAGCCGACTCCTCTCGGCCAGCTCCTGAGAAGGGGATTCTACCTTCGAGCGGCCTGGGAGGCCAGTGCAAGTGGTCTATAACACGCTTCCTCACAGAAAGACAGAAACACGCATGCGCATGAAGGACAGATGCCGGGTCCTGGGCAGCCGCACAGCGGATCTGCTGCTGACCTGAGACTTCCAGAGACCACTCGGTCACGATCACACTTCCTCGAATAAACATAAAATAAAATGTGGTCGTCAAGGGCAGCACAGGAACATGGCTTATTTTCAAGGGATTGGGTTCCTGAAATCAAATTCAGGGAAGTAGAGACTCAAACAAAACAAGCAGACCTTACAGAGCTCTCTACCTTCCCCGCACCGCAGCACAGCCAGGCATGGACTTCTGGCCAGTGGGACCTGCCGCCCCGTAGCCCACTCTGTGTCCTGAGCAGATTCCATCCTCCTACAGTTCAGGAGTCATTTCCAACAAGGTGGTGTTTGTTTCCAACAGAGCCCAGTAAAAACAATGTGCTCCTGCGGAGACGTGCCTGAGTCTGTGCGAGATGGACCTGTGCATGGGGATGCGATGGCAGACGTCTTGTAAGGGGCCCTAAGGCAACAGAGGTGGGAGAGACTCCACGTTGCGAGCATTTTCATTAATACGGGTCCTTGCACACTGTGGTTGTCTAAGTTGTTTGGGTGATTGTCTAATTAGTACATTTGTCTTTCCCAATAACTGAGGCTACTTTGATCAAACACTATATGGAGAAAATGCCCAGTAAATGAGCTTCTGCAGCTGGCAATTACGGCTGTGTGTCTCTCACCTGTCCGGCTCCTGCTTTTAGTGCCCATTAGTGCCCTGCATTCCAAGTGAGCCCAAAAAACTCTCAGGATAAACACACGTTTAGATGTCTATTGCCATTATGGATTTAAAGGTCAGATGAAATACTTGACTATTTTAGCTTTCAGGTAATAAGCTACTAGAACACCAAAAGCAGCATTCAGTATATTTACTTTCCAGAAAAGCAAGCGTGGGTATGATTTCCTTTATATGTGGGGAGCATGTTACATATTTGACAAATTTAAGAACAAGCTGAGGAACATGGGCTATGACTGCAAGACAGAAGACCGCATGACAGCACTTGCCTCTGTCTTGCTGTTGTGACCGAGGTAGCTTGTGCCTTGCTGTTATTGTGTGTGTGTGCACACGTGCGTGCCTGTGTTGGAAGCACATGTGTGCATGTATGTTTGTCCAGTGAGCATGTATGTGTGTATGTATGTGTGTGTAAATGCATGTATGTATCCAGTGTGTGCATGCACCAATGTGCTCAGTATGTGTATGTGTGAAGGTATGCACACCTCTGTGTGTGTATGTGTGTGTGTGTGTGTGTGTGTGTGTCAGCAGAGGTTGACTTGGGTACCTTTGTCAATCACTTTTCTACTTATTCTATGAGGCGGGGTCTCTTGGTGGCCTGGGGGTCACCGATTTGGTCAGACTGACGGGCCAGCAGTCCTCCTGTTTCTGCCTCCCCGCTGCTCTCTGCCTGGCTCTTACTATTTTTTTTCCAAGTGGGTGCTGGGGAGTGAATTCATGTCCTCATACTCGCATGGCGAGCGCTTTGCCAATTTACCATCTCCCCAGCTTTCCCAGGTTAGATAACCGACACACCTCTCAGCCTGTGCTGGAGAGCTGGGTGGCAGTAGTCTACATATGATGTAGACTCTGACCAAGTTGTGGGGAGGATGGAAACAGCAAGAGGATGAGTTGGTGAAGTGGGCTTGAGGGAATTCAATGATATGATACTGATACTTGAGAGCCAGCGAGGTCAGGCGACCACCTCCCTGTAGGCGCTTGCAGCTCACTCAACCCATTTGTCTCCTGGGTTGACAAGTCATTATGGGAACTGCTTTTCTGCACAACAGCTCTCTGAACTGCGCATATGCAGCCAGAGGTCAGAGGGCAAAGCTGTCAGAGGCGCTGTGTGGGCAGGCCTGGGTGAAATCAAAGCTCTGGCTGGAGTTGCGTGCCAGTCTTTGGGTGTCTGCTCTGCAGTTGGGTTTCAAATCAATTCCAATGAGGCAATGGATGGGCACCAAACCTGAAAAAAAATGAACGTTTGTGGCACAGAATACATACTTAATGAGTGCCAGCTGTTTTTTTTTTTATTTTGAGATGTTTTATTAGGTTAAAAAGATAATAAAATCTTGATTCATGGTCACGGAAAGGTCAGAATCCTTTGAAAGAAGCAGGAACATAAATGCCAACAAACATACAAATACCCAGCTGGAAGGTGATATACAGAGAGAGGCTTTGTGTGGCCCGAGGTAGGGTCCCATCAGCAGTGATGACCCGTCAGCCACGGTCCTCTGTGGCTCTTCCTGCCCCCCATGCATCTGTCCATGCAAGATGCAGTGAAAGACGTGACTCACTGAAGCTTCTGCTGGGTCTTGGGTGACCCGTTCCTGGGGTCTGGGAAGTACCTATGCGTCCCACTGACTCCCGGAAGACCCCATTCCATGAGAGACATCAGGATAGAAAACAAACCTTGGACGGTTTTTGAGACAAGGGAGTGAAATGCTTTCTACAAATCTTCTCCCTGGGTTAAAAGGTATATTGCAGCACAGAAATGCGTGTGACAAGTGAAGACCTGTGTCAGGTGCCCCACCCACCCCAGTTTGGTAGAAGACACAGAAATGACCAGGCATGAGGGAGCGGGACAGCCTAGCATGATTTCCAGAGCTGCAGGACTTCCGGGCTGTACAGCGCAGAGGGACGCCTCCTGAGGACTGCGCCCACTTTACCCTGCTGCTGAGATGGTGCCTCCCGAGAGCTGGGCAGTGCCCGGAAGCTCAGGAGGCTCAGCTCCTTTCTGGTGAGTCCTGTAGGGCTGGTGTGACTCGAGCCTGCCAGGGGACTGTCCCCCAACTGGCCTGCTTGCTGAATACCTGTTGTCTCGGGGACACCGGTTGGACTAGTTTTAAAAGCTCTGGAGATAAAGGAGAAAAATGCAAACGCAAAACAAAGGGAACAAGAAGTGGTTTGCTATGAGCCAAATATGAATGACAATGGCCCGGGAGCAGGTATCCAGGTGGCCCCAGGTTGCATGTTCTAGTGTGAAAATGGTTTCATGAACACTGCAAGCTCCAGAACAAAGCAGTGAGAATCCAGTGCGCTTACTGCATACAAGGGTGGGACATCAGCCACGCACAGCAGAGCAGGGATGGGCAATTCTTGTAGCATCCTTACTTTTAAGATAAGTGGAGGCCAGAGTGCCAAACTGGTACAACCAGGAAGCTTTACCCAGGAGGCACAAAGGCATGAGGTTAGATGCAGAACTAGGCTGAAAAGGACCATCAAAGGGCCCAAAGACAGCCAAGATAAGTTTGTCTTTTGATCTGCAACATCATGATTTCACACAGTGCTGAGTTCTAGCTACATAGGCAGGCTGCAGATTTTCAACGCAGAGCGCGTCGACATGCAGGCTATAGAGGACGCCAGTGTACACGCTGTAGAATATGTCAACGCGCAGGCTGCAGAGCGCGTCAACGCGCAGGCTGCAGAGCGCGTCAACGCGCAGGCTGCAGAGCGCGTCAACGCGCAGGCTGCAGAGCGCGTCAACGCGCAGGCTGCAGAGCGCGTGCACATCGGTATGCAGACAGAAGCTCAGGTGTGGAGAGGCTTGACCTGCTGGCAGGAGAAGCAGTCATGGGCCAGAGGCTACTCTTTACCAAGGATGGGGACACATGGATTTGGGGGTGGGGACCTGTGAAAATCTGGAAGGGCAGTGTCTTGTTTCATGACTTTATTACTACTAAGTAACCATTTAGAGCAAAGCAGGGTTTATCCTGCTCCTGGCGCCTGGGTACCATCCATCACGGCAGGACAGGGAAGCGATCGCACCACACCCACAGCAAGCCGGGAACAAGGACAGTGAGTGCATAGCACTTGCTGTCGACTTTGAGAAATGCTAAGCAGTCTCCCTCTCGTCCACCTGCCCAGGAAATGGTCCTGTCCGTGGGTTGGGTCTTCCCACATCAGTCATGCAATTAAGAAATTCTCCCCAGAATGCAGGGAAATGTCGGGCACTGGGCAGGGGGTTCTCCCAGAAGGTGGAATCCTGGGTTGCTGCCTCAGTGTGATCTTACAGGGCAGGATACCTGCAGGCCAGGCACCAGCCTGTCCACAGTGGCTTCTGCCCCGTGGATAGAGTCTTCGTGAGCACTGTGGTATAATTAGTGTCCTAAGTGGGCACTGTCACTGTGAGGACAGACGCAGACAAGCTCTGGGCCTGACCTGGTACAAGGACTCTTTCAAGTGGAGAGTCCACTGTAAGGATGTGACCTCAGGGTGCTGGGAGGGCGGGCGCCCAGGACCCCATGAGGCCAAGTTCTGGAGAAGGAAATGCTGGCAAGGCACCTCAGGCCAGTTCCAGGCAGTTCCTGCCCTCTGATCTGTGGACTTTGTATCCAGCCAGCGAGCCAACACCCTGCGTCTGGGTTGGGGTCGCGGTTACCAGATACAGTGGGTAGGGACAGTGTTCTCTGACGTGTCACAGGGTGCTTTCTCTCCTTGCTGCTGGCTGACGATGGTGGGTTGAGGACTGGCGATTTCATTTAAGCCTTAATTTAAATGCCTAGTCACAGATTTTACATCACATCTGTAGTGCATTTTCCTTTAAAATGCATTCAGATTACACCATTATATTTATTTGGTCAATTTAAGATAATTTGACTGGTTGAATTTGAAAGTCCAGTTGTAACAGTTGAGGTAATGACTTCCTAAATCTCACAAAAACTTACCAAGCAGTGACTTCCACCCCCTCCTACTTCTATTACTTCTTTCAGAGCAATGAGACGGGCTTGGGCAGAAGAATCAGGTCACAGGGTGGTCGTTTCCATGGGAGGCTGGCACTGCGAGTGTGGGTTGATTTCCTCTGCAGCCTCCTGATAGCCTGGCTCATGCTCCTGATAGCGTAGCTATGAGCCTTCACACTAACACAGACCCGAAGGACCTCTCCTAGGGGCTCCAGGGCAGGAGTAGCTGTAAAGTAATACTAAGTGCTACAAATGCTTTTGGAATCATTAGTCCTATGTGAGGCCATTGTGTCTTTATTGTAAGAACCCTTTAAAAATGCTCTTGAGCGATTAAAACTTTTAAGCGTGATCTTGTGGCAGGTAGGTCTGCCTGGCAGCTCTGAGCAGAGGGCTGTCAGTCGAGCAATCCCACTTTGCTGGAGGCTGCATGGCTGCTTCCAACACTCCAGGATGCTTTGAGATAGCTGCACTGCACCTCAGCTGCTTGCTGCCTCCAGAAGGCACAGTTCCCCGCGACGCTTGCCAGTGACCTGTGCTGCATGTTTTGCTGTCACAAGATGCAGCAAATTCAAGCAGCCATTCCTACCCAGGCCCTGGGCAGCACTTCTCCAGTGTTTCATTCGAACAAAGGACCGGCTGGGGCCTGTGCCTTCATCACCTGAGAGCCCCCAGCCTGGCTGTGCGAGCTTTCTCCTTTCCTGCTAAGCTGGGACACAAGAGAAGGGGCAGCAGAAATAGCAGCTGCCTTGCTGTGAGGGCACCTGAGGAGTTCCAGAGAGTGGTGGGCGGGTGTTGCAGAGCAGGCAGGCAGCAGAGATGACCCACGAACAGACAAGACAGACAGCCGGACCGACCCAAGCACAGGCCAGGCAGACAGCCC
This sequence comes from Typhlomys cinereus, assembly GCA_023101885.1. NCBI lineage: Eukaryota > Metazoa > Chordata > Mammalia > Rodentia > Platacanthomyidae > Typhlomys > Typhlomys cinereus. The sequence goes on from JALPQD010000029.1 coordinate 529,360, forward strand.
AGCCTGAAGACAGACAGGTGTGAAGAGCGAGTCAACTCCATGGGCAGCACAGTCTCGAGGGTGTCAGCACTGCAGGCCCTACAGCCAAGGTACCAGCAGGAACATCTGCTTTGCCAGCTGCTGCTTAGAGCTCAACATGGCCCTAGATGCTAATTGTGGGATCTCTGGTCACTCTGACTCAGACTGTAGCCCCTACCCTAAGCCCTAGGAACTATAAGCCTCTGACTTCTAAGGCCAAGAGCCCCAAGTCTGGTGTCCAGGGCTTGGAGATATCAGCCACCAGTGTGTGTCAGCTCAGCCCCTGAAGTCCAGCGCGCAAGTCCGAGACCACCGACTGCAGAACATTTGCTCTGCACTTGCTGCAATTTCTTTCTGTGCAAAGCAAAGCTCTGAGCATATGGTCCTGTTCTGCTTCTTCAAGCTGCTGCTGCGGCCGTGGCTTCATCCCTCATCCCACTCATCGCCAGGCTCAGCTGTAGCGCTGCACTCCCTCAGTTTTGTGGGACCAGAGTCTCGAACTTTCTCTTTAGAACTGGTTCATCCCACACCTTAGACCTCTTCCATGTTTACCACAACTGTGTAGTCATTGGGATTTCCCACTGCATGTAAGTAAGAACCAAGTTTCATAGGGAAAAATCATTCATTCTATTTAACACAGTCCCTGAGGTCTCATGTGTTACTCCACGCTCAGGTCCACTGCGCACCTTGCTCTCAAGGCCTGGCAGTCATCGTGAGAGGCCACGAGAGTGCAGAGGCGTGACCGAGGACAGTGCCAGGCAGGCTGTGCTGACCGAGTGTGCTGACCGTGTGTGCTGACTGTGTGTGTGCTGACTGTGTGTCCTGACCGTGTGTGTGCTGACTGTGTGTCCTGACTGTGTGTGTGCTGACCATGTGTGCTGACCGTGTGTGTGCTGACTGTGTGTGTGTGCTGACCGTGTGTGTGCTGACCGTGTGTGTGCTGACCCTGTGTGCTGACCGTGTGTGTGCTGACCGTGTGTGTGCTGACCGTGTGTGTGCTGACCGTGTGTGTGCTGACCGTGTGTGTGTGCTGACCGTGTGTGTGCTGACCGTGTGTGTGCTGACCGTGTGTGTGCTGACCGTGTGTGTGCTGACCCTGTGTGTGTGCTGACCCTGTGTGTGTGCTGACCCTGTGTGTGTGCTGACCCTGTGTGTGTGCTGACCGTGTGTGCTGACCGTGTGTGTGTGCTGACCGTGTGCGTGCTGACCGTGTGCGTGCTGACCGTGTGTGCTGACCGTGTGTGTGTTGACCGTGTGTGTGCTGACCGTGTGTGTGCTGACCGTGCGTGCTGACCCTGTGTGCTGACCGTGTGCGTGCTGACCGTGTGCATGCTGACCGTGTGTGTGCTGACCGTGTGTGCTGACCGTGTGTGTGCTGACCGTGTGTGTGCTGACCGTGTGTGTGCTGACCGTGTGTGTGCTGACCGTGTGTGTGCTGACCGTGTGTGTGCTGACCGTGTGTGTGCTGACCGTGTGTGTGCTGACTGTATGTGTGCTGACCCTGTATGCTGACAGTGTGTGTGCTGACCGTGTGTGCTGACCGTGTGTGTGCTGACCGTGTGTGTGCTGACCGTGTGTGCTGACCGTGTGTGTGTGACCCTGTGTGCTGACCGTGTGTGTGCTGACCGTGTGTGCTGACTGTGTGTGTGCTGACCGTGTGTGCTGACCGTGTGTGTGCTGACCGTGTGTGCTGACCGTGTGTGTGCTGACCGTGTGTGTGCTGACCGTGTGTGCTGACCGTGTGTGTGCTGACCGTGTGTGCTGACTGTGTGTGTGCTGACCGTGTGTGTGCTGACCCTGTGTGTGTGCTGACCGTGTGTGCTGACCGTGTGTGTGCTGACCCTGTGTGTGTGCTGACCGTGTGTGCTGACCGTGTGTGTGCTGACCGTGTGTGTGCTGACCGTGTGTGCGTGAGCCTCCTGCACAAAGTGAAGGCGTGTGGGGTGTTCAATGGCTTCTTACCCTGCAGCCTGCAAGGGAGGGGGATGTACTTTGCTGACAAGCTGGAAACTGAAGAGTGGGGAGGAGGCTGGGAGTTGCTGTGCACGCAGCTGACAGTGTCCATGAGGGCAGGCAGCTGGGGTGTGGCCAGACTCTAGGTGTCGGAGGGAAGACGAGCTGGCTCCCTCCACAGAAAGAGACTTGGTGCCTAGTGGGAGCAGGGGCGAGGATGGTGCATGTGTCAGTTGAGGACACTGCAGTTCTCATGGCCAGCTTGTTCCAGTCTGTGCAGGACTCTGCGTGTGATGGTTGCAATGATGAGTTCAACAATGGTCCCAGATGACAGTCACAGAAAAACAAGTCTTTCAGATAACCATCCAAAGGGCTTCCTTTCACCTTTCCTCCGTCCTCTGATCTTGTGGTTTAGAAGATCCTTTGTGGTGCGAGACTTTGGTCATATTTCCCGTGAGTGCCTGTGGCAGAGTTACCTTATGGTGAAGGTTCTGGTAAGTGGACACAGGTCCTGCCCCACCAGGTACGGTGGCTGGTACGGTTCCTGTAGAACGGGTGCACCGTGGGAGCGTGGGTCACTTGCCATGTCTTCATGACAGGAAAGGAGATGAGTCTGTGAACCGAAAGGTTCTGTGTGCAACCTAAAGACCAACCCCCTGGAAACCAGCCACAAGCATAGATTCGGCCACTAGGTGGCGCCAGTGCCCTGTGAGTTGGGGCTCTGCAGGTTTCTGCCAAGGTTTGGAGAAATCACACCCAGGGTGCTTCCTGCATGAATTATGGACTTTATTTTAGTGCCAGCAACTCTTCCCAAGGAGTAAGAGAGAAAGACTTATTTTTTCCCCTGATTAGCAGCACAAAGAGCCTCAATAATGAGCAACCTGGGACACAGACCTGTTTTGACGCGCTTGGGTGTATGAGCGCAGTGTGGAACTGTTCTTCGCTTTGTGTGCGCCGTGTAGCAAGCAGTCCTCTATTTATTTATTTAAGTGCCCTCAGGAAAGCTCTTTTCTGTGGTGAAACTTAAGTAAATCACGTGAAGGAGGCGTGCATGGGACTTCATCCTCCTGTGTTCAGACATTGAAGACGTCCAGTGTTTTGTAAAGGAACATCTAGCTCATCCGAGGATGAATATGACTTTTTTTGGTATTATCTGCAAACCTGTTTAGTTTGTCTTGATGCTTATTTCCTTCTGAGAGCAAACAGTCATGAGAAAACATGTTTGTGAAGGCCGAAGTCACTGGACTTATTAACTGCTAAATCTGCCACTCAAGGTGGTCATTCTCTCGAGAAAAGCCCAGGGAAACTGTGGGGAAACCTTATAAAAGTTACATTAAGTCCTTCATGCATCAGCTCTGGAATGTCTCGTCAAGATCCCGCGCCAGTCCTGGGCGGTGGACACTCTCGGGTCTCCTACCTCAGCTTCCCACTCAGCAGGAAGCAGCTCTTCTCTGGAAAACATGGCAATCGGCTTCCAGATGGCGGGGCTGGTAACACAAGCTGTAGAGCCCAGCACTACCCAGAGCCTCAAATACTGTTCAGTGGCAGGGTCTGCTCAGGGTGACCCGGGGCTTAGAGTTTGCTCAGGATGGCCCAGTGCAGGTCGCCGCCATTTCCACCTGGCGTTTTTACATGGGACCTGGGATCCGAATTCAGAACCTTCGGCTTGCCAGGCAGGGTCTTAACCCCTGAGCCATCTCTCCAGCCCAAAGGCTTTTCTGGAAGGACACTCCTGACCTTGATTTTCATTCATTGGAACCCAGATTATTGTTGGCCCCAATGCTGCGAAGACACCCCTCTATCAGGGTCTCAGTGGAAGACAGCTGGGCCACTGGGCCAGGAGGCTCCTCCATCCACTGCTCCCAGCAGGGCTTCCCCCTCATCCTGCAGCAGCTCACTCTGTTCAGAGGTCAGAATGGGTGGAGCACACAGCGTGGATGGAGCACGCAGCGTGGATGGAGCACGCAGCGTGGATGGAGCATGCAGCGTGGATGGAGCACGCAGCGTGGATGGAGCACGCAGCGTGGATGGAGCACGCAGCGTGGATGGAGCACGCAGCATGGATGGAGAATACAGCATGGATACAGCATCCCCTCAGGCCACTGCAAGTCAAGAGCTGCCCCGGAGCAAGGATCTTGCAATGTCTCCCAGGTAGCGGCAGCTTGTGATGACATTTTCCCAGCCCAAGGAAGGGGGATGCTGCTGTGGAGCATGTGAGATCCACAGCCGTCCCTGTGGCCATCACAGGCTTCCCCTGTGCAGGTATTCTGTGCAGAAGCACCATGGGAAAATGCATTACCTGCTGGGGATTGAGGTCAGCACAGTGGAAAACCACGGCCTGGCTCAGTAATACCCAGGGCTTTTTGAATGCAGCGTGTAATACCTTCTCTGCTGAGCCTTGTAACAGGCTTAATGGCATCACCCAACCTCCAGTAGACAGGCTTTTTGTTGTTTTAGGTCAGGGTCTGACACTAACTCAGGTTGGCCTCAAACTTTCAGCAATCCTGTCTCGAGCTCCAGAGCAGACAGATTTGAATAGGAACAACACTGAGGCACACGTACCTTCTGGGAGGTACTGTTCAGGCCTCCCTGGTACGAATCTGCTGCTTGGTGATTCCCCGCCATGGCCCATGGCTACTCAGGACGTACCCAGCACAGCACAGCAGCATAGCAGGAAAGCCATGCATTTAATATTTGCATGCCAGGGATTCTGCCAGCTGCAGACTGTCCATTTTCTTCAGTAAGTGCTGCTGTCCTGAAGCTCCACAGCCTCGGGGGCAGAAGCAACCCTGTGATTGGGGGTGTCCAGTGGGCCACTTGTTCAAACATTTCTAAAAATTCCAAAGTGGTGACATAGAGCCTGAGATTTGGTGCTGAGTGTCCCTTCTGTAGCTACCGTTCTTCTATGCTGAAGACCTGTCCATGCTCTGGGCTCCTGTCCATCTGTGCTTGGACTCCATCCGTGCTGAGTGCTCCATCCGTGCTTAGTGCTCCATCCGTGCTGAGTGCTCCATCCGTGCTGAGTGCTCCGTCCGTGCTGAGTGCTCCATCCGTGCTTAGTGCTATGTCCGTGCTGTATTCTCTATCAGTGCTGAGTGCTCCATCGTGCTGAGTGCTCCACCCATGCTGCATGCTCCACCCATGCTGCGTGCTCCACCTGTGCTGTATTCTCCACCTGTGCTGCATGCTCCACCCATGGTGTATTCTTCACCCGTGCTGTGCGCTCCATCTGTGCTGCATTCTCCATCCGTGTTGTGTGCATCATCCGTGCTGCGTGCTCCATCCGTGCTGTGTGCTCCATCTTTACTTCCATCCATATCATGGACCCCTGTCAGTACTGTGGGCCCCACCCATGCTGAGGACCCCTGTCAGTCTGTGATATGGGCTCCTATCTGTGCTATGGCTCCCATCTGTCCATGCTGTGGACCCCCGTCAGTCCCTACTGTGGGCCCCCTTCCCTGCTATAGGCTCTTGTCAATGCTGTAGACCCCCGTTCATGCTGTGGGCTTCCATCTCTGCTGGCAGCCATCTCTGCAGAGGCCATCGGCCAGCCTCTCCTGGAATGGAGACCCGACACTAGATGCCGCCCTCACTAGCTACCTGTTGTGCTATGCCTTTTCCTGGAAACCCCACATTCCAGGGGTGTCTGCACATTATTGTGTGAAATATGGTCAAGAATAGCCATGTGTATTAAAGAATAGCCATGACTTCATGGTGGAGGTTGGCTTAGTACCCCAGCTCTCAAAGGACATTTCCCTCAGCCTAGAATGGGATTCAGATCACTTGACTGTCTAGATGTGAACATTTAAGTATGCTGAAAAAGTCAGAGAATCGAGAATGGTCTGCATTGTCCCGATTCAGCTGGGGAACGCACCACTGCAGGCTTTATTAGTGAACGGCGCTCCTCACCAGTCCTTAGCCGCTGAGTTGGCTCAGTGAGAGCAAGAGCATCACACTCAAATTTATGAACCTGGTGACAAAACCTTTTCCTGCCTTTGCCAAGGAGCGGATACATGTTGAACACTTCTACCTGGACTCGTACCTGTCAGGCCTTGTGGGTCTGGCACAGTTTGCGCACATGGCCTTGGGTTAGTTTCATACTTGGCTGACCGTGAAAACAGGTGCAGTAGAGCAATTGAGTTGGCCCTAGTTTTCATTCACCATGTGAACGACGACTTTTATTTGTCTCTTTCTGCGATGCTCATCCTACCGTGGACATGTTAAATGTGTGCTGGACTATTCAGTATGTGTCGCTTTTGCTTAGTTGTAGGCCTAGAGTTTGTCTTGAAAGTTGACATCTGAGTCTTCTCTTGTGGGTGTCCAAATGTCTAGGGAAGTCATCCCTGGTGGATGCTGCTTGCTGCAGCCTGTCCCCCATGCGTGCTGCATGCTGAAGTGTGTGCCCTGTAGACTCTGTCTGCTGCAGCCTGTCCTCTGTGGATGCTAACTACTGAACATCCCCCACAGATGCTGCCTGCCGCAGCCTGTCCCCCATGGACACTGTGTGCTACAGCCTGTATTCTGTGGACGTTGCATGCTGCAGCCTGTCCCCATGGACACTGCATGCTGCAGCTTGTCACCTGTGGATGCTGCATGCTGCAGCCTGTATTCTGTGGACGCCACATGCCGCAGCCTGTCCCCCATGGACGCCGCATGCTGCAGCCTGTCCCCCATGGATGCCGCATGCTGCAGCCTGTCCCCCATGGACGCCGCATGCTGCAGCCTGTCCCCATGGACACTGCATGCTGCAGCTTGTCACCTATGGATGCTGCATGCTGCAGCCTGTATTCTGTGGATGCCGCATGCTACAGCCTGTATTCTGTGGATGCCGCATGCCGCAGCCTGTCTCCCATGGACACTGCATGCTGCAGCCTGTCCCCATGGACACCGCATGCTGCAGCCTGTCCCCCATGGACGCCGCATGCTGCAGCCTGTCCCCATGGACACTGCATGCTGTAGCCTGTTCCCCCATGGACACTGCATGCTGCAGTCTGTCCCCATGGACACCGCATGCTTCAGCCTGTCCTCCATGGGCACTGCATGCAGCAGCAGGTCTTGTGCTTACCTGCTAGAATTTCTACTCCCCGAGGGCCAGGTTAGTGTTTTTGGCAAGGGTCAGCAATTGCTGTGTTTCTCCTCACACTTGGTCAGTAAGTGTCCGCTGCACAGCAGTGCTGGAGGGTCAGAGCGTCACAGGGGCTTCAGAGTAGGAACTTTTGGCTTCACAGCTACAGAACACCTGCCCCCCTCTGCTTGAGAACGAGATGATGACAAGTTCATGGAATCCTATCAGACTTCAAATAACTATTGGCAAAGAACGTTACCAGCCTATCAGGCCTCCTCATTTGAGACCATCTTAAGGCCCATGACTGCCATATCCACGGACGAGAGGTGCTGGCCCTCCTCCTCGCCATTCTCCAGAGTGACCAGGTCGATGGGCTTGTCGCAGTTTATCTAATGCAGCCTTCGCTTGCTCCATCAGAGTCACAGCGAGTCAGAGAGCTATGCACGGGGACGGGATGTGCTGCAGACCAGGATGGGAGTCCTGGGTGTCGATTCTAGTTTGGCATATGATTCTCCTCATTGATATTGGCCTCTCAGAGAAGTTAATGACTGAATAAACATAATATTAAAACTGCAGCCAGCAGAGCTTGGGGTCTGGCCCCCTGTTTGAGTGGTGAGGTCCCAGCTCACCCTGGGTCCTTATTACATCTCCATGCCATGTTTGCTTTAGTAGTCAATCTGTTTTCAGATTCATCACAAGATGGGTGGAAGGTCCTGTTCTCAAAGGTACGGTGACCACAGTCTCAGAGAGTATTTGGCTGCAGAGAAATAGTCTCTGAGCACAGGGGAGGTGAAGCCACAAGGAACTGCCAACTTCCAGGAGGGGGGAGCACGAGGATTGGGGGGCCCTGAAGCTGCAGGCTCCCCTCCATGCTGAAGACCGCCTTTCCCGTGAGCACACTGGGCAGATGCTCGACTCTGTTACATGCGCTAGGAACAGGCAAGAATCTCTAATATCCACAATAATGTGTTTCCTTGGGAAAGTGAAGGTAACATCCTTGGAAGAGCAGCTCAGAAAACGAGAACTGAGACCACTAGTTGCCTGCTCGGCACATGTCACCCTGGTTTCAGCCTGGACACTGCCTGCTGGCCCACTGTTCCGACAGCAGCCCTACTGCTGGGTGTGGGCGCTGTGCTATCTGTGGGCGAGTGGAGGCGCCCTTGGGTGCTTTCATCAAGCTAGGCTCGTCTGAGCTCCTGCCGCATCGCTGGACTGTGGTTGGCCACGGGGGCCTGTCCCCAGGGACTGAGGCCGCCCATGTATACTGAGGAGCGGTCAGGAGATTCTAGGTCAGAGGCTAAAGATGCCAATTAGTAAAGTCGGTGATACCACCTTACCCCAGGAAATCTTCAGGGGTACAAACTGGTCAGGTCTGTTCAGGTGGAAACCACTCTATTGAGCTGTACCTTGCTGGCTCTGATAAGGTTCTGAGGAGATGCAAATACTATGTGTGTGTGCACGTGTGTGTGTGTATATGGGTATGTATCCGCATGCATGTGTGTGTGTGTGTGCGCGTGCATGCATGCACGTGTGTGTGCTGTGTGGGTTGACACGAATTCTGAACATGAAGGTAGAATCTTACTGTTGTGGTTTCCATGTAACTGGAGCCCAGATACCCCTTTGAGTTCTGGGATGCAGGAAAACCTCTCCAAGAGAAAGATGTCTCCTCTCAGCAGTAAAGAACGAGACAAAGAGAGAGAGAGAGAGAGAGAGAGAGAGAGAGAGAGAGCGAGCCAGATTGGGTGAAGATTGCACACACCGATGAGGGCATCTATTTGTCCTCAGATGCTGGAGCTTCTAATTCTAGGGTCAGACTGACTTCCGTCACCCACAGGCTCTCCTGGGTTTCAGGCTGCACATGGCACACAGTAGGACTGCTCAGCCTAAAGACTGTGTGAACCACTCCCCAGCTCTCCAGAAACTCCACTGAAACTTGATGAAGAATTCTTTGAGCTTGGCCTTTCTGGAGGGAATTAGAGTCATGGTTTCCTGAGATTCTGTGAGGCAGCAGGGGAGCACACAGTAAGGCAGCAAGAGAACGTGCAGAGAGATGAGAGGGCACAAGGTGAGGCAGCAGGGGAACGCACAGTAAGGCAGCAAGAGAACGTGCAGAGAGATGAGAGAGCACAAGGTGAGGCAGCAGGGGAGCGCACAGTGGGGCAGCAGGAGGGCGCGCACTGAGTTAGTGAAGGAGCATGCAAGGACATGCTTAGCAGGGACGGTCCCATGGGTCGCTGTCTTTGCCAGATGATGCTCGACACAGGATGGGCGTCCACTGACTTGCTGGTGTCCGCCCCAGCTGACTCTAGATGCCAGCTAGGACCTAATGGCTGCTGAGCCCCATAACTGTGCTCCTCGGGACCGCTGGTCAACCCTGACTTCAACATCTGTCTCTGACTCCACTTTGAGATACTCAAAGGCTCTGCTGCCTGTGGACAACCCACTTCATTAGGAAACAGAAGGGAAGCCAATAGGTACTTCTTCAGGACAGAAGCTTGCTCTGCTACCTGCTAACCAACATTCCTGATTCAGGGGGAACTAGGAAGTCTAAGAAGGCAGCTGCAGCCTGCAAGCCCCATCCTTCCTTCCTTTTTCTGGAATCTCCAAGAAAGAAGCAAGCTTGGGGTTCTCTTAGCAGGACTTCACCAAGGCTGTCTGCCTCCCCGAGTCTTAAAAATGCAACTGAGATCAGGGTTCTTAAATTAGAATGCTTAGACTTTCTGTGGAAACAATTTCCTTTTAAAATGTGTTTTCATTTCCGTAAGAGTCCAAGTGAATTTCTCTTACCAGTTATGAAGACTAATTACTTTGCAAGAAGTCATCTGCAATGCAAATACGCCCCCCTTCCTCCTATGTTTAGCCTCTTAGGTCAGCGCTCCTCAAAGTGGGACCTAAAAATATATTCCCAGAATGCCCTCTGTCACCTGCAGAGGCCAAGCAGAACTCAGGCTGGGGAAGAGGCTGTGGGGGAGACCAGTTGCCCACTGTGCAGACTATCTGCCGAGCAGAATTCAGAACATGCCACGGCCAGGTTCTTACGATCTTCTAGAACAGGCCAATGCCCAGGCCACCCGTGCCTGTCCTCAGCTGCCATGTCCCGCTTACTTCTGAATGGGCCTTTTGTGTTGCTGCACTCTAGCTGCACCGTTCACTTTGGGGGTTGGCACGCATGTTCACACATGAGACAGCATGCCACAGGCGCTCAGACACCATGCAAAGGAAGAGCCTTGGGAGTGACACTAGTGCAGCAGAGGATGCTGACGCTTCCTTCAGATATGTGAAGGGGAGGGGCAGGAATTTCCTAGAATTTGTTCTCTTAAGCTCGAGTGGCGTTGTATTAGGCGTGAGGAAACATGCTTCTGTGGGAAGAGATGGCCTCCTGCCTCGAAGGAGCAGTGAGGTCTGATTGCAGATGTGGGCCTGCAGATGTTGTGACACTTGCTGGCCATGGGCAAAGTCTGTCCTGATCCCCGTTGAAAACTGTGGTAAGTGACAGCACCTGGGCAGGCTGCATCCGTGTGGTGGAGGCCTGTGTCTGTGTGCCTGGCTCTGGCGTTTATAACCCATGCATTACCCTCAGTCATGGCACAAAGAGATCTCCTGCTTTCCTTGATCTTCAGCTCCTAACGTTGGGGAAAGGTATCAGGACCCCACATGTGCAGACATCCTATGGTCATGAAGGACCTTGGACAGGGAGTCAGCTTAGAGGAACATGCATCTGCACTGTCCAGGCTGCCATGTGACTCATTGCAGATGCATTAATCATCAGCAGGCACGGGCTGTCTACAGTGCTTGAGCTGCTCCCACAGGGCCTTATGCTACCCCACCTGTGGAAAACAAGGGCTGGGCTTGCTGGAGGTCTTCCCTGCCATGAGAAGTGGCAACTGAGGCGGGTGCCTTTGCACTGTCCCCTGTAAAGCTGTGATTGAGTTTGGTTGTCTCACATGAGGACAGGTCCTTGCAGGAGAGCACACTTGCTGGCACGCAGGGTCCTGCTGGCATATGCAGACCCAAGCAGGAACATCTGAATCCACGTTGTGCGTCTTTCTTGGACCAGAGACAGAATTCAAACAATGGAGGAGTTGACTGTGAAAGATGAGCTGTGGCTGCTAGCTGCACCCTGTTTTCCATCTTAACAAGCGCCCATTTGATCTCACAGTCCTTGATTGATAATGTGCAGCTCATGACCCCAGGGCTGTGGAATGGCTGGGAAGCCCCCAATACTGGACATGGTGTGGGTGTCAAAGAAGGGTAGACTCAGGGAAAAACCCCTGCCAGGTACAGCTGAGGTTGGCAAGTTATGAGAACAGAGGCCACAGAAGTGTTGTCTAGCATCACGTGGCCCTGAGCTTGTGAGTATGAACCTCAGGGCTGAAGAAGCCAGAGCAGAAGGCTGGGGCACCGTACAGCTGAGACTCAGAGAGGCAGGAAGCCAGAGCCTCAGGGAGACAGGTCCCAGCTATGCCCACAGTGCAGGTGGGTTAGCCCAGCAGTGAGCCAGCATAGCTGCATCTTCAGGGGGACACAGCTCTTAAGCCACGGGGCTCCTGTAGTGGGCTGTGGAGTTCTCTTCAGCTTTCTGATCCAGAATCAAAGCCCCCGGCCTGCATGACCTCTTCTGAGCCTTGTTAGGTGGCTCTTGTGTACAGTGAAGGTGGATAGGCTCAGAAGGCTCCTGGGGTCAGGAGGAGGACAGTGAAGAAGACCTGGAAGCACTGGTTGAGCAAGCCACATTTCTAGAATCTGCCTTCACGATTATCATGGCTTATGCATCCACTCACCTGCAGACTCTCCCTCGGAAACTATGGATGAGAGTTGATGTTTAAATCACTTCTTTATCTTGGTTGGCCCAAGGGAAGTGCGCATTGCTTTGCACTGCCCAAGCCTCTGAGTGGTGTGAGTAAGGCGCCCTCCTCTCTCAAGCTCAGGGACCCTCCTGCCCAGCCGGCCTCCCTTCCCCACCCCCTTTGTCTTTGATGAGCTGCTGACATCTCAGATCTGATATCAGGTCTGAGCTAACCGCCCTGACCCCACTCTAACTGTGGAAATTCCACGTTCACAGCCTGTCTGCAGTCGTGGAAACCACAAAGACTGAATCTCTGGTAGATAGTCCACTGTCTCACATGCACGGGGCATCTGCGAAGGATCAATAAGCATCCTAAACCACTCTGTGCTATACTCCCTGCGGGTAATTTGGAGACGTCCCTTGACCCCTTGTTTCCGTGTACACATTACTGCTCTGCCATACACCTCTGATCATACCAACCCCACGATGACAGGAGTTTGTCTTCTATTGTGGGGGTGACAAGGGTTTGTCTTTTACTGTGGGCACATACGGATTTCGCAGTTGACTGTGCTGGGAGATGTACCCGCTGGAGCCAATGCAAAGCGACACTCGGGGTGAGAGAGGGAGGTTCCTCTATGGAGCTCCTGCCTCCTGATGACCGGTTCACCCATGGCTCCTCTGCGCAATTTCACATCAAGCCAAATGAAACCATCTTTCCCCTGCTGGAGCTCTGTGGTCGGACTGTGGGAAAGTGTCCTAGACTACGCTGGCAGTGACTCTTTGATTCACTATTCATGCATTTTCCCCCACACCAGATTTCAACGCCTTGTTTGAGGCAATAAAGAAGAGTCTCCCCCCATAAAATATGACAGCTAGTGTAGCTCAGTTTTAAAAAGAAACTTTGACAAACAATTCGTCTTTCCAGCTCTTTGACTCCTAATCCATCAGAGCCCAAATTTCTGCTAAATCATTTAATAGTCACTGTTCCTTGGATAAAAGCCCCACCAGTGCACTGAATGGTGAGTGGTAGTTTGATGGAATCTCGAAGGATGAAACTATGGACTTCCCATGGGTCTGGAGGTCACGGTTCCTAGTGGGTGCGTTTCCAGGGCAGAAGGAACATGCTGTTGGCTTGGACTCTGGGAGCCTTTCAGGGGAAGGCTATTTTGTGCCAAAAGTGGAGCTGTTTCCATTGAGGGAGAGAGTGGAATTCTAGGACAGCCCAAGGCTGAAGCAAGGTAGAACCGAAGGAAACCCTGGTCGTGGCTGGCAAGTCTTGTTAGACAGTTTTGTGTGGCTGTGTCCAAGGCCTGCAGAAGGCTTCCCTACTAAGGGTGTGGTGCATAGTGATTCTCAGAAGGTCGCATAGGGGAATCTCTTACATGTCTGGGATGCAAGGCCCTCATAGCGGGGTGAGGCAGGGTGGGGTGGCCCAGGCGGGACAGCCCAGGGTGGGCCTGTACAGTGTAGCATAGGGCACCTGAAAGGGACTCTCATTTCCATTCAGTGGCACCATCCACACGCTGTGGAGCAATAAGTCAGTAACATACAGTGAGTAATATTGACTGGGGCAGTTAGCAATTCACTTCTGTCTCTGTAGACTTTTTAAACTTACATTTTTGGTTAATCCAAGCCAAGCTAGGACTGAGCTAGAACCCACTGAAACAGTCTAAAGAAAAGACTGTGTCTTCTTTGTGAGCCTTCTTGGTTTTCTTTCACCCCATGAATACACCTGTATCCCATGCTGGACACAGAAAACATCGGTGTATGACGAGGTTTCAGGTCACAGTCATTTAAAGGCCTGGATCATTTCCATTCAACTTTTCTAAACTAAGCTTTCAAATAGCTTCTTGTGGAGGAACATTGCTGTGGAAGTGTCTGCATGGCCGAAGATGGGGAGGCTGTGCAGAGATGGGAGGTACTGGCAGGGGGCTGACCCCACCCAGGGGCCTAAGCCTGGGCGACAGTGTGGTGGCCAGCGACTGGCCTCGCCCAGGCTGCCTGAGAACAAGAGCCGTGTGCAGGCTGCTCAGGAGCAGGCGCGACTCCAGTGACCTCCCTGTTTTCTCACAGTTGCTTTATCTTTAATATTTTTCGAGGTGGGTCCCCTGCATCTTAGGATGATCTGAGACATGCTGTGTAGCCCTAGACTGTTCTGAACTTCCAGTCGTCCCACCTCTACCTGTGGAGTGGGATGGTAGGCACGGGCCACCATGGCAAGCGTGCCTGGGCTTCGTGTCCGCAGGGCAAGGGTCTGGCTCCTGAGCTATGTCCACCCCTCCCCGTGCTGTGTGTTGCTGTGTGTTGCTGTGTGTGTTGCTGTGCGTTGCTGTGTGCTGCTGTGTGTGTTGCTGTGTGTTGTTGTGTGTGTTGCTGTGTGCTGATGTGTGTGTTGCTGTGTGTTGTTGTGTGTGTTGCTGTGTGCTGCTGCGTGTGTTGCTGTGTGTTGCTGTGTGCTGCTGTGTGTTGTTGTGTGTGTTGCTGTGCATTGCTGTGTGTTATTGTGTGTGTTGTGTTGTTGTGCGTTGCTGTGTGTTGCTGTGTCTTGCTATGTCTTGCTGTGTGTGTTGCTGTGCATTGCTGTGCATTGCTGTGTGCGTTGCTGTGTGTTGCTGTGTGTTGCTGTGTGCTTGCTGTGTGCTTGTTGTGTGTTGCTGTGTGCTTGCTGTGTGCTTGTTGTGTGTTGCTGTGTGCGTTGCTGTGTGTTGCTGTGTGCTTGCTGTGTGCTTGTTGTGTGTTGCTGTGTGCTTGCTGTGTGCTTGTTGTGTGTTGCTGTGCGTTGCTGTGCGTTGCTGTGTGTCTTGCTATGTGTTGCTGTGTGTGTTGCTGTGCATTGCTGTGCGTTGCTGTGTGCGTTGCTGTGTGCGTTGCTGTGTGTTGCTGTGTGTTGCTGTGTGCTTGCTGTGTGCTTGTTGTGTGTTGCTGTGTGCTTGCTGTGTGCTTGTTGTGTGTTGCTGTGTGTTGCTGTGTGTTGCTGTGTGCTTGCTGTGTGCTTGTTGTGTGTTGCTGTGTGCTTGCTGTGTGCTTGTTGTGTGTTGCTGTGTGCATTGCTGTGTGTTGCTGTGTGCTTGCTGTGTGCTTGTTGTGTGTTGCTGTGTGCTTGCTGTGTACTTGTTGTGTGTTGCTGTGTGTTGCTGTGTGCTTGCTCTGTGTGTTGCTGTGTGTTGCTGTGCATTGCTGTGCGTTGCTGTGCATTGCTGTGCGTTGCTGTGTGCGTTGCTGTGTCTTGCTGTGTCCTTTGTTTCGCTGGTTTCTTTGAGTGGGGAGAGATGTTGAACCCCCCTCCATATCTGGTAAGCTATGGCCCCACCTTCTCCATACTGTCTGACTCTAACACCCATGAGAAAGTCTATAGTCTGCCTGCAAACAGGGCTTTCAAGAAAACAGAGTGAAGGAAATCTGGGACTCTGGCTATAAAAATAATCCATCGAGTATGTTATTTAGTGGCTACACTAGTAAGATCATACCACTGCCACGTTTTTCTCCTTTCGGGAGCAGCTCGCCCGCCATGGATCAGCCTGTTCAGGTAACAGAACACTTCTGACGGCTAATTCAGGAATAGCACAGCTTCTCCTGGCGGGTCCAGAAGCCGAGCGCATAAGGTGAAGACGCAGGATACGCAGTGTCCACAGCCTGCACTGGCTATCACGCAGTGGAAGGGACTAGGCTCTGTGGGGTGGCTTTCTGGGGTCTGCTTAGGAAGGGAGGTAATGGCTCTACCCTCATGATCGAATCACCCCCACTCCCAAGTGCTTCACCTCCCAACACTGTGATCTCAGGGGTGAGCTTTCAGCAGTAGAATCAGGTGCAACACAGATTTATACTGCATCAGACCCCAAGGGCATCAGGGGTAGATGAGCCCCAAGTTTACACACCACTAAAGAGGAGTATACCAGAAAAACTAGGCATAAAGCTTCCTTTCTACTGAAGATTTTAATTTGTGCATATATGTATTCCTTAAATCTGTGTACCTGTCAGATACACATAGATATGCATATATTTGCATATATTATATACACATTAATAAGCATGTCTCTAACATTTCTCTGCTGAAAATGTTCTTTCTCACTCACTTTTAAGCTCAGACTAGCAGATGTCTTCAATCTTCCTCCCACCATGGGAATCTCAGACCTCTCCAGGGACCTTATGTAGCATATTGCCACATGGGTCAGTCAGAGTTAGGTGGGTCCCCAGTGTGATGTGGAGTCCAGCCTTTTTCTGGACAGCTTGAGTTCAGCTGTTCAGACACCTTAGATGGGTCATGTCGGATGATCTCTCCTCCCTCTCTGGTGTTTTGGGACCCTGGACATTCTTTCCTTTTCTCCTATGGTGTTTTGGGGGCATAGACTCTATTACAGCTCCCTTCAGCTAGGGGCTGAGGTGTGACAGGCTGCAACAGACACAGGGGTGTGGGCCCTGGTCACATGCTGGCAACTACAACCACAGCAATGTCTTGCTGGATTAGAGGTGATGGTAAGGGGTTGGCATTGATAGTGAGGCGTGTTGTGTTTCAATCTCTTCCTATAAGCAAAAAGTAAACAAAAACATCATCTTAGAATTGATGGCCCATCAAGGGTGGACCTGGCCAGCGTCTGTCTTGCTCTGCGGAGACCAGGGTGGAGAGGCGAGTGGAGCACCCATGTGGCTGCCTGGCGCATCAGGCGCCGGCCCAGAGCTCTGTGTTGCTGCTGTGGGTGGCCGTGTCTGTGGAAGTGTGTGCCCTTCGCAGAGTAGAGGCAGCAGCACCTGGCGCTAGGCAGGACTTTGGGCTCTGCTTGCTCCGAGCCTCTTTCCCCAAAGTTCAATGTCACTCAATCCTTGGTGGCAAAGCTCTGAGCCGTACACATTTCTTTTAACGGGAAGTGTGAGTCTTTATTTTTGGACACAAAACTCAGTCCTTGGACAAGCATTCAGACAGATCCTCACTGTGGTTTGAATTTCCGCCCAGGAGCCCTTGTAGACACGGCTTGAATTTTACACTCACGCCACACCACCAACAAAGCTGCAAACAAACACAAAAGCACGCAATGGCTTAGGATTCTTCTTCTATTGCTCTTGCCCTCTCCTGGGTCTCTCTCTGCTTCTTCCTCTCCTCCTTCCTCCTCTTCCCATTCCTCTCCTTTCCCTTCCTAGGGGCAATTGTGCCCTCCATACCCACCTGATATGATGCTTGACTTTTGCTCGGACCACAGTGGTGGAACTGGCATAGCGTGGATGAAAACCTCAGAAAACATGAGAAAAGTTCGTCCCTCTAATGCTATCTCTGGGGGACTTTGTCACAAAGATGGGAAGCTACCATGTGGCATATGAGCTGTGCTGGAAACTCTCCAGCAAATAATGCGTGGTGACTTCTTGGGGCAGAGTGAGCGTCAGGCCGTGACTAGTGTGGTCTTTGATGATGACCACAGACATGCTGATCACACAGCACAGCAGCAAATAAGTAGAAAGAGAAACAAATTGTTGCAGTCGCCTGCACAGTTGCTGATAAATGATCATGAAACGGCTTAAGGGAACAAGAGGTTTATTTTCTTACCGATAGTCTAGTTACAGTCTGCCCAGCTTGACGGGAGAGCACGCACCAACACCAGGCCGAGGGAACTGGCCACACCATCTCTATGCAATGGTCGAGAGAGGGACGATCTTTACTTGCCAGACCAGCATGCCTAGTCAAGTGTACACAAGGATGCCGATCTCTCAACCAGCTCTCCATGATTTATCCAGGGCCTAGTCCCACCCACCATGAGCTGGGCCTTCCCCAGCAGCTAGACAATCTCCTGTAGGGTTGCTCTGGGGTTAACTCAACTACTTATTCTCCACAAATGTGCCCAGAGCTCAAACCCTCAACTGTCAAGTTGACACCTGTGCCTAACCATGACACAAATGATGCATTAACCAACGGGCAAAGACTGCAATAGACATCTTACCAAAGAAGCACACGAGGAGCCAGCAGGAGGAGCCAGAGGGTGGCAAGGGGTGGCCAATCAGAGGAAAGCAAACATGTGGGATTTTACCTCATTCCTGAGCAATGGACGTTCACTGAAGAGAACAGAGTTGAAAGGTGCCGTCGAGGATGCTGAGGAAGACTCAGAGAGAAAGGGCCAGATTGCTCTGTTGGCCTGAGTTGACGTGAGTGCTGTGGAAAGCACTAGGGTTTCCTAAAGTTCTGAACATAGACCGTCATGATCTCTTTCTGGGCGTTAGTTCCAAGTAAACGAGATGAGCACAGAGAAGGGCTTTTCACAGACCTCCTCTCTGAGTAGTTCCTCGGTCCTCACAAGGTTCCCCTCCCTCTCCCCGCCCCTGTCCCCTGTCTCTCCTGACCTCTGCCTGTTCTTAGTTTGGTTTGTGAATTTCCAGGCTCAGAAGCACATCCAGTGCTCTGTGAGGCTTTCTCTGGGCTCTCTGTGGCCGCAAATGCTGCTGGCTGCGCCCTCTGCTTGCGGTGTCCCGAGATAGCTTCCCTCACACCCTGTGTCTGCAGCTGCTCTGCCCCATCCGGCCTCTGATCCAACTCTGTTCTATTCTCTGGGCTGCTTGGAGATGCGCTTTGCCTGAAGATTCTTGGTGACATTTTTGAAAGGCTAATTGGAAGAGTACATTTTTCAGTATTTTCGAGAAGGCTCTTCCCTCAGCTGGAGAGAAATATTGGACATTCCCTAAAGCAAGCACAGGACAGAACTGGATTCACACAGTGCCCAACACCTGGACTTGTGTCACTAGGAACCGTGAAGTGTGAAATCCAGAATTCTCTTCCATTTCTGCATTGAATAATTGCTTCTGGGAAGAGTTCTTTCTCTCTAAACTATAGCACAAGCCTGTCGGCTGCTTTGTTCTGGGTACAGCTTGCCCAGAAAATTGGAACTATGCAACTGAGGCTGCATTGTGGAACTGGCTGTGCACAGAGGTATAGCAGAGCTTGGAAGGGCAAGGAAGTGAGAGGGGATGGACAATGGGCTTGGGGACCGCTGCCTGGTGAGGTACCACTAGCATTAAAGCAGGAGTTTGAAAGAAACAGCTAGGCTTGATGAGGGACAGGCCCCAAGCACCTGCTTTGTCCTGGCAGCGGGGCTGTGTGACGGCTCCACTTGCCTGTCATCTAGGGTGGACAGCAGACCTCCAAAGAAAAGGTTCTCAGGGCCGTGAGCCTGTCCCGAGCTGTGCCGTGCTGATGTTGGAGGTTTAGCCGGTGTATCAGGGCTGTGCTTGGCTCCCTCTGCCCTGACTGACTTCTGTCATCAGAGGCTGCTGCAAACAGCCCAGGTGAGTGTCCTGCCAGCTCCTGAGATGTCCTGGAGCCCAGACACATGGCCTGAGGACCTTGTGTCTTGGGAAACTGCAGCAAAGCAGGGCCAGGTGATTGCCTCTCTGCGCTTGGCGCCCCCAGGCTCCCTCACTCCCAAGGCCATGTGTTAAGCGGAAGGTCATGTAGCTGGGGGATAAGGAATAGGATGCATGCATAGAGAAGATATACTTTCCATGAAAGCAGTGCAAGACTTCCATGGAGAACCTTGAAGGATCATGTGGCGCCTCTAAGGATGACCTGGAATCTTCATGAGTGACATGAGCCTTCATGGGCCTTCACATATGTCGTGAGCCTTTATGTACGGCACGGAGACTTCATGGATGAACTGTAGCCTTCATGGACATTCTCTCAAGGGAAAAGACTGCAGATTTGGCTGTGAGGGGAACAGCTTCCTCTGGAGAGTTTGTGGGCTCCTTTCTCTGTTTCCAGACAACTGAGCCCTGGAGCCCTCGCTGCAGCCAGCAGACCTCAGCCCGGCAGCCCGCACCTGAGAGCCTGGTACCTCAAACCCGTGGATCTGAGACTCTCAGGCTCACACCTGTGGATGCCACTACGTGGACTTTGGAAGGGGAGTAGACCAGTGGGTCTGTGTGGAGCACTCTGATAATCTCATTGTGCAACTACAATTGATTGAAAAGATGAAAATGTAGGTCTTTCTTCAAAATGACCTCCACATGTTCCAAGAAAAGGGTCTCCTAACAAAAGGATGCTAATTATTGAAGATGGTGCCTTGCACGGTAGATGGGGGACTTTTGCCATTCATACAGCTAAGTGTAGGATGCTTATATATGCTGCCCTTTGGGCTTCACTTCTTTGATGTGGTACTGAAGTCTGACCTGGGAGATATTTACCCCCCCCCCCATGTCCACAATCTACAAGCCACAGTCCCTTTGGGCATTGGTCTCCGGGTCTTTACCAGCCTTCCCTCACCCCACCCTCTGCTCCACTTTCCACTCAGCTGCCCTCCTTTCTTTCCCTAGTGTTGATAATTCCCTAACACCTCTGGCTGTTCAATCTAAGCACTAAATAGCTTCCCAGCTGGATGTCTCTCAGTGCCTCGGGCCTGGCCCGTCTGGCCTGCGTGTGTTGTCTGCAGAGGCACCTGGCTCTGGTGTTTGGTGATTTGACCTGCTTCCCCTAGCAGCATGTACCCTCCATGTGGCACAATCTCTGTCTTACCCCACTGTCAGCTGGGATGGATTCATTCCTTCACACTCACATAGCCCTTCCTAATGTCTCGTCTTAGATGTACCTTCGAATTGCCATTTAAAAACAATGTTAATTTAGTGTGCTTCCCCCATCTGCCCTCCACCTACCCAGTGATGTATGCAACTATAGTTAGCAAATACACTTGGGACCTATGCATTGTGAGTAGATTGTGTCTGTATTTATCTGATTTATCCCTTTTCTTCCTTAGAATTCTCTTAATAAGTCATATGGCTTTATTTGCTTTGTTAATTAAAAAATTATTGAGAGATAGACAGAGAGAATGCACATGTATGCCATGCCACACAGGTAGAGGTCAGAGCACAACTTTTGGAAGTCAGTTTTCTCTTTCTATCATGTGGGTGTCTGGGGGGGGTTAACTCAGATAGATAGGTTTGGAAACTGGCACCTTGACTACTGCTGTCTTACTGGCCTTACAGTTAAGTTTGGATGATCCATTTAGACATTTAAACACTTTCTAGGAATGCGGCTCTGCCCCAGGAGCAAACGTAGCTTTTCCACTTTCCTGCCCAATAATCCAGAAAGATGTCCAGCACCAGCTAGAAGTGTTGCAATGGGTTGGGGGAGAGAGACAAGGAGCAGGCCTGCTAGAGTAAGGAGCCCAGGCCTCTGTGTGTGTGTGTGTGTGTGTGTGTGTGTGTGTGTGTGTGTGTGTGTGTACACCTATGTGAGAGTGTGCATATGAGTACTAAATGTATTCATGCACACCTGTGAGGCCGGGACCACTCACCCCTTCCTTCTGCACACAGCACAGACATAGGACAGTCCTGTGGAAAAGCAGGATTTGAGGGGCTAAGATCTGCTGTCATTTGTACCCAGCACCACGAGGGAGGCTGAGTTTCTCGGAAAACAGAAGCTGGTTGCGGCCATCAGAAGCCCGGCAACTGGTCGAGGCCATGAGAAGCAGCTCCCAGGCACGGCAGTCAGTCAGAGATCATTCATGGGCCCTCTGAGGTCCTGATCCTGCGTGGGGTGCTGTTTCTCCCCAGCTGCCTCATTCGGTTGGATTTTCAGTTTACCTGGTTGATCCTACTCTGAAATCAATTTTTGTCTTATTAACAAAATAGGTTATTTTTTCAGTAATTAAAATCACCGGGCAATTGAATTTGTTTACAATGTCAATGGAAGCATGTCCAGGGCTCCAGAGGGTGCTGGGGTCACCTGCTCCAGCTTCAATGATGAAGAGTGAGGGGCTCCTCAACCATCAGACCTGGCTCCTGTGTGGGCACTCACAGAGCACCCCGCTGAGAAGACATGAGCAGGCACCACTGAAACGCGCGTCCTGAGAGATGGGCATTTAGTCTCCACGAGACATCATCATCCTTTGGAATTGATAATTTGTTTATTTTTTTCTTCATGAAGCATCCCCAAAAGTAAACCACCTTGCACTTCAGATGACAATGCTAATTGTGAATTACTGACAGAGGCCTGGAGGTGACGGTGTCAACAGCCCCCCCCCAAACTGTGAAAAGCCTTTAACTGTTTCAGCCTGCAAGTGTCTGGGCGACCTTTAACTATTAGTGCCGGCTTCGGGGGCCTGTGCATTGCTGCGTGCGGGGAGCAGTCAGCAATCAGGAGCCTTCGTACCTGCCGTGGTGGTGGTGGGGGGGTGACCTCAGCACCCACAAGCCTAGAAAACTAGAAACACACCCAAGGCTAAGCTGGAGCACAGAGACTCAGGGATGGACCCTAGAAGTGACCTGTACCTACATCAGGACCCTCAGCATTGGCTCTATCACATAAGCAATTTAAAGCTCTGCACGGCTGGATTTTGTCTATAGAAAGCTTATTTTTCAAGATGAGAATGTGCAGCACCTTGGTATAGGTCCAGTGGGGCTCTGAACCAAGCATTGACCTCATCCATATAGAGCAAGGTGGGGCCCACACAGTGAGACAGATTCTGAAAACATGGAGACGCTTCCAGACTTATGCATGCATGGGTTTCCAATACCTACGTACATGCGGTAAGCTATCCAGGATGGCATTCCTTTTAAAACTCATGAATTGTTTTTATGCAATTTTTCACTGAATATTTTGGACTTGAATGAGAATCTGAAACCTTGGGAATAGACGTTTCAGATGGAGGTGCTATCTTTCTGATCTGGGGACACAAGGCTCCCTCTGCATATTTCGGAAGATGTCACGTGTTTTGATGATCTCCCTTGTTGCTTCATAGGTTCACTGGGGGCTCTGCACGGATGACTGAGTATCGAGGAAGACAGTTTCTAGGCCTGCTCACAGACAAGGGAGGGTGTCAAGGAGGCCCAAGGGCCAGCAGCTCTGTCTTGTTTGGGTTCTAAAGGAGGGGTGGGGGTGCCAAGTGTCAGGGTAACCCCAGAAACTGATGGCCCAGGCCTTAGGAGAACTGGGAAGGCCTCTAAGAGGTCATGGGATTTGGTCATGCATTCAAATAAAGTTTAATTAGGTAGGATTGAGGTGGGGCGAGAGAGAGGTTACAGGACACAGGAGTGTGCTGTCGAGATCAGGGATGTGTCAGGCAGCGGGGAGAACACAGCTCTGCTGTCTTGAGAAGCCTGCCACGGAAGGAGCAAAGGCTCTCAGGTCAGAAGGACTTCAGCAGCCAGCCAGGAGCAGTCCCAGGTGAATGTCAGGGTAAGAGAAAAGGGCAAAAGATTTTAAATACATAAGTGAAGAGTTAATGGTCCTTATATTATTGCAATGTTGCTTATATAGTGATTTAATTTAAGCTTCTCTGTAAATTATTCACTTAATTTTCAGTTTTATTGAAAACGAAAATCCCTCTGTAGAGCTTCTGATCCCAGAGACACTAATCCCAGAGAGACACGGATCCCAGAGAGAAACTGATCCCAGAGAGAAACTGATCCCATAGAGCCACTGATCCCAGAGAGCTACTGATCCCAGAGAGCCACTGATCCCAGAGGCCTTTAAGAAAACAAATAGGGCTTTGAGAATGTGGACTAAGCAGCCACAGAGAGCCCTCATTTAAAGGATCACATTTAGCCAGCCCAGCAGAGGATGCCCACACTGGTAGTCTTACATCAGAGGATCCCCACACTGGTGGACTCATAGGTTTAGAAGGGAGGAGTGGAGATTCTGGTATTCCATTACTAAAGGTAGTGGGAGTTTTAATTGGATCAGGAGCCTATTTTGTTCTTTGAGCTAAGTTAGCAGTTTAGTCCCAGTGGAAGAGTTTAGCTACAGAGTTTAATTTTAAATCTAGGCAAGAGCATCTTCCAGAGGACATGGATTTGTGTGGGTGTTTGTAGCAGGTAAATTTCTATGGCTTCTATATCAAGAAAATGTGGGCTTGAAGATTGAGCTACGAGCTTCCCAAGAGCAGCATTAAGACAAGAGGGAGACTGATTCCAACTGTGGCTGGATACAGAGCAGCCCAAAGCTCTGCGTGTGTGTGTGCGCGCGCGTGTGTGTGTGTGTGTGTAAGAGAGAGAGAGACAGACATACAGAGAGAGAGAGAGAGACAGATAGAGAAAACACTCACGTGCATTAGGACAAGTGTGAGACTGATTCCAACTGTGGCCGTGTGCAGAGCAGCTCACAGCTGTGTGTGAGCAAGTGAGTGAGTGTACGCGTGTATACTTGTATATGCACATGTGCATGCATGTATATATGTGCTCGTGCATACCCACACACATTGTACATGCGCGTGTGAAACACATATGCATGTGTCTGCATATGTGTACACACAAATAAGTGTGCGGTGGGGCATATGGTTGTACACGTGTGTCAAGGCACTGGGTATCTTACCTCCGGCTCCACCTACTTTGGTTTGTGAGCAAGTGTCTCTCAGTGGTCGGGAGCTCACTGATTCATCCACACTGGCTGCCAGCAAGTCACCGGGATCTGCCTTCTCCCTTTTCTCGGAACCAGCTTGCATACAACACCTGGTCTTTCTGTGGGTTCTGGGACTGAACTCGGCTCTTCATGGGTGAACAGCAAGCGCTGTGGTGACAGAGCCGTCTCCCCAGTTCACTATGGGTGTTTTTCCTTCTCTCATCTTTTTTTTCCTTTTTCCTTTCTGTTAAAAAGATGCTCAGTGATTCTGTCTTGGCACTAATCTGCTGCCAAGAGCAAGCACATGTTTACAACTGACCTGCCACCGCAGAGGCCTGGAATGGGTCTGCACGTTGCATAGCGTCCCACCTGTCTCAGTCACTGGCGTCTGCCTTCAACAGCTACTTTGCATTTTGACGTGGGGCTCTGCAGCCCAAGGATGGAGCTAAGAGTTCCCTTCCAGGATGCATGTTGCACGATCAGTGTGCTCAAGCAAAGTCACCCTGGTCACACAAAGCACTATAGAACCTGCTGCTTGCTTGTCATGGCGGAGATGCGCAAGCAGGAGTCTCCTTCTCATACTTCAGAACTAGAGCTTGGTGTAACTGCAGATGAAGTCAAATCAAAACAATAAAAAATAATTAATGCCATGTAATTTTAATTGTTGACTCCATAGTAAGCATTTTAGAAAGAATAGCTTCTAGAAACTAATTACAAGTCATCCTGTGTTGTGAGACAGGGTTGTCTTGCTGGAGTTGTATCTAAAATGTGCCGAAGTCCAGGAGACCTGCAAGCTTATTGTCAGAGAAGCATTTTCAGTCATACAGGGAAGTGATAATTGACTTATTTTGTACGCTCAGTCTATCTCTTGCTTAGCCTGTGTTCCCTGGGGCGTACTGCCATGTCTGGGGCGCACTATCATGCCTGTCTCACCTGCAGGGCACCAGCATGTTGAGAGGATGAGCTGGAGTATTGATCCAGGTGATGGATAAATAACGTACGTAGGTGTTACAGTAGATTGTGTGTGTGCGTGTGTGCATGTGTGTATGTAGGCACGCATATGTCTGCATGAATGCATGATTGTGTGTATGTGTATGTGTGCATATGTGCATATATGTGTGTATATGCATGAATATATGTGTGTGCGCACATGTGTGTATGTGCATGTATATATGTATGTGTACATATGTGTATATATGTATATTTATTTATATATATTATTTTCAGTTTCATTATTGATTTAAAACAAATCTCTGACTCCCTTGTCTATTTCTCCATCCAATTAAAACCACGTTGACCTACCACGTGTCATCAGTTTTTAAAAACAGACATAGCTGGAAGAACAGCATGCCTTTGCAAATTTTTTAGTTATCTAGAATTTTCCCACTCCTTCCCACTGTGAAGACTGTGCACTGTCCCTCTTGCCAGCAGATGGCGCTGCAAGAACGCCAATGTGGTGATTCTCATATAATTCCCACTTCCTCAGAGCTTTGGAAACCCTGGTACTTAAGACCACCCAGCCATTATGCAGCTCGGGTGTTGGACGAGTAGATGTCTGAGCACCCTGAGATTCTGACAATCACAAATTTGGGCATCTAAAGACCCAGGCCAGGTGGGGTCAGAGTTGCTTCCAAGTCTCAGATAATTCAGGAAACATCCAGAAGTTTAGCTAGAGAAAAGGATGCAGCTTAACTCTGCAGTGGGTAAAAATATTAAGAATGTTTTCGTGGTCTTTGCACAAAGCAGAAGCTGCATGTCTTGCTTCCAGGGAGCAGGGGCGAGAAGCAGGCCTGGTGTCTCCATGGAACCCTCAGGGCTCATTCCTGGAAGTCGGCACTGGCCAGCAGGTGGGAACCTCTGACTCTTGGTGAACATACACTCAGGCCACGGTCACCCAGGGAGCACGTTGGCACTTCTCAGTCTCACTGGACCCAGAATCATTTTGGAAGGGACACTCTATGGGTGCTAGAGGATTGGATTCTGGAATCTGTTAGGATTTCTAGACAAACATGAGAGGCTCCAATACGCACCGGACACGCTGCAGATGCTTTCGCTGTGGCTACACAGCCTCTGGACATGCATGCGCGGCCTCTTTGTGGTCAGAGGGCTGGACTCTAGGGCGGCTGTGGAAACAGACACAGCCCCATAGTCTGCTTGCTCTGTTGCCATTCTACACTTGCGTTCAGGATGTGGAGGGCATGTAGGTGGGCTGGGAACTACCAGGGTGTCCAGACAGGTTCAACCCACCAGTGAAAAGACCACAGACACAGGGAACAGGACTTGACCCAGACACACAGAATCAGAATGGACCAGATACTCGAGGAAGAGGAAATGACCGGACACGGCATACAGCTGTTTGCCCATGCACAAGGGTCCAGCAAGGCGTGGCTGCAGCTTTTCAGGAAGAGTAAAACGCTCACTCAGGCCAGGGAGCTGGTTGTCTTGGCTAAGTGCTCACCATGCGATCATGACATGCATTTCATACTAGCACCATGTGGAAATCTGGGTGCTGTGTCTTGTACTGGCAGATCTCTGGGCTCATGGGCCAGACATACTGGTCTGGTAAATTCCAGGGCACAGTAAGAGACTGTCTCAAAAAGTAAAGTGGATGGGTCCCTGAGGAGTGATACCTGAGGTTGATCTCTGTGGCAGTTGGCCACAGATGCCAACTTGACACCTGAGGCTCTGGTGAGGATGTGTGGAGACTTGGCAGTGGGGGGAGACTCTGAGGAGCCTGGGGGAGACTGTCTAGTTGAGGTGGGGAGATCAGTATGGTTTGCAGTAGGTGGAACCATTCCCTGGGCATGTGGCTAAGTTGGCGAGAACTGGTTCACTGGTTTGTCCTACTTTCCAGCAGACTCATAGACTGGCAGGTTAGAAGGCTCACCTCTCTTTCAGAAATTCCCAAGGGTATAGTGCGGCTACTTCCCTCTGTCTCTGTTATTGGCATGAACTTTGCTGCCAAGCCAGACTATGAGCTATAGCCAGACACTAAAGCAGGGGTACATCCCCTCCTCATAGGTTGTTTGTGGATTTATCTATGCACATGTGCCCTGTGTATTACACTGACACATGACCACATACCCCCTATATGCCATCCTTTGCAAAACTCCCTGCGCTTGAGTCTTATTGGGGCTGAAGGTACCAAGTTAGGGTGAAACCCTCTGGTGACTAGATGACCCAGAGAAAGCAAGAGCAGTGGTGATTAATCTCATCTGGCCCATTACTTCCCTTTGCCTGAGTCCCCAACGGCTGCCGGGGGGGGGGGGGCCTCATCCACCCCCAAGAAGAAGGAGAAGAGAAGTGCCCTGAAGTCCATTTTATTATTTCTCTGGAGGGTCTTAACGTCCCCCAGTCAGGAGGCAGAGAATGAGGCAGGACCGCATTAAGGTGGCCTGGGCAGCAATTAATCTTAGCCTTGTCCTATTAGCGCTGCTAATTGGCGCCACGGAGGAGGAAGCCCAGCAGCTTTGCAAGAAGGGAACCCAGTCTGGCATCACCGTTAGCAGTTAGAATCATTAGCTGTTCCTTTTTTATTTCTCTTTTCTCAAACCAGTCAGGCAATCTTGTTGGGAATGTTTCTGTGGAATTAGCTTTGGACCTGGACTTTGGAACCAGCTGCTTCTTCCCAGTCTTTTTCCAGAACGTTCCCATGGTCTTCCCAAGAAGCGCTTCAGTGGAGTCTTTGTCTTGGGTCCGTTGTTCCTCTTTTCTTTCCCACCTACTTATGCCTCACATACTTAGAAGATTCGGAGGGACTTAGTGGAGCAAATAGGCCACCGTGACTCCATCTTTAGGAAGAGATGAAAGCAGTGTCTGGCCCTGTGGCTGCTCTGCTTTCACACAGTGGAGGGTGTATGGACCGACAGACTCAGGCACTCGAGTCCCTTACACGAGTTTAAAAGGACCACTGCAGCGTGCTGTGGTCTCTGTCTGTGGTGTGCCGTGGTCTCTCTTTCTATAGTGTGCTGTGGTCTCTCTGTCTATAGTGTGCTGTGGACTCTCTGTGTCCGTGGTGTGCTGTGGTCTCTGTCTGTCCACAGTGTGCTATGGTCTCTGTCAGTGGTGTGCTGTGGTCTCTCTGTCTGTTGTGTGCTGTGGTCTCTCTGTGTCCACAGTGTGCTATGGTCTCTCTGTCCATGGTGTGCTGTGGTTTCTTTGTCCGTGGGGTGTTGTGGTCCCTCTGTATCCATGATGTGCTGTGGTCTTTCTGTCCGTGGTGCAGTTCTAACACCTGGGCGTGGCCGCCTTTCTGGCTTGGCTGTCATCTTTATTTGCATGAATTCCTTGCTGGTCTCTGACCTCATGGTGTCAGAGGATTCTAGAACCTTCAGGGTCGTGCTTGCTTTGCTGGACAGGAAGAATGGAATTGTTGCTCATGGGGATGTGGATCTTCTGACTGGGCAAAGTGCTGCTAACCCAGAGAGACAGGTATGGAGTGCTTTCTATTATGTGCAGATTTTAACATATGCCACATGTCATGCCATATATGAAACATGTCATGATAGATGGGGTCATATGGGGGAGTACAGAGCCTAAACAATTTGAGGGATGGATAAGAGAAAAGACAAAAAATATCATATGTTTTTTTCTCATATGCAAAATCTAGATTTAAATACACATATGCGTGTGTGTGAGTATATGAATATGAGTGTGTGCATCTGTATGTGGGTATGTGTAAGTACATATGTATGTATGAGTGTAAGTATGCATGTGTATGACTGTGTGACTCTGTGTGTGTGAGAGAGAGAGAGAGGGAGAGGAAGAGAAGGAAGAGGAGGAGGAGGAAGAGGAGGAAGAGGAAGAGACCAGCAAGAGGCTGAGGGATCAGGAGGCCATGGATGCAGGAGGCAGTGGGGGAGCAGGAGGTGACAGAGGTGCGAGCCTAATGATGTGTCAGTGTGAAGACACTGGCGACACCCCTTGTTTTCAACACTCTAAAAACATTAAAGAAGAGCGACTAAAGTAGTAGTGACACAGAAAGATAATAATGGACATTTACACACTGAAGCCCAGCACTAGTCTGGAGCAAACACGCAAGGACAGAGGGACGGCCGCAGCAGTGAAGGCCCAGAGCTCCTGGAACAGCTGTGGAACCCGGACAGCACTGTGAGGCTGGCAGACACGGATCGTGACGTGGGTGGTGCAGCAATCGTGGAGGTGACACACAGGTGTTACAGTGAGGATACGGCCTGGACCACACTGGTTGCTCGTAATCTAAGGCGATACTGTGTGTTTTATACATGTCAGGTAAAGCACAAGTCTTTATAAAAGTGGCAAAGTCATATCTTGCCACACATGATTTAAGAGTGTGGAGGTCTAAATAATCTTATTAAAGAAATGGAGTTAGTAGTTTAAGATTCCCAGGGGAATTTCCCAGTCCCAGATAGTTTCACAGGCGACTGCTACAGTGCGCGGCTGATCTTATGATGTTGACCGCGCGTTCAAAGGCAAGTCAACCTTCCACAGGTAGAAAGCCAAGAAGAGAGAACTTAGACTTACCTGACTCATGGGCACAGGACGGTCTGGGCACCAAAGCTACCAGGACAGTACTGGGAAGACAGCAGGCCACTCTTACCTCCTTGCCTGGATCCCCAAACATGCACCAAACGAAGAAGGCATTGGATGAAGCTATGGAAGCAAATAACCAGTTGGCTGACACTGCGTTAGTGCAGCCAAGTGTCCAAGTGCGTCTCGTTTGCACATGGAAGGATGAGCAGACAGGAGGGAGAGTTTTGACGTTACTGAACCCACTGCTAGATTTAAAAAGAGAAGAGTTCAGTGATTTCAGCAGATTCAGAGATTTTGCTAGCAGGTGGTGGATATTAATTAGCAAAAGAGAGTTTGATTGCCTGGAGATTTCCTTGACCCAAGAAGAGACTAATGGCGGCCAGCTGCAGCAGTTTCGATGGGAAAGGCGTTTGTTCAATGAGGACAGCAAGCAAGCCTCCCGCCTCTTGCTGCCCTCATAGCTTTTCCTGGCTCCTTGCCACATTTCTCAGGGCTTCAGTAGGTGCTTTTGGGTCAAGTAAAGTCAGAAGTTATATTCACAGCAATTATGAAGACTTAAGTCTAAATCCAGCTGACATGCAAACCATTTACCAATAAGCCAGACACTATTAAAGCACATTACCAGGTAATCAAGGAGAGGTTGGGCACACCTGTGCACACCGCCTACATGTCCATGTGCACTCACAGGTGCATTATATGCACACACATACATGCATGTTGTTCACATCCGCACATATACACATAAACATGTACATACAATCTCACACATGCTGTGTGCAGACTTCCAAACTGTGTTGACAGTGTACTGAGCTGCCTGGGTCTTGGGCAACAAGAAGCGAAATGCATGACTGGAAACAGTAATCATGGCACCGAAAATTATCTCACACACGTCATTGCACCACTACTTGAAAGAGCAAAGCCACAGAAACGACCTAGATGTCCTGGTGGGAGAATGGGCGGATCCTTACGGTTCCCTCATCCAGCATGAAAAGCATCGTATAGAGCTAAATGCCAAGGAGTGAGTGAATCTTAGGACAGCAACAACGTGTAGACAGAGGCATGAAAATCCCGTCCATGAAGCACAGTTCTCAGTAATGAATGATTCTTAAGACAGCAGCACAGAGACTTGTAATGTCCCATTCATAGAATGTTCACTCCCAGCAAAATAAAACAAGTGTTCTATATATAAGCAAAGACATGCTGAAACACCATCCATAAAGCAAAATGATAGTAGCACAAACATGCGAGGGGAGGATGGTTATCTTGAAGAGAGCAGGTAGAGGAGAGGTAAGGGGCGGAGCATGCTGTGGCGAGCCTCTGCTTCTGATTGGTGCTACGCCTTTACAATATCCAATGCTATTATCTTTCCACATGTTATATATGTTGTGAACACCTCAAAGATATAGGCTTTAAATCCAAGACATGCTAAAGACAAGCTAAATAACAGATACATGAATGTTCGGGCAGCAGCTTCAACTGCCAGAAAAATTCAGCTGGCACTTCAGTGAAACACCACTTTGCCCTGTGTGCATAGCTAGCATAACAATGCAGGCGAGCAGTGCTAACTTGAACAGACTGATTATGACCCTCAGTCACTGCCCTTGTGGACGTTAGTGATATGACTGTTTTGAAGCTGTGTAGCAAATCCACGCACCATTAAGCTGAGCTGCATGTGACTTGTATGGTTGAATAAGGAAAAGTAAGGAAACCATGCCTACAAAAGACTTGTACATACATGTTCATGGCATGTACACACACACACACACACACACACACACACACACACACACACACACCAGCCATATTCACAACAGCTAAATAAATGGAAAGAGCCCAAATGCCTATCAAAGAAGGACCAGGTAAATGGGGTGGGAAGTGTCTTTATGTTAGAATGTCGCTTGACAGTAAAAAGTAAGGAACTGTGCTCAGGTGCTGCAAGTGGACGACTTTTAATTTACGCCAAGGCAAAGAGGCCGGCCACAAAAGCCACTGTGCAGGACTCTGCCCAGAACGCACACCTGCATAGAGGCAGAAGGTGGGACAGCGGTAGAGGCGGAATCGGGATTGGAAGCTGAGCGATGTACAAGGGTGAGTGTTAGAGATTCCCGCTGATGAGAACATTCTAGAATAAACTGTGGCACTGGCTGCCCTGTGGTGAAGAGGGTGAAATCCATCCTCCTAAACACATTTGACGGGTGAACCATGTGGAACATTATTTCTTAATCACACTGCTAAAAAACAATGTAAATCCAACCAACCAATAAAACGAAAGTGAAGACTCAGGAACTGCAGGAAGAAGTTTAGGGCAGATTAGCATATCATCATGTGGGAGATGAGGGGGGACCCAAGGTGCACCTCACTCCTTAGGAGCCCGGGGGGGAGCTGAGGTGCAGGGCTCTGTAATAGAAGTTCTTGAGCGAGGCTTCTTCTGCGTGGGGGTCTTTAGGTTGGCGTGGAAACAACTTCAGACCCCTCTATGCTGCACTCCTGCCAGATCTCGGTGTTTGCTGATGGTCGTTTAAGATTCTGTTGTGTGGTAGCTTGTGATTTCAGTTGTTGAATGGTTCTCATCTCAAAGGAAATGAAACATGTACTTAGGTTTATTAATCTCTGTCCAGTGGGGCTTTACCTTTCAGCGCTTTGCTGTGTCTTTGGAGGTTTCTGGCCTTCGTCTGCTACTGTAGTTATCTAAATCACTTCATGGTCCCTGAAAGGTGAGATTTCAAAAGGGAGCAAGCCCGCATAATCATAGACCATTTAGGGCAAATTGGAAGAGATCACTTTATGGGCTGTGTTTGGTCATAGACCACTTAGGGCAAATGGAAAGTGGTTTCTTTATGGGCTGTATTTGGTCAGTCCCGCATTTTCAATAATTTATCATATAGACTTTTAGAGGCAAGTGGCCCTGTTTGGCCCATTGAAATCCAGTTGTGGAAAGGACCATTTATGTTTTGGATCAAGAGCTTGTCATTCCAGTATTTTCAAGAATGACCACATGAAAGGGAACACCCGTTTATTTCTTCTTTGGCAAGAGGCACCATGTTACCAAGAGGTGTCTTTGCCTATAGCACCAGCGTGCATCTAGGGTCAGAACTCTCCAGATCTTATAAAGTTGTCCTCATGTTTAAATTCTGTCAGGTGCTAAACAAAGGTGTCACGAAACTACAAGGCTCGGTCTCTACAACTTCGCAAGGAAAGGCCACGACATCTTTGTGATTGGGAGCTGACTTTGCTTTCATGGACCTGCCTATCTTTGTGATGACTACTGCCGAGTCCCTCTGGACAGCGACTGCCAAGACTTGGAAGTGACAGATACTAAGCCGGCAGAACCCAAACCAGCAGAGACTTCACACAGAAGGAGCGAGGCCCTCCGAGACCAGCAGAAGCCCCTTCTCCTGTGGTCCTCGGACTTTCCACGTGGAGCTGAGTCTTGAGACACCTGGAAGAACCTTGGCCAAGTGCGTTGAATCTAGATGAAAAACCAGGAGAAGTTTTGGTGCTTTTTCTGTGTTGGAGAGTTTACAGTTGGTATCTTAAGTTACCTGCCAAAGTGGAAGGAAAGGGAATTGAACCTCATAAGTAGGGAATTGATGAGGGAATTTTCCAAATTCTGAAGCCATGTGACAGCTGTGATTTCCAGACTTGAAAACACAAAGGAAACATGGAGAAGGACAGAGAACCGATGTTGGAGGGAGAGAGAGAGAGAGAGAGAGAGAGAGAGACAGACAGAGACAGAGACAGAGACAGAGACAGAGAGACAGAGACAGAGACAGAGACAGTCAGTCAGACAGACAGACTTGATGCTGGGGAGAGGGCATGGCAGTGGTACTGCTGGGGCCCATAGGGACGGAGAGACATGATCCTGTGACCCCCAAAGGACAGAGAGACTTGATGCTGGGAAGCGAGAGGCACAAGGTTTAGAAACATCAGCAGGGGGCAGATGAGGACGTAGTCAGCAGAGAGCTTGCACCCAAGACTAGTCACACATGCTTGTAATCCCAGGGTGGGGAGGAAGAGATGGAGGGTCCTTGGGACTCACTCACTAGTTTGTCTGGCCTACTTTGCAGGCTCTGGGCCAATGAGAAGCCCTGTCTCAAAAAACTAGGTAGACAGTTCCTGAGTTGTTCCCTGCAGTGCATATGCACGCGCGCGCGCACACACACACACACACACTCAAAAGCCCAACATGCACACATGCACACACATGCATGCACAAGGCACTCAAAAGCACATAAATGCATGCATACATACAAGCACACATGCACACACAACCATGCATACAGGCACAATCATAAATATATACATACACACAAACACATGTACACATATGCACATATACACAAGGACACAGCTTCACAGTCACACACAGGCACAAGCACAATCACACATATGCACAAGCACACACATGTACACACATGCATCAGCATCGACAAAACAGCATAGATGCTTAAGACTGACTTCTGAAACTCAGGTGAAGGCACGGGACGCAGGAGCTTTCACTGTGCTAGGAAAGCCACGTCCAGCCAAACCTTTTACGGGGAAGGACCTTCAAAATGAAAGCAAGTGTTTTTAAGTAAATAAATGAAAGTAAATGAGTAAATAAATAAAATAAATAAAAGTAAACACTAAATGTAAATTACTAAAAGTAAATGAAAGGAAGAGCATTAAGACCCGTCTACAGAACCACAGCTAGAGAAACACAGATGGTGATGTTTAGAGTGCAAAGGAGTGACATCATCCCAACACATCCAGAAAGTGACCAGGGCAGATTAAAATTTGGTAGACCACTCTGAGTGAAGGATGAGGTGTGGTTTCCAGGACTGTCCTCCAAGGCACAACTCCCAAGTTGCTAAAGGAGAAAAGCTCAAGGCTCCTCAGATGATAAGAAGGCTTAGGTTACTAAGTAGTTATTTGGACAGGACTGCCATTAATTAATTAATTAATTAATTGTGTGTCAGAGAGCACATGTGTCCTTGTGGAGGACTAAAGGTGACTTTGGGAGTCATCCCGGGTTGCTTCTACCTTCTTTTTGTTTTGCTCTGGAATTTCCCAGGCTCTGTCCACCAGGGCCAGAAGTGCAGGCTGCCGCTGTTTCCATCTGGCATTTTTACATGGGACCTGGGATTGGAACTCAGGACCTTCTGCTTGCAAGGCAGAGTCTTAGTTCCTACACTGTCTCTCCAGTCCCAAGACTTCCACTAAAAGTGCTTTATGAGCTGGGATGGTGCACTGGGAGAGCATTTGCCTAATATGTGTGAAGTCCTCGGATCCATTCCTAAAGCCACAAGAAAACAAAAATCACTTTTTTGTGGAAATGCTACTATTTACTTATGAAACTATGGCTGATTATTTTAAAGAGGGTTCAATTTATGTTTAGATATTTAGATATTTCTTAATGCATTCTTTATATATTATTAAAATTACTTAAGGCAGAACATAAAACATGTATTTGATATTATTAAAATAATCATTGGCATTTTGTGAAAGTATCCTTCATCTCTTCCTCTCTCATTCCTTCCATCCTCCTTTCCTTCCTCCCTCTGCTCTCCTCCATCCCCTTCCTTTTTCCCCCTTTTCCCTCTTTGGGCCCTCAACAAGTCCTGGCTCATTTAGCCTTTTCCTTAACTGCTCTATTTACAATGACAAAGGACACATGTCAAGGATCCCTGCCACCCAGGGGAGTGGGAATGATTCTGGTTTATCCCACAGCTGGCTCTTCGCTGGGACTATCGGGTTGTCCAGCTCTTCCATGTCCTGTTGAAGTTACTGTCATACATGGTTCCGTCAGACCTGTGAGCTGCTGACAACTTAACTGAACCAAGAAGGGGACTGTGGGAAGCCCAGTCCAGAGCCATCTGGCAGAAAGTTTGTGTGAAAATTCCCCAAGGCGGCGACCAGCATCTACCACGAGGGGAGGACAGCCTTGGGGATGGAGGCCTAACCTTTGAGCCTGACTCTCCTCTGAGGGACAATGTTCGAACCAAAGACACCAGTAATCACGTGCTGTGGCGCTGTGTGGGTTAAAGTCACCTGCATGCAAGGATGCATGTTTAAATTCCTACTGAATCACATATCATGGAATTTAAAAGAATATGACCATTTTTCTGAAAGGTTATATAGATAAGGAGAATTAGTAGCTAGTGAATTAGGAAATACCTTTCTTTACCACAGTGTCAGAACTGTACCATAAGCTGATGTCTTAACATAGCTTGAATCACATACAGTGCTAATATGAATTTGAAATCTCAGATGATAAACAAGATAATAGTATGAACTGGAAATGTCAACAGGGTACACAGCACACACCCTCCTTGTGACGGCCGATGGCCAAAACTCTCTTTTATTATTGAACAGACTGTGGAATGTAACTGTGAAAACAATCTATTAAAATGTGCAAATGAGGATGCATGAATTTTTAAAAATCAAATGTATAATTTCAACAGAACTAAATCGTATTTGCTCCTAAGCATGGTCAAGGAAGGGATTTTTCTTTGTGTATCTTACTGATAGGCTATCTGAAAACCCAGTGAGAATGTAATTCCTTTATCCTGGACAAGGAGCTGTAAAATAAGCCCTGTCACAATGAGGACGTAATTCGTCTCTCTGTGCTCTAGATGTCAATCAACAGTGCGGATCTGAATTTCTAAAGGGCTTAAGATCTCTTTTCCATCTTGCTCAAGGATCTTTGAAATTGCCTGAGGATTTCTCTATGTGTTCTGGGGAATTTGGCAAGGAGAGAAGCAAATCATTTTCTGTGCTCGGGGATTCTGAGCCATGAGCACATGATGGGATATAACTGCACAGGAAGCAGACATCTGAGCCTCAATGGGCCAAGGCTGTGTGGGGATGGAAGCCCGGGCGCTCCCCACTCACAGATCTGTCGTCCAAGCTGCAGATTATCCTCCTGTTTGCTCCTCTCTGTCTCCTCAAAGGCTGTGATTTGGCAAGGTTATTTATTCTAGTAGAAATTGCATTTGAAAAACCAAATAGAGACCTGCCCACTCATACGGCCTGCAAAAGAGAAAAATCATTGAGCAAAATCATGCGATCAAGCTGAGGAAGGGTTTCGTTTGGCTAGACTCAACCTGGGACTTGACATCTGTGACCACGAGGAGGAAATCTCACATCTTTTATTTTCATATTAAATTTTTTTTTGAAATTAGGGTCTAATGTATCCCAAGACAGACTGTGTGGAGCTCATTATGTAGCTGCGGATGATCTTGAATCTTCTGTCTCCACTCCCTGGTGCTAGGATTAGAGGTGTATGCACACCCCGTTGCTTGTGGGGACCTGGGGCTAGAACACAGGGCTTCCTGCGTGAGGGGCAAGCACTCTGAGCCACATCCTTGGTGCTCAAACCCCACGCCTTCCACAGGCAGACTCGGGAAGGCTTGCTGTGGTGGTATTGGGCACTTTTCCTAAGTGTGGCAGCTGGCTTTGGACCCACCAGCTGGGTTCTGGCACCCAGAATTTTGGTCAAGTTCAGTCCAGAGCCAAGGCCGCCACAGGGCAAGACCACATTTTTGTGAGCTGGTGGGAAGTGGTATCATGATGCGACAGAGCATCATCTCATTCCCGTGAAACAACATGGCAAATGCGTTTGTCCACTGGAAACCTTTGTGCTGGTGCCATTACCCTTCAGAATCACAAAACTACTGTTTTCCCGTGATCGAAGAGGCTCTCGTCTCGATCGCATCCTTATGGTGACGTAGGAGCAGCTGGAGACATGGCTGAGACCTCAGCTGCTGCCCGGGAGACCTGCTCACGGCTCTCCTGCTCCCAGGAACCCATCGTTTATCTCAGTCGTGTGACTCAGTCACACCACCATGGTGAATACACTTTATCTCACAGTTACGAGCTTGGGCCATGGTTTGGGCTTTTGCTGTGGGCAACATGACAGAATTCGAACAAGGATCTCAGCAAGTGCTCACATCACGATTGAGAGAGCCAGAGAGAGGACTGACAGCCCATGGGTCCCCTGAGGGTGTGTTCCTAGGAGTCTAAAGATTTCCCATTGTCCCCCGCCCCCGTTTCCATAACTACATGCTGGGGACGAAGCTTCTTACACGTGGCTGTTAGGGGACAGTATTCATATAGAAACCACAGCATTAGTCACAGCGAATAGACTTTATAGGGAAGAATTATGTACTAATTTTAGCAAGTGAGTAATTCAAGACAGTAAAGGTACAAAAGTCAGATGATGCATGTGTATATGTGTAATAGTTGTGCATGTGGGGCAGATGATTATGTACATATATATGAGCGCGCAGTGAATGTGAGACTGCATATGTATTTATGTGAGCATATACATGAATATGAGTGTGTGCATGCATGTGTGTATATGGGAGTGTGCATGTGAGTCTGTGCTCATGTACGTGTGAGCATACACTTGAGTATGTGCAAGACAGTATGTGTGAGTTTATGTATGTGAGTCCACACAGGTGTGCATGAGTGTGAGATTGTACACGTGTATGCATAAGTGTGAGCATATACATATTGAGTGTGTACATACATATATAAATGTGTGCACATGTATGTATGTGTTCATTAATGTCAACATGCATGCATTAGTATGTGCACATTAGTGTGAGTGTGGGGATATATATGCATGTGTGAGAATGTGTGCACATTTTTTGCGTTCCTGCATATGAGTGACAATGCATGTGAGAACATCTTCATGTGTATGTGTGTGAGTGTGCATGAGAGTAGAGTATTTACATGTGTGTATGAGTAATTATGAGTGTGTGTGCGTGTAAGTGTAAACATTTGCACATATATGTGTGAGTATGCATGACTGTGTGCACACAATGCATGTGAGAGTAAACGTGTGTGCACAGGTGTATGCATGATTGCCTGTGAGTGTGTCTGAGAATGAGTGTACATGTGAATATGCACCTGACTATAGGAATGTGTGCATATTTACATGTATGCGAGCATGAATAATGTGCACATGCATAAATGTGAATACAAACTTATCACTCAAACTTTGGCAACCTTATTTCTTAATTTAATCTGCAAACTAGCTTGTGTATCTGTGTCCTTGACAGTTCTGAAGTTTGTGGATAACTGCATTTCCTGAAGTCTGTGATCTGGGTAGAAGCAGAGTCATTGCTTGCAATCCAGCCTCAAGGGCAGATGCATATGGACACTTTTAAACTGAAAATTTAGATAAGTCTTGGTGCTGTATTATTTGATATCAGATTTTAAAGTGTTAAAAATTTCAAAATATTCCAATTTCTTCTTTAGAATTGTTATCTCTCAATAAAATTGACAATGCTTTCTCACTACTATTGCAAAACATGACAAAAACCAATGGCCTTAAAGCAGCCGTTTCTCAGTTGACTTCTAAATGATTGAACAGAACAGGACAACAGGCCTCAGAATTCCAGCTTTCCTGCACAAAAGGTTGTCCCATCCTCACTCAAGGTGAGTAGTGAGGTACTTAATTCATGTTGATTTGTCCTCTGGGGTTGTCACTGTCTGCGAAATACCGGGCGGACGAAAGCGCTATAAGCTCAGGAGTCTCCTTGGGGGTCAATCTCATGAACGTGCCCGTGAATGACTCAGGGTATTTTTCAAAGTCAGGGTTCCAATCACTTTTGTGTCATGGCATAAAATGACAGATATAAGTTAGACTTAGGCATGAGAAGTGGATGACTTTTGGACAGAAGCTGTCCTTCATCAGCACGGTTCCCGGTGACACCTTAAATTGGGGTCCCTCAAGATGCCTCAGGCTGGCAGCAGCCCAGGGCGAGCCTTTTTCAAAAGTTTCATTGGTTGATGAATTTTCTTTTTGATATTATCATATGTGTTTACAGAGTCCTCCGTTTGCTTTTCCTCTGTGGTCCTTATTTCCCTTCCTCCCTCCCTCTTCAGTCTTCCTTCCACAGTCAAGGTCTTTGGGTGCCCCAGACACCACCAAGGCCCTGTGTGTGATTCTGAGGACAGAATCCTGTCTTGGAGGCAGTCCCCTCATGTGCAGATATGTCTGTCCGCTCTTCTGAAGCTGTGGGAAGCCCATCAGATTTGTGTAGATCCCATGGGGTTCTTGTCAGTTCGTAGCTGATGGTTGGCCATGTAGGTCCCTACCACCTGTGTTCCGTAAGATGGTAAGCTGGCACAGACCCACTGGCACTGTAACGGGAGGAGCCTGGAACTCCACCCAGCATGCATGCTGCGAGCAGCTGCACTCAGCCCAGCGCTGTGGCTCTGTCCCCCTTCACATGGGCTGCGACGCACACCGTGCTCACCATGTACATGTGGATATTTACATGTGTTCATCTGGAATCTCTTATGGCTCTTGGCATGTCTTGCAAACAAAGGGGGGCACTCCTAGTAGGATTCATCACACACTCTTGTCCTCCAGCCTCGCGTGCGTGGGGACACAGCGGGGGCCACCAGAGGGTCAAGACCATGTCTCGTCACAACAGACCTTGGGACTGTTAACAGTCAGCAGTGTGAGAAAGGGACACCTACTGTTTATTACTCACCAGGTCTTAGGCACCACCTTATGGAGGCAAAACCATAAACTATGAGAGGAAACAGATATTATAAAAAAAATTGAAGTGTGATGTGCTCAGTGGGAGGAAAGGGTCATAGCTGACCAGCCAGGGAGCAGGACAGGCATAACCGTTGCGTGGTAACCTCACTGCTTCTACTGTTATTAAACGATGTGGGATAACACAAGCCTTGATCTTATCACGTTTCCTAAGGAAACTCTGTGTTCTCCAAGCTGAGTCTTTCCCCACCATGCTGTCCTCTATACATCTCCTGAGTTTGAAATTAAGAAACTGTGGTTTCTGGTAGTTAATATTAATTACTATTAGGTAGAGTCACCTGGGAAACAGGCCTGGGACTTGGGGGGGGGATCACCTTGCTAGCTGTGGCTTTCCCTGGCTGGGGTTCTGGACTGTCTGGAGGAAGAGGCCTGGGGTCTTTACGTCACACTGAGCGTCCTGCACTGTGATCTGACAGTCTGGAGAGCTGTGAGGAACACGCTGTGGTTCCCCTGCAGTGGTGCAGAGTCTGGCGTTGCCATGCAGCAGTGCACAGACGCGAGGCGATAGTCCATGCGCTGCAGCTCTGCGAGCTAACCATGCAGATTTGGTCCTTCCTTCCTTCCTTCCTTCCTTCCTTCCTCCCTCCCTCCCTCCCTCCCTCCTTCCTTCCTTCCTTCCTTCCTTCCTTCCTTCCTTCCTTCCTCCTCCTCCTCTCCTTCCTTCCTCCCTCCCTCCCCTCCCTCCCTTTCTCCTTCCGTTCCTTCCTTCCTTCCTTCCCTTCCTTCCTTCCTTCCTTCCTTCCTTCCTCCCTCCCTCCCTCCCTCCCTCCCTCCCTCCCCTCCCTCCTCCCTTCCTTCCTTCCTCCCTCCCTTTCCTTCTTCCTTCCTTCCCCCTCCCTCCCCTCCCTCCTTCCTTCCTCCCTCCCTCCCTCCCTTCCTTTCTTCTTCCTCTTCCTTCCTTCCTTCCTTCCTTCCTTCCTTCCTTCCTTCCCCCCCTCCCTCCCTCCCTCCCTCCCTCCTCCCTTCCTTCTTCCTCCCTCCCCCCTTTCCTTCCCCCTCCCTCCCTCCCTTCCTTCCTTCCTTCCTCCCTCCCTCCCTCCCTCTCCTTCCTTCCTCCCTCCCTCCCTCCCTTCCTTCTCTTCCTTCCTCCCTTCTTTCCTTCCTTCCTCCCTTCCTCCCTTCCTTCTTCCTCCTCCCTCCCTCCCCCCTTTCCTTCCTTCCTTCCTCCCTCCCTCCCTCCCTCCCTCTTTCCCTCCCTCCCTCTCTCCCTCCCTCCCTTCCTTCATTCCTTCTATTATTATTATTTTTTAATGTGTGTGTGTGTATGTGTGTGTGTGTGTGTGTGCCTCTACTGATACATGGAATTTGAAGTCTCTCTGTAAGTTCATGAATAAGTCATGTGATTTATAGTTGATTATGGGCTGGGAACTAGAGAGTCCACTCAATGCAACAAAGAAGTACTGAACCAATCTGATCACGGAGTCTGGCTTCCAGAGAGTGGCCATCGATTTTCATGCCGACATGTCTGGAGTCCCCAGATTAATTAGCACTTGCCCTAGAAGAGAGTTCTTGTGTCTAAAGTAATCCATTTCTCTTTCCTTCAAGAAATTGATGCCCAGCAGAAAATGACTGAAGTCTGCTGAGAGTATCCCAGTGCTGTGAATCTGTCTCTCTCACACACTGAGAAAGATGCTTCATGTCTGCAGAGGGCTGCACGGGCAGGTGCTACCTGCTCACGGTACCAGCCATATTGGCTCGTTGCAACTGTAAAGACAGAAACTTTTAAGGTTGACGTGTATGAAACTGTCAAAATTAAATTGAAAAGGTTATAAAAATCAATTGGTATGAAAAAATTAGATACTGACAATATATTTTGTTTTCTAGAAGAAAAATAACCTTTCACGTTATGTTCCCATAAATTTTCATTTTACCATCTTAGAGGCCAGGGAAGAATTGAGGATGCTCGGGACACAGTACTCCTGGGACACAGTATTTCCCAGGACACAGTACTCTTGGGACACAGTATTTCCCAGGACACAGTACTCCTGGGACACAGTATTTCCCAGGACACAGTACTCCCTGGGATGCAGTATTCCGTGGGATGCAATACTCTCTGGGACACAGTACTCTCTGGGACACAGTACTCCCTGGGTTGCAGTGCTTCCTGGGACACAGTACACCCATTTCTGTATTGACTGACATCATGGCCCTGAAATACATTTGTTTCCTTATTTGAAAGTAATGGTGAAAACCTTCACTCAGTTTGGAGAGGGGTTGGTGAGTGCCGCCATCTGAGCAGGAATTTGA
This sequence comes from Typhlomys cinereus, assembly GCA_023101885.1. Taxonomy (NCBI): domain Eukaryota; kingdom Metazoa; phylum Chordata; class Mammalia; order Rodentia; family Platacanthomyidae; genus Typhlomys; species Typhlomys cinereus. The sequence continues at coordinate 571,802 of JALPQD010000029.1, forward strand.
AGGCAATTAGGCTGCCGGTTTCACTGAAAGCTTCTCACTGTGGGCTTGGTTATAAATTCTGGTCACTTTTGTATTCATTAACCTTTACTTGAAAAGTTGCTGTCAGTTGTGATGAAAATAATATGAGTTATTATGAGAAGCACTCGGAGAATACGGTCTAATTAGGTTACGTTAAATCTGGAATCACAAAAACTCAGATTTAAAGAAGCCCTGAAGTACATGTAGAAAATTGTCTGCAAGCTGACCATCACTGTTGGTTTTGCTAAGTGAAGGGATGTTAGAAACATTCCATCAGTCTCTCTACTTACCGCCATTGACTCACTCACTGACTTGGTGGCAATGTGGTATGTAGCCCCTGGAGGATTGCACTACTCGGTGAAAAGGAAAACATCTGGAAACAGCAGCTAGTGCACTTGATAGTTTTGTAGGTCACCAACCGCATGAGGGAGCGTCGGTCTTCAGAGAGGAAATAAATGTGTGGAATGGGAATGTGGCCAGAAGCACAGGGCGCAGGAGACATGTGTCTGGACACACACCAGCACATGTGGGAAATATTTGGCAACTGCCATCCTCCTAGGTATGCCAGATTTTTTTGGTTTACAGTATTGACAAGCCCGCAACATTGGCAGGTTCCCAACACTGACAGGTCTGAAGTATTGATGACTCTACAAGATTGACAGGTTTTTACTTTTAACAGGTTCACAATATTGACAAGTCTATAGTATTGATAGGTCTATAAGACTGATGGCTCTACAAGAATGCCAGAACTAGAGTATCCACAAGTCTACAATCACACATACATGCAAACACTTTCTAAAATATTTTGGAGAGGGTTTTTTTTTTTGACTGTTTTCATCCACACTATCTGTGTGCTCCAAATGCTTTTAGACTTCTTGTATTTTTGTCTTTTTATTATACTGGTTTAAATTTAAAGAGTTTTTTTGCAGTAATATTTTTTCAATGGACCATATTTTACCACAGGATAAGTCTGGTGTGTTTAATGAATACTTTACTTTACAGACTAATGTCATAAGCTGTCTTTATGGTCCAAGATAAAGAAAACTTAATGAAATAGGTTAGAAAATCCTCCAAGAAAGGGCAGCTTTTTAAGAAAATGTACTGCAAGTGCCCTTTTGGACTATTTTATAAAATTCAATGTTCATAATTCTATTTCTCAAAGCACACTGCAGTTATGTCATTTGGCTAATAATTCCTTGGTGCGGGATGTATTTTCAATTCTTATTCACGATTAGGTTTATACTGATGAGAGGCCACTAGAGTGTCCACCTTGACAACTCATGATAGAATATGTGCAAACACAGTTCCACATGATATTCTACTCTTATCTTTTCCCTAAAATGTGGACAAAATGAACTGAAAATTTTCAATTATATCAATTACTGTTAATATTAGGAAATGACTCAGAGTAGTGATAATTGCAGGTAGCTGTAATTGCAAGCCACTATGCACTGTTAATATTGCCTGCCATAACTGTAATCAGATTGGGTCATTACTGTCCACAGCACTGACCCTAGATAGGACAGAGTACCCAGCAAACCCTGCATACAACAGAGCACCCAGCAACACTGCATGAACAGAGTACCCAGCAAATCTGCATTTGACAGAGTACCCAGGACCCTGCATTGACAGAGTACCCGTGACCTGCATGGACAGAGTACCCGATGATCTCCATGTGACAGAGTACCCAGGCACCCGGCATTGACAGAGTACCCAGTGACCCTGCATTGACAGAGTACCCCAGTGACCCTGCATGGACAGAGTACCCAGTGACCCTGCATTGACAGAGTACCCAGTGACCTGCATGTGACAGAGTACCCAGTGACCCTGCATGTACAGAGTACCCCAGTGACCCCGTATGTGACAGAGTACCAGTGACCTGCATTGACAGAGTACCCAGTGACCCTGCATATGACAGAGTACCCAGTGACCTGCTTGACAGAGTACCCAGTGACTCTGCATTGACAGAGTACCCAGTGACCCTGCATTGACAGAGTACCCAGTGACTCTGCATGTGACAGAGTACCCAGTGACCCTGCATGTGACAGAGTACCCAGTGACCCTGCATGGACAGAGTACCCAGTGACCCTGCATTGACAGAGTACCCAGTGACCTGCATTGACAGAGTACCCATGACCCTGCATTGACAGAGTACCAGTGACCCTGCATGTGACAGAGTACCATGTGACAGAGTACCCAGTGACTCTGCAGTGACAGAGTACCCAGTGACCTGCATTGACAGAGTACCCAGTGACCCTGCATTGACAGAGTACCCAGTGACCCTGCATTGACATAGTACCCAGTGACCTTGCATGTGACAGAGTACCCAGTGACCCTGCAGACAGAGTACCCAGTGACCTGCATTGACAGAGTACCCAGTGACCCTGCATTGACAGAGTACCCAGTGACCCTGCATTGACAGAGTACCCAGTGACCCTGCATTGACAGAGTACCCAGTGACCCTGCATTGACAGAGTACCCAGTGACCCTGCAACAGTACCTAGCAACCTTGGAAGAGTACCCAGTGAGCCCTGTACATGATGGAGTACCCGATGATCTCCATGTGACAGAGTACCCAGCACCCTGCAAGAATATCCACCAACCCTGCAAGAGTACCCAGCAAGCCCTGCATGTGACAGACTATGCAACGACCCTAGTAGAGTACCCAGCCACCCTACTAAGTACTCAGCCCCCCTGCAAATATATCTAATGAGTCCTGTGGCATCAGTGCCCAAGACAGTACTTCCCTTAGACTTTCAAGTACTCCCCACCAACAATATAAACTAAGGTTTTTCTGTTCTTTTTTTTTTTTCATGGAAGAACCTTAAAAAGTCCCCATCAAACTTTGTACTGCACACTGGCATGTCTTCTCCAAACCGAGGTCACTTTGGTAGGACTTAATGAAAAAGCTGTACTAAGTGACACAGAGCCTCTCAATGCTTCTTCCACTGCTTGGAAAAGCTTTGTGAATTTGTCTCTGTTAAATATCTCAGGAGGAAAATTTACATCATTTAACCTTAAGGAAATGAATAAATCAGCCAAGAATCAGTTGGTGAATTTCCCAAGTTTCTCTAGAAATAGAATACATTTCTAATCTTAAAAGAAAGAAAAATTTGGCTTATGAATATTTTTCTTCTTTGAAATCTCATCTAATCGTCTCCTCCAGAGGGCGGGATTTCATTTCCTGAGCTGGACGGGTGGGTTTCCAACTCACTTCTGGCCTCTGGTCAGGCCCCGCCTTGAGAGTCTCCAGCTCAGAGCTGCACCGACCACTCTGAGCCCGAGGATGGGTTTCGTGGTCCACATGGCTGGAATGGTCTTTCTGCCTAAGTCTCTATCAGCCATTTTCCTCTGGCCAAAATGGAAATCCGACGGTGTCAGAAGCTGGTGTCCTGGACAGGATGCTCGCGCTAGACGTTTCCAGTGTGAGACAAACACACGAGAACCACGGGTTCGACTTCCTCGCCTGCACTTGCCTTGCTCCAGTGACAACACATGCTGCATCACGTGGTGTGAAACACGCAGGAGACAAGTTCCCCCACCGGGCTGAATCGTGAGGGAAGCATCTTCTTTGGCATCTTCTCTGCCGCGCCTTGTGGCTGGTGGGCAAGGCTGTCTGTGGCCTCCTCCTGAGACTGGCAGGCAGTGGATGGTGGAGTGCTGTGGATACGGCCTTCCTAATTTTGGCCACAGTGCAGTTTCCCTTTGATGTGTGTTTGGAAAATGGATCCATTCCTCAAAGAAATTAGACAAGAAGTGTTATGTTATTATTTTGAATAATTTACATTTACAGCTTCTTCATTCTGTTTACAAGTGTCCCCAGTGCACCATTAAATTCAGATATAGCGTCATTAACATGAGGCATAACAACATCCTGATCACATTCAGCATTATTATGAAGGGATAGGATGTCATCAAGTTCAGAGGTAACAATCATCATTGTGATGGGATATGACATCATTAAGTTCAGAGGTAACATCATTTTCCAAATCAGTGACAATGCTATTTGACATTTTATAAAAATAAATGGTGTTGGGCCATTTCCTCTGATTTTGAAGTTTAAAATCTCAATTGTATTGGTAACCTAATTAGGTTTTAGGTTCAGCAGGAAATGTATCCTAAAGAACTCTAAACCTATGGGCATCTGTTGGAATTAACAGACTGGAAAGGCTGGAAGGGCCTGAACTTTGTCCACATAGCCGTCATTGGTGATGGTTTGCCTGGAGGTGGCTGGAGTGACGGTGTGGGCTCCCACCATGCGCCAGCTGACCGTGAAAGCCACCCTGTCTGTAACTCAGTCACAGGTCTACTGTGGGACCAGACTAAGGCAGGTTTCCAATCAGTTGCCCTAAGTTGCCAGCCTTGTTTAGACAATAGTGCTGGAACATTCTCTTCTCTGCTTTTTCACAGAGTTCAGATTCTCCAGTGAATTGTACGAGCATCCGCTCTACCTGGACTCAACTTTTCCTTTTAAGTGAACCTGTTGATAGCATGGGTGGTAGTCTTTCAGTGGGTTCTGTCTTGCATGCATCATTTGGACTGTGGATGTCAGGGGACCGAGTGATGGATGTAGTTTGCTAAACTTCATCAAAGCCTGGTATCTGTGTGGTTTTTATCCATGGTGCTGAGAGAGTTGCTCAAATGGACACAGTTTGTATCCTGTTTGGAGCAGACAGAACCCTGAACTAGAGATGAGACAGGAGTGTTATGTATCAGTCTAAGTGAGATACTAACACAAACTGCTTGCATTTCCCGGGAACAAGGGTTGAGCAGGAGAAACGAAGACAGCATTGCCCGGGCTGTGTCGTGAGTGGTCTTGTCATGGTAATGGCTTCTTAGCTACTATTTGTGTTCAAGGGTGTGGTGAAGACTTCTTTTTCACGGCAGCGTTCTGGCCCCTGTCCAGCCCCTGTCCCAGCCCAGTTTCTCTGGGGGTTGCACAGACTCATGCTCGTTCCCCTTCACAACCTGGCAGATGTTCACCTGCACTGCTGACACCGTTTGATATTTTGCTTTCTGAACAATAAACACAAATACCGTAAGTTCAAAATTTCTGAGCTTCAGAAATCAGACCATGAAGCCAAGGTAAAGCTTATCGACCCAGGGTCCCAGGTCCGGGGCAGTGTTCTGTGCTGGGAAGAGGTGGGCCTCTGGAGAGCGTGGTGGGAGGCAGTGGGCATCCGCTGTGTAATGTTCTGCATTGCTTTGACAGACACGCAGGGTTGTGATTGCAGAGCTGCATGCTGAGGCGTGTTCACCCGCTGCAGACCCCACTGAATGTCCTCCAAGAAGGCTGGGTCTCTTCCCGTTCCCACCCGCACGAGACAGCATCACTGCTGCTGTGTCCTTGCTGACATTTGGCGCTCAGCATCTGCTTGTTGCCCATCAGAGGGCATGTGGCCAGTTCCCACTGGTTTAGCTGTGGGTGCTTTCACTCCCCCAGTCATTCGAGCCATGAGCATGGTTGTGCGGCTGCCGGCCCATACGTGCAGTAGCAGCCTCTACTCTGGCCAGGGTCTGCCTGCTTACACATCGCATGCTGATGAGGGGCCAACAGTGCCTCACCGTGTCTGGACAAGTACTTTGAAGGCAACGTTTCGAGACAAGGCCTCACTTTGTAGCCCAGGCTGGGCCACTTTGCATGACTCTAGGTCACAGCAGTCCTGCTGCAGCCCCGGTGTGCTGGAATTGCAGTGCGCGCCACCACCACAGCTGGCTTGAGGGTCTCGGAACACTACTCCCTCATCCCTGTTCTGCTCACATATTCATTTGCCCGGAACAAAGCTGCTCAGCAGTGTGGCAACACAGAGTTCACGGGACGCGGCTTCTCAGTGGCCAGAACCCAAGTGTGCATTGTTCATGAAGAATGCGAGTTGCTTGCCTCTCAGATGGGATATGCATGTGCCTCAGCAGGCTCTGTTCCAATGTATTGGCCTGTACTCGTGCAGACAACTAGCCATCTTTATAATGCATGCATGTCGCCAGCACATCTAGACCATCAGACTGTGCTGTGTCCTGCGAACATGCTTTCTCATGGATTATATTATATGGCCACACTTTTATATCTTGTGACTGTGCTTCCTTTATGTGCCTATGTTCTCTGTTGTGCATTGGCTGTGGTTAGGGTTGTACGTGTGTATATAGCGTTGGGCCTGGTGAGTGTTGGGTCTGCTGAATGTGAGCAGGGTGAGCGTTGGGCAGGGTGAGCAGTGGGCAGGGTGAGCAGTGGGCAGGGTGAGCAGTGGGCAGGGTGAGCGTTGGGCAGGGTAAGTGTTGAGCAGGGTGAAGGTTGGGCAGGGTGAGGGTTGGGCAGGGTGAGCAGTGGGCAGGGTGAGGGTTGGGCAGGGTGAGGTTGGGCAGGGTGAAGGTTGGGCAGGGTGAGGGCTGGGCAGGGTGAGGTTGGGCAGGGTGAGGGCTGGGCACGGTGAGGGCTGGGCAGGGTGAGGGTTGGACGTGGGGAACCATGGTCTCACGTCTTCTCCACTCTCCGCATACCCAGAGCCGTGCTATGAACCCTCTAGCTTCTGCAACCCCTAGATGCAGGCTTGGACTCTGCATTCCTCTGAGCTGACCCACCCCGCCCTTTCCCGAGGATGCTTCCCTCAGTCCCTCATGACTGCCCACCCTGTCCACAGGAGATGGGAGGGGCTGTGTCCCCACAGCTACCTGACCGAGCTTCAACAGGTTGAATCCAACGGTTGTGGTTCTGGAAGGAATGAGCCATGTGTTTGTTCTCGCCTGTGTACAGCACTAGTCTTGAGGACTTTGTGGTCCTTCTGTTTTCTTCTTATCTTCTGAAGTGAAGTTTAATATTTTAGGAAGGCTTCTACTGAAATATTCATACAAAGGAATCAAATCTCCATATAAAGCAGAAAAATTCAATCTAAGGTTTTTTTCGTTAATACTGCATTTTCTGAGTCAATGTTTGCCAAGAACCTATTCATCTTATTTTTTTATTATCATGAAAGCTCATCTCTTTGAAAAGTAGAGTGTATGTGAATTGCCACCTCTCTCTACCAGGGCAGGGTCGTGGCCTGGTCTTCTGCTATCCATCTACCAGGTACTTCTCCAGCTGACAAGTGCTGATGCTGGGAATGTTGGGGTCAGGACTCGTGGTGTCTGTGTCCAAGCATGCTGCGGTCTCTGCGCCTCTGTAGGATGGTCCACACTGGAGCACCACACTGACCCATGATTCTGCTGGAAATTCAGCAAGACTTTATGATCACATGCTTGGAAGCAAAGCTTGTATGACATTGTCTTGATCATACGAAGGTCTCAGGAATCCACATTTGAAAACAATTACAGAAGAAGCTGAAGTAGACATGGACCAAGAGACAAAGTCTTGGAAGGGGTGTACTCAGGGTGGTTCTGAAACCTGTAAGCTCTGGGTCTCTCACTCAGTCATTGCCCAGGAGGCTGTGTACCCAGAGCTTTGCAGGTGACTGGTCCAAGTGATACTACCTGTTCTGAGGACATGTTGCTTGCAAGTATAGAGAATTATTGTTTTTTTTTACTATTTGTTTATTGCTTGGTCCTTCACTCCAAGCCCTTGGCTCATTGTCAAATTATTCACTACATTCCGTGACTTGGCATAGACCTGACGGTTCTGAGCCCCTGGCCGGCCTGGAAGCAGCCCGTCCACCTGACCCTTTGTGGGTTTCCCTCTTGGTGGTCACGTGACCACCTAATGGCTTAATCTCAAAATCTCTTTTGGCTGGAGCGCTGAGCAAGTTGTGGGAGAAATGCTCTTAGTTTACTTCTCGGAAATATTTGTTCTTTTATGAGCGATCGGTCACCAGAAAATCAATCCAAAGAACAGAGTCATTAGAAAGGCACAATTAGCTTTCTTTTCATCTAAAATGGCAGCATGCCATTAATCCCAGCATTTTAGATCCAAGGCAGGAGGATCATGAGTCAGTCATGTTAGCCTAGTCTCTATGGGAATGTGCTGCTAAAAATAGCATTTCACTTTTGATACCCAAGAATCACGTCTATTTTAAAACTACTTTGTAGCTCAACGAAATTGACCTGTCCTTTCTTTTCCCGCCTGCTTTCTGGAGGAGCCCTTATAAGCCCTTATAAGCCACGGCCTTCTATTATTTCTGCTGGCATAGTTTGAGGCTTGCCACTTCTAGACGCCTTTTCCAACCTGGCAAGGACCAGTGCTGCTTCCCACCTTGTCAGTTGGCTTCTCCCTCCATTTCATCTACCCACCTGGAGAATGGCCCCAGCCCCGATGGACCGGGTCTTTCCAAATCAGATAGATAATTAAGACCATCTCCTACAATCTTGTCTGAACTAGGCAACTCTCCATAGGTGTGCCTAAAAACTCAGTTCTGAAGCGTCAAGTTGACAGCTAGGGCTGACTCACAGGCCATCGTAGTTATTTATACAGCCACTGACCTCTGCACTTGGCCTCTGACTTAACCGTTCTTGGGAATGTTGGGTGAGATTGAGCTATGGCTCAGTTAGCAGATCTGTAGTCTCCACCAACGCTCAGGCCGAGAATACTGTGACATTAAAACCTGTAGAAGAGACTCTCCTTGCTAAGCCCCTGGTGACCCAGAGCACTTTGCTAAAGGCATTGACTTGACCGCGACCCTCAGGTTTAAAAGTTCATGGCAGCTCTGTGAGGCCGAGCAGATCGTCCCCGCTAACTTGCTCTCACGCTCTGCTCCTCGCATTCAGCTAAGAGGAAACCATTTTCTGCTTCCCTTCCAAGCAGGGTCATGGCTCCGCGGAGCCCTTGGGAGCTGTAACAACACCTACTCATGAACACAGTCCGCAGGTCAGCTGGCAGCCGCCACAAAACACCTTGGACCCCCCTGAAGAGATTCATTCCTCACTGTCTGGAGGCCGAAGTCTGAGGTCAAGGTGCGCATGTCAGGCTCCAGGGCATCCCTGTGTGACATGCAGAAAGCTGCCTTCCTTCTGGTCCTCACGTGGGGAAGACCGGAAGGGCAGGGTCTCTTCCTCTTGGTCAGTTCCCTAATTACCTCTGGAGCCCGCCTGCTTGCGTCACCCAGGACATGAGTGCAGAGGGGGCCGCTCTGAGGGTCATAGATGTGCCGTGCTGGCCGGGCGCATTAGTTTCTTCTCTGCCTCTATGCCACTAAGCACCCCAGCCCGAGGCCCTCTTCACACAGAGGCCCCACCTCTGCCCTCTGCCCTCGGCCCTCTGCCCTCCACTGACATGCTAGGGCTGTATTCTTTTCTACAGTGTTACTAAGTACATTCTTGCTGGGAGCTGTTCTCTCAGCTTTGGTTAGAGCTCTTTGGAGCCCTCGACTCTGAGGTTTCTCTTCCAGTCTGCGCCTCCGGCGTTCAGGCACACGGGAAGCTGCCATGTTCACGCTATGCAAAAGTCAACGCCAAAGGGGACTGGAAAGCGATTCTTTCCAAACTTTCATTAGGAAGCATGGACATGAACTCTATGGTCACCAGTGAATTAGGAAGAATGACGCTGTGTGGGGCTCAGGCTGCATGGATGTGGCTCCCCTGAGCCCCAAGGGCTGGAAATCCTGAGCTGAAAGCAGCGATGCTGGGTGCGTCTCCCCTGCACTGGGTCTGAACCACCTTGTTCCTTGAAATCCTGGTGCTCTGCCCTTCCGGGCGCTGCAGCTGTACTCGGATTTCCCCAGCGATGCTGTGGTGGGTGCGTTCCTGTCTGGCTTGGCTCAGGAGGTCAGATGCAGCCAGCAGGCAGAGACTCCCGGCTAGTCTACCTTCTTGAGAAGTCCCAGGTTCTGCCCGTGCTGCTGCCCTTCAGCCGTCCGTTCCACCCTTTCTCCAGCTCACATGGTGGGATGAGGGGTCCATGCATCGTGGAGCATTGTCAGGTTTATATGGCGAGCGGGTGGCCCATCTGGACAGTGACCTGGGACAGCGTGTGTGCCGTGTTACCTGATCATCCCTACCTCTGCAGTGCTTGATGTGTGCGAGTCAGGGCATCCCGAGCTGGGCGCTCCGCAGCCGCAGAATCCAAGCCTGCCTTCAGCCCCACGTGCGTGCCTTTGTGTCCTTGAACACCTCCATCCAGGTGGAAAATAGATCACAGACCTGGAGACTCCAGTGCCCCCAGGTGCAATGTCTCAGCACTGCCCTGCAGATCTGTGGACAGGGGCAGATTCGAGCGGCGTTCAAGATGGATGCGGGACTATCTCATCTAACTAGCATCTTCTTTTGTGGGTTAAATATGAACTCTTGCGTTCAGCTGTTCAATATATGCAACTGATTCACTAGCGTGACGATGACACGGTCTCAAGTTCTGTCACAAATCAGCCTCCCAATGTTGAAGGTGGTAGAAGTCATGGGCTTGCCCATCTCATCCATTGTAGAAGTGCGTGTGTCTTCCACATCACTTACCAAGCTTTACATCAACCCCAACCCTCCCCTGTCACATTCAGGGTGATTTCCTATTCTTCTATAACCTTAGACATACAGATGAGTTGAACTATATATGTTTATTTTAAGATTTATTGAGAGACAGATGGTTTCAGACACAAAGAAAATGTTCTTCAGAAAATTGGTCTTTATTACTAGTGAAAAAGATCCAGTCACAGAAGTGTAAAATATTTATTTAATAGTCTTAAGTTTGTAAGAGGTACTAAGACTCTTACATGAGATAATACCTTTTGTAAGACAAAAGGAAGTTTCGTATCTTTTAAAAATCAGTATACCTTCTTTTATTGAGTAGTGTTATGTTTGTGAAAAAAGTAAACAGGAGACACAGAGAGACCTCTCTCACCTGATTCCCACCTAGTTTTGTGATACTCAAATCTTGAATCATACCAGGTGTCAGGTTGCATGGAAGCTCTGGCAGGAGGATCATTGTGAGCTTGAGTGCAGCCTGCACTGCAGAGTGACCATATCTCTGAAACCCAGATGCAAAGAGGAACAAGAAAGTCCTGTTCAGTGTGGTGTGGGCTGTTGGTGTACGAGCCCACATAACACGTGTTCCTAGCTAAGGACAGGCTCACTGATGAATGAGCTTCTCTGGGGTCACGTGCTCACGTGGGCTGGGGCAGATGTGTGTGGTCACAGGCTCCTGCAGATCTGGAATTTCAGTGTGGCTTAGTAATGCACATTCAGGTTTTGACCTGCCTTTTGTGACTTCGTAGCTAATTTCTTTTTATCAAAGAGTAAGACAGAAAGCAAGCAAGGAAGACACCTAGCATTTGTGGCTGCCTCCCCACATGCATTCCTACACACACACACACACGTACATACACACACACACACACACGCACACACACACTGCATGCATACACACATTGCATACCTACACACACTGCAGACACACACTGCCTACATACACACACACACACACTGCATACATATGCACAAATAAAACCATCATGATTGCTTCCAGGCCTTGCCAATTATGCACAAAGCTACTGTGAGCACCCATGAGTCCATTGCAGTGTGGACACATCCTTGTGTGGCCGTATCTGTTGTTTGTGGACATATCCATTATTGTGTGAACGTGTCCATGGTTGTGTGGACGTGTCTGGTGATGTGTGCACACATCTACTGATATGTGCACGTGTCTGTTGTGTGGACATGTCCTTCTCCATCAGCATGTCTGGTGGCTCATGTGAGTGAGCACTGCTCATGGCTGCCAAGCATTCTGCATTTGCACCCGCAGGACCTATGCGTGAGAGTTCCTGGTGTCCATCGGTGGCCCTGGTGCGGTGTGTAGAGTTCCCCCTGCTGGTTGGAATTCTCTAGTGAAGTTCAGCGTGGAGCGTGCGGCTTTCTCTAGGTCCCCTTCAGGTCAGTCTCGTCCATTTTCCAATCATGTTCATTCAGCTGTTGAGTGTGGAAGTCCTTGCAAACTCTGGATTCCAGTCTTTGTTGTGACATGGCTTTGCCCCCGCCAGCGGGTTCTGTTTTCTCCTTGAGCTGCCCATGGTGGAGAAGAATGGAATTCAGCTCCTCACTTTTCTTCCCAGCACCTGCCTGTTACACAGCATTTAGAAATCATTGCCAGACTGGGTCACATGACTTTTCTCCTGCGCTATTGTCTGTGATTTATGTGCCTAATTAAGGGCCTATAAGAATTCGTTAAGGAGCTACATAAATTGTCTTCATTCTCTACACCTGGATTGTTTACACATCCATCTGCATATTTATGTTCTCTGGAGAGGTCCCACTGGCCTGACGTGTGCTGCTGTCTTTTCATACAATGCTGGGATTGACTTGCAAACACATTTTCAGGATTTCTGTGAGATATTAGTCTGAGGTTGTCTAATGTAGTTTTTTAGGGGGAGCCTGACATCAGAGTGAAATAGGCAGGGCTGGCTTCCGTTGTCTGGAAGACACTGTGGACTTGGACTGCATGCAGCCTGTCTGGCCAGGAGGCTTTTTGGTGGGAAGATTGTTAATCACTGGTTCAGCTCTTTCCATCTATGAAGGTTTGTCCAGATCCTCTGCTTTCCTTCGTGTGAGTTTTGGTGGAAGTGCTTTGAAGACATTTTTCCATTCCTCCTGGGTGTGAGTGTGGGCAAGGGGGTGTTCTTGCGACTCACACTTCTTCATTGTTCTTCCAGGGGAGCAGCGGTGATCCCTTTTCCATCTCTGAGTCGTCCACGGTGAAGGTGCTCCTCTGTTAATAAGTGTCAGCTACAAGGGCCGCTCAATGTTGGGTCCATCACTCAGGGAAGTGAACCATGGCTGACAGATCTGAGCAAGGGGCAAAGGCTCCCTTCTTAGAGAACCAGACATCCCAAAACATTCGTGATTCTCCCACATTGCCAGATTCCATTGGCCAGATTTGCCCTGACTGCTCTTGTTTCGAAAATGTGTAGTTTGAACATGTGATAGAATGCCACCACTTTCCTCCGTAACGACGAGTTTGTATGTGTAAATAATCCAAATGTAGAGAATAAAGACAATTTATGTAACTTCTTAATGAACTCCTATAAGCCTTTGATTAGGCATATAAATCATCAGAAGTCTTTGGCTCTAATCATCTTTTGAACCTGTTGTTGCACAGAGCTGAAAAGCTAAGCGGGTGGGGCTTTGAGCTTCACTGCACTGCTGGCTTCCTGCACTCACACCTGCTGGACTTGGAGACCAATGGCCAGAGGCATCAGTAGGATCACACAGGATCACAGGGTCATGTGACTAGTCAGGGGGTCAGTGGGACAAAGTTGAAGCTCTTTGGTGTCATCACAGTCATGACACACAGAGAAGCAAACCAGACTTTATCTGGAGAAGCTGACGGTTTGTTAGAGCACCCCAAAAGAACATATTTGGTTAAAGAGGTTTGCTGGACTGAAGAGCAGCTGTACCAGGCCAGTGCCTTCAGGCAGAAAGGAAAAAATAGACTTGAGCAGAAGGACCCAACCAGATGCATCCAGAGCTGGAGTGTGTGTGCTGAAGGCGTTGGCAGTGGAAGACAGTCTGAATTACCACAGCGCATCCTTAATCACTGGTGATGAGTCACATATTCTGTCCCAGTGGAGCAGAGAAATAGGGAAGGTGGGTCTCTTCAATATGGTGTACAAACACCCCAGCATGCAGGTACACACAGCACATAACCTACACACACACACACACACACACACACACACACACATGCACATACCAGCGTGCATACACAGGTGCATACTACATATAATTTCCACACACATTTACACACTCACTTATGTGCACATACACATACACCAGCATGCATGCATGCATAGGTGCACATTGCATACAGCCTACACACACACACATACACACACACACACACACACCATTATGCATGCACAGGTGCACACAAACGTAATCTATGCTCACACATAAGTGGGTTAACAAGTGTGCCAGTTAGATTTGGGCATCAACTTGACAACTGAGGGCTGTAACTGTGGGCATATTTATGAGGAATTATTTAGTAAAGGCAGCCCCCTGTTAAGCCTTTGGGAGCTTGTCCATTGATGAGGGAAGACCACACCCATGGTGGTGGGACTATTCCATCATGGCAGGTGGAAAAGATGTGAGTGGTGGTCTGGTATTTTGACATGTTGCCATGCGGGCAAAAGAGAAAGTGTACCCTCTCTCAGCTCCTGATGTTGGTATGAACTCTCCTGCCAAGCTGGACTATGAGCTGTAACCACAGCAGTAAGCAAGAATAAAAATTCTCGTTTCCCTAAGTTGTTAGAACTCTGTCTGTGTTCAACAGTGCAAAGACAAGACTAACCTGAGCATAAACTATTTCAGCCCAGTTTCTGGTAGTGGGTAATGACATCACAGCTGAAACTTTCATCTTCACCCCTGCATAAGAATGGAGCTGGGTGTCACACAGCTCAGAGACCAACCTTCTGTCCCTAATCCAAACCCCACTGCTTCTCCGTGGAGAGTTTTCAGACAAGGTCCTTGGACGACTGAGGCCATGCTGCACGGTCCCGTCAGCTGCTCGCTCACTCCAGTTCTCACCAGCTGCTCTTCTGCAGGGGGTCGGGGTTATCCCAGAGCCACAGCATCTGGAGTATTATTGAAAGTGGCTTTGACTTTCTGTTCCTTGCATGAGCGGATTTCACGGATTTTCCTTTTTCTTTCTGAGTGTTGTTACTGACTTTCAGGGGTCAGGAAACATTCACTGTGAAGTAGGCGTGATGGTTACAAAGCCTTGAGAATTGAGGTTGACTTTATATATTATAATTATGCTTCCATAATTAGAATTATGCATGCATGTATAATATGTACTGCATGATATGCATATATGCCTATGGGTTAGTAGAGTCACAGCTGTTACATTATTTTGAAAATAGAGAAAGGTAAAATCAAAACTTCTCTTTCACCCAGGGGCTAGGGTGACAGTCCATTTCCATTTTTTCAAGTTGAAGTTGTCTTTTTATTTTTATTCTTTAGTGTTTCATACATGAGTATCATGAATTTATGATATTTTCACACCTTGCCCTCAATCCCACCCTGTCACCCCCCTAATGCACTTTTTCCTGTTGCAACCCTTTCTCCTCCCCATGGGCTCCTTCTTATTTTCTTTTCACACATGTGGTCCTCTGGGTTTCTTCTGGGCCACCTGTGATGGCACCTGCTGGAACGGAATCCTATGTCTGTGGGTACCCCATTGAAGAGTGCACTCCCCCACTTCTATTGGCCTTACCCCTCATCAGCTTCTCAGGGAGGAAGAGTGGTAAGTGTGGATGGGACAAATTCCATGAAGGCTGTGTGGAAATACACATACTGCAGAGAATTCATGAATGCGACAGCACCACCATTTCCAGAAGATGATGTCTGGCCACGCTGCATATCCACTCCAGGGTCTTACAGTTTTACTGTCCCTCTTCTTCATTGTTCCCTCAGCCTTGCAAAGGGGATTGGGGGGGCTTAGATATTCCTGTTTAGGGCCAAGTAGTCCACAGTCACTTCTTTTCTGCACTTAGGCAAGCTGTGATTTTCTGTAATAAAACCTTCCTTTGCAAAAGGAAGCTTCTAGAGTGAGTGCTGAGTGCTCCTGCAGTCTGTGAGAGTAATGACAAATGTTTAAGAAACAGGTGGATAAAGTGTCTTTACAGCTAAAATCAGTAGCTTACACCCTCTGCATTCTATGTGCTCCTCTTCCATAGGTTCTTGTTCTGGCTTATAAACCCGGCATGTGATTCCTGTGGGCAAGTGAACTGAAATCTAATGGGAAAGCAGTTGGCTTCCCCTGGACGGTCAAGTCGCTGTTACACAATGGTCGCCTCTTGCCAGGGTGGTTGTTCCTGTGGCTTGAAGCTTTTGCAGACTGATGAGACTTTTTATTTCATTGTTCCCCCAGTAGCCTCATTACTTTTGAGAAACCTTTGCTTTGTTTTGCGCAAAAAGACAACTTTAGCCCAGGCTGGTCTCAAACTCCTGATCCTCCTGCCTTCCTCTCTCCAGCAGATGCTTAACAAGATGGGGGGAGATGAGAGGGTCCAGAAAGGGTACTGGTACTGTGAAAGTGGTCCACCAGGGAAGCTTCCAGAACAGATGCACGTGTGCTGCATCCTCAGCAACAGGGCTTCTTGTCAGTTTCTGGAGGGCCACCAAGAGCCATGGCAAAGGTTATACCGTTTGGGGATAGGAGAGACTTTTTGACCAACAACTTATTAGGAAGTGTCACATGCCTAGTCCTTGGAAAATGGTTTAGCTGCCTCTGGGTTCCAGCTGGAGCATTATGGGTATTTTGTTCTGTCCTGTCTTCTCTCTGTGTTGCCCTGTCCGTGTGCTTTTTTCTCACTATTTTTTTCAACAAAAATATTTTTGACATTTAATGACACAGGAGAAGTCTATCTGGCTGTGTCTTCCAATGGTGGTTCTGTGCGTCTTCTGAGTGACAGTGCCATCCGTGCGTCTTCTGACTGACAGTGCCGACCGTGCGTCTTCTGAGTGACAGTGCTGTCCGTGTGTCTTCTGAGTGACAGTGCCGTCTGTGTCTTCTGACTGACAGTGCTGTCCGTGCGTCTTCTGACTGACAGTGCCGTCCGTGCGTCTTCTGACTGACAGTGCCGTCCGTGCGTCTTCTGAGTGACAGTGCCGTCTGTGTGTCTTCTAACTGTGCTTCTATGTGTCTTCAGACTGACAGTGCCGTCCGTGCGTCTTCTGACTGACAGTGCCGTCTCTGTGTCTTCTGACAGTGCCGTCTGTTTCTCCCTCGGCCCTTTCTGGATCCTCTCATCTCCCCCCATCTTGTTAAGCATCTGCTGGAGAGAGGAAGGCAGGAGGATCAGGAGTTGAGGCTAGCCTGGGCTAAAGTCTT
Organism: Typhlomys cinereus; assembly: GCA_023101885.1. Taxonomy (NCBI): domain Eukaryota; kingdom Metazoa; phylum Chordata; class Mammalia; order Rodentia; family Platacanthomyidae; genus Typhlomys; species Typhlomys cinereus. Next base: position 588,552 of record JALPQD010000029.1, read on the forward strand.
TTTCAGCAAAACAAAGCAAAGGTTTCTCAAAAGTAATGATTTCTATTTTTATTATTTATTATTTATTCAATTGTGTGTGTATGCATGTGTGTATGTATGTGTTGTGTGTGTGTGTGTGTGCGCGCGCGTAGAACCACGGACGAATTCGGGAACCACCATGGATGCCTCCACCTCCTCCTTGTTTACTCTGCTCCGGGATTCACAGGCTCTGCCCACCAGGACCGGAAACGCAGGCCGCCCCCGCTTCCACCCGGCGTCTATACGTGGGGTCTAGGACCCGAACTCAGGATCCTCCGCCTGCAGGGCAGACGCTTAACCCCTGAGCTACCTCTCCAGCCCCCAAAATAATGATTTCTGACATATTCATTTGTTATTTTTTTCCTTCTTGGTGGGAAAACATGCTTTCCCTGTTGCACACCATAAGCGTTTTTCTTATCTGCCTGTAGGCGTTATCGTGCTCATGCGTCTGTAGCTCTGCTAGCGTAGTGTAGAGGGAGACTGCGTTCACAGCCCTGTGGCCTGCAGCTTCCTTTCCTATTGCTGATGCATAATTAAAAAACGATTTCTACGCAAGCGGAGATATGTCCTTCTCCAGGTACAGGTGGCGTTTATATGGGAATTAGGGGATTCAGTATGAAATCAAATATAAACCATTTCAATATATTTTTACAAGGAATAATCTGAAATGATTTTATTTAGCTGCATTTTTGGCTTAGAGCTAATAAATTATTCAGATACTTTCTGTGTGCTCTCACCTGCCTTCCCGCGCCCCAGAACATTTAAAGTGTTCCACCTTGCTCTGGTCCTGTTCCCACTGTAACTCTGTGGGCCAATGCAAATGAGCTCATTCTCTCTCACTCTGAGTGTGACCCCAGCACCCAGCTGAGATGCCCAAGAAGCAGGGTTTCCTGGCAGGCCACTTCACGGCTATACAAGCATGCCACTGTGGCATCTCTGCGTCAGGCTGCAAGCACACAGATGTCCTAAGGCAGGGATGACACTGAGTCTCATTCCAGCGGGTGGAGAGTGACCTTACACTCTAAGCTGAGATTCGCTGACGGGAAAACTGCAAGTAATTGATTTCTTGGTGGTGGCAGAAAATGAGGAGGTGCGGGCTGATGTGGCTTTGGAAGGGTAATTACAAAGTGAGGGTGAATCACAAAATGGAGTCGCTGTCATTTGACAGAAGAGACTTGGTTTTTCCCCAGAGGCATGGATGAGGGCCTCGCCAGAGCAGAGAGGACAACAGGCAGACACAGGATGGGCCGCCGGTAGATGAGGGTCTTCTTTACTGCCACCAAAGAAGACAAGACCATGGCTTGTCCACCAGTGGCTGAGAAACTTCCTGGTTTATGTGTTTCTAATACTGCCCAGCACCTTTGATGGACCCGCCGTGACTCGTTCTAGATGCTGTCTACTGGCTCATAGCAATGTCCTAACTAGGAAATATTGTCAGAGCAGCTTACAGTTAAATAAGAAGGAGGAAATACAGGTTTTACGCGCATCTTTGTGGGTACTCCATTTAAACTTCAAGGTTCTCAAGGATGCAAAGAAGTGTGTTGAGGAGGTCAGGGGTTCATCTTTGTGTGTCATTTTATGCTTCATTAAAGAGAGTTATAAAAGCATGTGGACATGATACCGTGAGCTTCGTGTTCTCTGTGTATGAAATGGAACCTCCTAAGCCTTTCGCCTCTAAGGACAATACTAATGTTTTATAATGGAGAAACTATTTTTAATTCCAGATATTTATTATGTTTAGTGGTTTTTGTAAGTATATTGCTTTGTTTTTAATGGTGTTATACTTCCCTTCTGTTCTCCTGGATATGCCTGTTTTTTTCTTCACACTTGAGTATCATTTCTAGCATTTTTTGAAGGCCTGGTTTTGTGGACATGTATCCCTTCATGTTGTCTTTGTGCTGGAAGATTTTTCTTTCTTCCTCAATCATGACGGATAGTTTTGCGGGGTATATCAGCCTGGGTTGAATTTTTGCTCATTCAATACTTGAAGTATGTCTCTCCAAGCTCTTCTTGCTTTTACGTTTCAACTGAGAAGTCATTTGTTATTTTAATAGGTTTACCTTTAAAAGTGACTTTTTTTTTTCCCTTGAAGCTCTCAGCAACATTTCTTTATCTTGAATGTGGAGTGTTTTAACTATTGTTTGCTGTGGCGAGTTTCTATTTTGGTCCTATCTGTTGGGGTGCGGAATGCCTCTTGTATATGGATGGGCCTCTCTTTTTTTGATGAGGAAAGTTTTCCTTGATGATCATTTGAAAAATTTCCTCAGGTGTGGTATTTTGGGATTCTTGCTCTGGTATTCTTCAGGGTGTCCCATAACTCTTGAATGTTTCTCTCGAGTATCTTTTTGGCTTTAACAACCTCTTCCATTGAGCTGGTTAATACTCCCACTTTGTCTTCAAGGTCTGAAATTCTGTTTTCTGCTTCGTTAGTTCTGCTGATAAGACTGTTGAGTTCTGGGTTGAAGATAACTTGTCTTTTAGTTGTTTTGAACTCTGCTTGAGTCTGTTTTAACTGCTCTATGCCTGTTTTTGTTTCTTGAACTGTTTTTCTCAACTCCTTCAAGTGTCTGTTGTTTTCCTCTTCAAAGCGATTGATGCGGTTATTTAATTCCTCCCGGATTTCCTCTTTCATAGTATTTAACATGGTAATGATCATGTTTTGAAAGTCGTTATCCTGGGTCAAGCTTTCTTGGCCATTTTCTGTGGGTTTGTTCTGGTTGGAGTCTAACATTATGGGATTAATTCCTTCAGTGGAAGATTTGTTTACTTGGGTGTTGTTTCTCATGGATTTGCACTTTGACTTGGGCATTGTCGTTTTAACTCTTAAGATCTTTCAATTTCTGTGTGTTTTTCACTGAACTGAATTATTTGGCCTGTGGTTTTGGGGTTGAGCGGGGGGCAGAGCTTACTTAGGTCGCGGTTAGTCCCGGCTGCACTGTGCAAGTCTTAGGGGCGGCGGAGTGGGGAAAGGGAGAATGGGGCAGCGGCGGGGCGCTATTTAACCTGGGGGAGCTGGGGCATGGCCCAAGGGGTTCCTCCTTGGCCCAGCGCAGCTCCGGCTTTGGCTGGCTGGTGGGAGGAGCTGGGTCCCTTGGGCTGCCTGGGGTTCTGGGGGTGGGCGGGGGCGGAGCTTGGGGGACAATACTAATGTTTTAAACAGTCACGAAAAGTTCTGATTCTCTTGTTGCTGCTCAGTTCGTCAACTCTGGAATCACCCAGGCTTCACCCCTCACAGGCTGCCCCACTGCAGCACTTGGAACCACGGACATAGGAGAGGGAAACTATCTTCTCTCCCTCACTAGGCTCTGTGTTTGGTGAGAAATGCATTGGTAGATGAGCAGAGATCTGATTGCACCCACCTGCATGGGGCTGATGGGGAAGCCGAGGCCTAAGGAGAAGGTGTGTGGAGAGCTAGACACAGGGCAGAGAGCTGGACCTCTGGGCATAGTGTCCATGAAGCTGCTTCTGTGGCTTGTCCCTTGTCTTGTCCCTTGGCTGTCTCCGTGGCTTGTCCCTTGTCTTGTCCCTTGATTATCTCCTGTGGCTTGTCCCTTGATTGTCTCCTGTGGCTTGTCCCTTGGTTGTCTCCTGTGGCTTGTCCCTTGGCTGTCTCCTGTGGCTTGTCCCTTGATTGTCTCCTGTGGCTTGTCCTTTGGCTGTCTCCGTGGCTTGTCCCTTGGCTGTCTCCTGTGGCTTGTCCCTTGATTGTCTCCTGTGGCTTGTCCTTTGGCTGTCTCCGTGGCTTGTCCCTCGGCTGTCTCCTGTGGCTTGTCCCTTGGCTGTCTCCGTGGCTTGTCCCTTGGCTGTCTCCTGTGGCTTGTCCCTTGGCTGTCTCCTGTGGCTTGTCCCTTGGCTGTCTCCTGTGGCTTGTCCCTTGATTGTCTCCTGTGGCTTGTCCTTTGGCTGTCTCCGTGGCTTGTCCCTTGGCTGTCTCCTGGGGCTTGTCCCTTGGCTGTCTCCGTGGCTTGTCCCTTGGCTGTCTCCTGTGGCTTGTCCCTTGGCTGTCTCCGTGGCTTGTCCCTTGATTGTCTCCTGTGGCTTGTCCCTTGATTGTCTCCTGTGGCTTGTCCCTTGATTGTCTCCTGTGGCTTGTCCCTTGGCTGTCTCCGTGGCTTGTCCCTTGGCTGTCTCCTGTGGCTTGTCCCTTGGCTGTCTCCTGTGGCTTGTCCCTTGATTGTCTCCTGTGGCTTGTACCTTGATTGTCTCCTGTGGCTTGTCCTTTGGTTGTCTCCGTGGCTTGTCCCTTGGCTGTCTCCTGTGGCTTGTCCTTTGGTTGTCTTCGTGGCTTGTCCCTTGATTGTCTCCTGTGGCTTGTTCCTTGATTGTCTCCGTGGCTTGTCCCTTGATTGTCTCCTGTGGCTTGTCCCTTGATTATCTCCTGTGGCTTGTCCCTTGGCTGTCTCCTGTGGCTTGTCCTTTGGCTGTCTCCGTGGCTTGTCCCTTGGCTGTCTCCATGGCTTGTCCCTTGGCTGTCTCCGTGGCTTGTCCCTTGGCTGTCTCCTGTGGTGTGTCCCTTAATTGTCTCCTGTGGAGTGTCCCTTGGCTGTCTCCGTGGCTTGTCCTTTGGCTGTCTCCGTGGCTTGTACTGGGGTCGTGGTCATCCCAGACATAAGATCATTCTCTTTCTGGCAGTGGGAACGAGGTTATCTTCACAACTGGAAATTATGGAATTGTTTTTGACAAAGGGAAATTGATGCTCTGCTTTAGAGTTTTTCTTCAATTGCTCTTGACTCTAAATAGTACTTATGCCAGGGAGCAACTTTGGGTGGGTTCCTGATCCCTGTGAAATGCGTCGTCTGACAGCTTCTGCAGAAATTCCTCCCTATCTTACTGCATAGTGCATGTGACCGCCCCCAGGAAAGTGACCCCACTGGTGCACAGTGAACTAAGACACAGACAGCCGGTCCTCTTTCTTGGCTGCCCAAACAATCTTGGAAGGGCTGTAACCTCTCACAATCTTCGTGCCTGACTTTCCAGCCAGGCAGCCTCTGCCTCTCCGTCCCCAGCCCTGGAATTGCACCGATAGGTCAGTGCAGTGTGCTACCATCACATCATTTGGTCAGCTTGGGGCCAGGATTAGATGGATTGGTCAGCTCAGCTTGCACAGGGGACCTGCGGCTAGGCTCGCTTCTGGAGCTTTCTCCAACATCCTGGGTGGTGTGCTCCTCCCAGTCAGCTCAGTGACCTCACTCATTGCTGCGATGTCCCCAGAAACTGTCTGGACTTCCTCTGTCGGCGGCATCTCTCTCTGGACTCCTCAGCTCCCCAGCCTTGTGATCTCCCTTGAAGGAATTAGACGAGGCATGAAGTGTAGGAGACAGACGGGGTTCATTACAGAGAAAAGTGGAGCACCCTCCGAGGGTGAGGGAGGACGGTGGCTGGAGCCGCTGCGTGCCTGTGCACATTGCAGGCAGACTTTCTACCTGAGAACAGCAGCTGCTCCTGGGAGCCTCTGGGCTGGCCTTAGTCGTCACTAGCAAGTGCGTGGCCAGCTGTGCAGTAATCTCACGCCCTTGGGGACAGGGCAGAGTGCTCCTTCTGCACCCAGGGCCAGAGACACAGCTCACATCCCATCCTTTTGACCGGTGACCAGGGTCCTGCAGCCTCAGGGCCTGTGCCACAGGCTGCTGGCTGTGAATGCCTCGCCTGCTAGGAAAAGAGCTGCCTAACACTCCCCAGGCCTCCCAGCCCAGCTGGCTTCCGCTCACTATGGAGGCTTCTGAGACGACTTTGGTCACTTCCTCCTGTCTTTCTTCCATTTACCTAGTTGCCATCGGCATCTCTCCTGGACTTTCTGGCAAAGACAGGCCCAGCGTATTCTCCTCACTGGGGTGTGGTGATGGCTCCCACTCCATGCAGGAGATTGGAGAAAGGCATGCACTTTTGCTGTGTGTTCACTGTGTGCAGGCTGTCGAGAGAAGCAATGAAGAACTTAGCAAAGCCATCTCAAGACAGAGACCACGTCTTTATCACTGTAGTATTGAAATGAGATGAGCAGTAGAAGCTTGCTTACACACTCCTGTGGGCAAATGTATTAAACCGTACCCACCCAAATTGTAAATAACATTAAACTACACCCAACAAAATTACAATTAGCAAAATCCTTTTCCAATAGGTGAGCAAAAATGGAACACATAATGACTTTTATTTAGGAAAATGGATCCCGGTCTAACATGAACTTTCAAAATTAACTTGCTTTTTAGAATGTATGTCACATGAAAACTGGTATATTCTCTGTGGTTAGAAAAAACTCAAACTTTGAAGACATCTAAGCCACATCATTATGACATGGACTTGGAAAACCATTGTTCTGATGACTTAACTTGATCTCTTCAAGAAATATTTTCTGTATAGAATCAATTTAATTTACCTTTAGTTGTTGTTCTTTTATCCATAGGGGAAGGTTCTAAGACACTCAGGGGAAGCCTAAAACTGAACTCTGTCGTTTAATATCTCTTTGTCATAGTTAAGCACAGGTGTCAACTTGACTGTTGAGGGTTTGAGCTCTGGGTACATTTGTAGAGAATTAGTGGTTGAGTTAAGCCCACAGTAAACCTGCAGGAGATTGTCTAGCTGCTGGGGAAGGCCTAGCTCATGGTGGATGGGACTAGGCCCTGGAATAAATCACAGAGAGCTGGTTGAGAGAGATGGCATCTTTCTGTTCACTTGGCCAGACATAAAGTAAGGATTGTCCCTCTCTCAGCTGTTATGTGGTGACGGTGTGGCCAGTTCTCTTGGCCCTGGTGTTGGTGCGTGCTTCCCATCAAGCTGGACTGAGAACTATAATCAGTAATTGTAAGAGAAAATAAACCCTTTGTTCTCTTATGCTATTTGATGTCATTTACCAGTAATTATGCAGGTGGACTGCAACACTCTTCCATCCTAATCTAGCACTTATTGTACTTTTTTTTCAGTTTAAAGTGTCAACAAAATGAGCATGGATATTTTCTTTTTTTTCATTTTTTATTATTATTTCTGCTCATACAAACTTAATAGGTACAACCGGTTCCTTCCCTCCCTCTTCCTCCCCCCTACCCCCCTGCTCCCCCTCCCCTCACCCCTCCTTCCCCATCCCCCAGTGCCCCCCCCAATCCCCGGAGAATCCTTTAATGTGCATGCCAGACTCTCCTCTGGGTCCTCCTCTCTGATGATGTACAAGGACCTAGTGACTTTTCCCTGAACCCTTTCCTTTGTTCCCCTTAAGCATAGGAACACTACTATGGCTGTCAATTCCTTGCCTCCAAGGATCTTGGTGCCTTTAGCAAATGCTAGACTTTATGGGGTCAATAGTGTGTGGGACATTGCGCAGGGCATGCAAAGACCTATTATGATTGCTTCAGCCCTAACTTGTGTGGAGTATCTTGCATATCATTGCTCCTCCCATCCTTTTGCTCTTACACTCTTACCGCCCCCTCTTCTGCAAATTTCCCTGAGCTTCAGGATGGGGAGAGATTAGGCTGGCCTAGTCCTAGGTAGTTGATATAGAGTCTCTGAAGTTCTGGATTATGGTTTGTTGATTTTCTTTTGCAGTTTTGCTGCTCCTGTAATGCCCTTCACTTCATCCTGATGGGTATTGTATTTCACCCCCTGGCCAGAGATAAAAAGCTGTTAAACCAGAGTCTTGTTATAGGAGTATATTCAAAGGTAGATGTAATAAAAGTAGGAAACCACAGAGCATGGATATTTTCTTTAAAATTCCATAGTAAAGATACTATGTAAAGATACATAGTAAAGTAACTAGCTCACCGTGTGGCTTTTCTTTGTCTTTTTTTTAAATAATTAAGAATCTCCTTTTTATACCTTAAAGAAAGCCCTTGTCTTCCCTAAAGTCATGTCAGAATTTCCAGCACTACCTCTTGACCTTTAAACCTTTGTTACATGCGACATAGTTACCTCGTGGCCAAGATGGACAATGGGTGGCTGACAGGCAGGTCACACTGTTAGCCAAAGCCATGCATTTTAAAAAAATTTTTATTTATTTATTATTTATTCAATTGTGTGTGTATGCGTGTGTGCGTGTGTGTGTATGTACCTGTGTGTGTGTGATAGATAGATGGATAGATAGGTCTAGATGACAGATTAGATAGATGACAGGTAGATAGATAGATAGATGATAGATAGTAGATAGATAGATAGATGTAGATGACGGATTAGATAGATGCCAGGTAGATAGATAGGTAGATAGACAGATGTAGATGATGGATTAGATAGATGACAGGCCTCCCGCTTCCACCGTCGTCTATACCTGGGGTCTAGGATCTGAACTCAGGACCTTCTGCTTGCAAGGCAGAGGCTTAACCCCTGAGCCACCTCTCCAGCCCCCAAAGCCATGCATTTTGACAGCCCCTCCATGCTGTTGGAATGCGGCAATTCCCAGAATGCACACCAACCCAATCTCTGACATCCTCACCCAATGTCCTTGAGACAGGCCTGCCTTTCGCCTGATATTCTTCTATTCCCTACCGGTTTTGCCTACTTACCTAGCAGCTCCTTGGCCTCAACCTGAAGACTGAAAGATGCATACCACCTTTTGATCTGAGAGCCTGCAGATTCTCCTACCATGCTGTCGATGGCAGCTATCTCCCTGTGTCTCTTCCGTTCTGTTGTCTTCCATCTAACATTAAACTGTGGTTCTCCAGGCCCTCAGCTTGAACAAAACTTGAATGGTTTTTGAGTGTATGACTATGCGTGTGTGTGCTTGTGTATAGAAGAGGATACTATGTATGCCCATGGAGGTGCAAGGGTGACTACAAGAATCACTCTGCATTGCTCTACCTCTTTGCTTTGCTCTGGGGTTTCTCAGGCTCTACTTTTCCAGGCTGGAAGTGCAGGCTGTCCCTTTTGACATGGGTTCTGGGATCCAAACTCAGGTCCTTTGTCTTGCAAGGCAAAAGCTTGAGCTCTGAGCCATCTCTTCAGCCTGTAAAACTTGTAGTTCTTCTGATCTGAAGTCAGATGTGTTATCTGTTATGCCACCGGCCCACCCTAAAATTCTTATATGTCTGCCTTGTAAGAGTTTATAATAGGCCTTCACATCAATCTTTCACCTTGCCTCTACCATTTCTTTCCTCTGCCAACCTAACACACATATGTACCATGGACACGTAGGACAGGAGGGCTAGGGATGTAGCTGTGTGTAGAGTACTGACCTCACCTGTCCAGGACCTGCCCCATGCCTAGGCTGGGGGAAAAGCAAGAATCAGGAAAGAAATATGCGCTGGGTGTGTACTGAGGCCTACTTGCTGGAGATGGCACTGAAGCTTCTAGCTTGGACTTGGCTTCAGTGCCAGGTCCTGGAAGGTGTCTGTGTCAGTATGTGGGTGGGTCTATCAGTGTGGTGTCCTAGTAGGTGCTTGGTGTACATGCATGGGTCAGCCTGTCTCTGCTAGGTCCTGGCAGGTGCTGTGTGTATATGTGTAGGTCAGTCTTTCAGAGCTGAGTCCTGGACAGGTGAGATGTGTGTGTGTGTGCATGCGTGCATGTGTGTGTAAGTGTATGTGTGTAAGTGTGTGTGTATATGTGTGTGTGTGTTTGTCAGAATGTAGGTCAGCCTGTCTCTATTCATACATCCAGCCATCTGCAGTGCCACCTTTAAATCTTTATGATAAAGTCCCTTTCTATGAAAAAAATAAATTCTTCCAATTAAACCACCTTTTCTCTAGTTCACAGTGACAGTGGGAGGTGGCCACTCAGATCACCTGGAGGCCAGTGTGCCCTGCTCTGCAGAGGAGGCAGCTTGCTCAGGACTTGGGTCCATCTGCACCTGTGCACTGCACCTGACAACACGTGACACCACCTGTGCTCTGCACCTGCACACTGCTCCTGACTGTGCCTGAGCTCTGCCCCTGACTGCGCCTGTGCTCTGAACCTGTGCTCTGCACCTGTGTGCTGCACCTGATTGCATCTGACTGCACCTGTGCTTTGCACCTGAGCTCTGCCCCTGACTGCACTTGTGCTCTGCACCTGTTTGCTGCATCTGATTGCACCTGCACTCTGCACTTGTGTTCTGCATCTGACTGCACCTGCTCTCTGTATCTTTGTTCTGCACTTGCACTCTGCACATGTGCTCTGCACCTGACTGCATTTGTGCTCTGCACCTGTGCTCTGCACCTGGCTGCACCTTTGCTCTGCACCTGACTGCATTCGTGCTCTGCACCTGTGCTGTTCACCTGACTGCACCTTTGTTCTGCATCTGACTGCATCTGCTCTCTGTACCTGTGTGCTACACCTGACTGCACCTTTGTTCTGCACCTACTGCATTTGTGCTCTGTGCTTGTGTGCTGCCCCTGACTATGGACAGGCACGCGGGCTTCACTAAGACATCCTGCTCTGACTTTGCTGAAGATAAGGATGTAAGTTCTGCTCCATCAAACAGTGGCCAAAGCCACGCCTCTGTGTATCTCCCCAGGTCAAATGCAATAGGCTCTGTCCTTCCCAGTGAGTTACTTCTGTCCGATTTTGTCTGATAGAGGGCTTTAACAATTCTTATATCTAAATACTGGTTTTTATAAAGCTTGCACCAGGGACCAAACAAAGCAGAATATTTCTAAGGAAGCCTAAATATTAAGTCTGTTGTGTATTTTCCAAGATACAAGCAAAGCAATTTGGGGATTTGCAAAACAAAGCCCCCGTTGCATGCCTCCCTTTCATGAAGCATGAGATGGGAATTGTTTTTGCTTTTACTAGGAAAGTTTGGAAACTAACCCAAGTGGTTAACTCCCTGACTTCAAAAAACTACCGCTACTTCTGCTTTATGTATGTTTCCTATGAAGAGCTCAAAGTTCTTGTTCTAAATCTGTTGCCGAGTTTCAAACAGTCTCTGAGGCTCAGAGAAACACTACTTGTGCATTGTTCCAAGGAACAAAAAGCCACAGGGAGCCCAGTGTTTGAATTTTAAACCGACACAGCCTTAAAAATAAACAGAACAATAACCATGAGACTGGAATGTTCTTCATGATTAGGTAAGAATTATAACTTTCAAAAGTTTTGTTGTGGACAGCTGTCGCTCCACACATTCAAAAATTGATGCTCTGAGCATCATTACTGTATGTAAATAAAAAAACATCAGGGGTCATAGTTCACTGTAGCGTATATCTCTTAGTTCGTAGATATTCTAACAAGATTTCAAGTGAGCTATTGAACAAGAGATGGTGGAATTAAACAGGAGAGGTATAAATTTTACTAGTTCACTTGAAAATCTAGCAAAGTAATAAGAAGTCACATAATTGGTAACTTTGGGATCACTGGATTGTAGATTGTGTTCAAGTCAATGAACAGAGGGGACTTCTTGAAGCAGTGCAGATGCCAATGAAGGCGCCTAAGAGATGCACTATCCACATTCAAACTTTAGAGCTGGCGTGGGGGAAAGAAAGGCAGGGATCTATCTATCTATCTATCTATCTATCGATCGATCGATCGATCGATCGATCTATCTACCTACCTACCTACCTACCTGTCATCTATCTAATCTGTCATCTAGATCTATCTATCTGTCCATCTATTATCTGTATAATCTGTCATCTATATCTATGTATGTTATGTATGTAATCTATCTATCTATCTACCTGGCCTATCTAATCCGTCATCACATCTATCATCTATCTATCTATCTATCATCATCATCTACTCTATCTACCTATCCTATATCTAATATGAATCTCTACCATCATCTATGGATATATCTAACATCTATATACCTCTCTCTATATATATCCCTCTATCATCATCTATCTATCATCTTTTTTTTAAACCATTTTTTATTATTTCCGCTCATACAAACTTAATAGGTACACCGGTTCTCTCTCTTCCTCCTCCTCCCCCCACCCCTCTGCTCGCCCTTCCCTCACCCCTCCCTCCCCACCCCCCAGTGCCTTCCCTCCCCCAATCCCCGGAGAATCCTTTAATGTGCATGCCAAACTCTCCTCTGGGTCCTCCTCTCCGATGACGTACAAGGACCCAGCGGCATTTCCCTGAAACCTTTCCTTTGTTCCCCTTAAGCATAGGAACACTATTTTGGCTGTCAATCCCTTGCCTCCAAGGATCTTGGTGCTTTTAGCAAATGCTAGACTTTGTGGGGTCAATAGTGTGTTGGACATTGTGCAGGGCATGCAAAGTCCCATTATGATTGCTTTGGCCCTAACTTGTGTGTTGTATCTTGCATATCATTGCTCTCCTCCCATCCTTGTGCTCTTACACTCTTACCGCCCCCTCTTCTGCAAATTTCCCTGAGCTTCAGGATGGGGAGAGATTAGGCTGGCCTAGTTCTAGGTGGTTGATATAGAGTCTCTGAAGTTCTGGATTATGGTTTGTTGATTTTCTTTTGCGGTTTTGCTGCTCCTGCAATGCCCTTCACTCCATCCTGATGGGTATTGGATGTCACCCCCTGGCCAGAGATAAGAAGCTGTTAGACTAGAGTCTTGTTATAGGAGTATATTCAAAGGTAGATGTAATAAAAGTAGGAAAACCACAGTGAGGGAGGGGTCAATCACCCATTTGAAAAATGGTTACTTATTATCTGCCAGACTATATGCCCTCCCCTTCTGGTAAGATCACACACCCCTCAGTTGTAAATGATCAGGAACGAAAAGTCTGTGAACTTAACCGATGTCTCATTGCTTACTTGCAGTCCTTGATGGAGGCTATTTTCCCTGCTGTAACATGGTTCCCTCTCTCCTTGTTTCTGGTGTGGCCCTCCTACCCCATCCCTCCTGTTCATAATCCTTGCAGTGTCTCTAGGTGGGCTGGGTGAGTTTGGTACTAGGAGCCACCTATTAGGGAGTATACATATGGCGCTTAATTTTCTGGGTCTATCATCTTATTACTCACAAAATAATGAAGTTTGAATTTGTTATTTTAACAAGGAAACAAGGAACACTTTGGGTTTCTCTGTGAAATTCACAGATTCCTTCCTTTATTCCACTCATTCTCTCTCTCCTCTCTCTCTCTTTCTGTCTCTCTATCTTTCCCAAGAATTGAAAAATTTTGCCTTGAGGTTCTGGAGGTCTGTGCCCCTTGGGCCTCTGTACCAGCTGCTGACATCTATGAAGGGACAAATGCTGTGACGTCAGAGCTGCATCTCCCTGCTTGGAGCAAGTGCTGTGACGTCAGAGCTGCATCTCCCTGCTTGGAGCAAGTGCTGTGACGTCAGAGCTGCATCTCCCTGCTTGGAGCAAGTGCTGTGACGTCAGAGCTGCTTCTCTCTGCTTGTGGCCTTAGTGAGCCTTTCGGAGCTCGGTGCATGCTGGGTGTAGTTCTTGTCTATGGAACATGCCCCTCACTTAGTTTGCTTAGTGAGACATCAGGGGAGGCCAGCAGCAAGCAGGAAACTTTGTTCCCTGAAGCCTTTTGCCAAAAGGCAGCTGGGGACCAGAGTCGGTGACTCCTACAAGGGACAGCTGGGGGCAGGAGCAGCTGGGGGAGGAGCAGCTGGGGGCAGGAAAAGCTGGGGGGGAGGAAGAGCTGGGGGAGGAGCAGCTGGGGCAGGAAAAGCTGGGGGGAGGAAGAGCTGGGGGAGGAGCAGCTGGGGGGAGGAAGAGCTGGGGGGGAGCAACTGGGGAAGGAGCAGCTGGGGGCAGGAAAAGCTGGGGGAGGAGCAGCTGGAGGCAGGAAGAGCTGGGGGAGGAGCAGCTGGGGGCAGGAAGAGCTGGGGGAGGAGCAGCTGGGGGCAGGAAAAGCTGGGGGAGGAAGAGCTGGGGGGGGAGCAGCTGGGGGGAGGAAGAGCTGGGGGAGGAAGAGCTGGGGGAGGAGCAGCTGGGGGCAGGAAGAGCTGGGGAGGAGAGCTGGGGGAGGAGCATCTGGGGGGAGGAGCAGCTGGGGGGAGGAGCAGCTGGGGGAGGAGCAGCTGGGGGAGGAAGAGCTGGGGAGGAGCAGCTGGGGCAGGAGGAGCTGGGGAGGAAGAGCTGGGGGAGGAGCAGCTGGGGGAGGAGCAGCTGGGGGGAGGAAGAGCTGGGGGAGGAACAGCTGGGGAGGAAGAGCTGGGGGCAGGAAGAGCTGGGGGCAGGAAGAGCTGGGGGCAGTGTTGCAGGCTTCTAGGGGCTGTTCCTCCTCATCTGCTGCTGTGCGGACCCTGCTTGGTGGGAAGGGGAGCAAGGCAGCTCTGAGTGTGTCTATGGGAGGAAGAATATGAGAACGATGGTCCCCTCCCCTGTATCTCAATGGACTGTCTGAAATATTCACAAACAGGAAAAGCTTTGTTAATTACTTTTTTCTTGCTGTGACAGAATATCCAACAAAAGCAGTGGAAGGAAAGAATTTTCCAGTTGTAGGGGATGTGATCCAGTGCAGGGGGATATGGTCCAGATCTGGGGCATGTGGTCTAGATGTGAGGGGACATGGTCCAGTGTGGGGGGGTATGCTCCAGTGTATGTGTGTGTAGAGGGGACATGGTCCAGGTGTAGGGGATGTAGTCTATGTGTGAGGGATGTGGTCCAGTGAGGGGGCATGTGGTCCAGTGAGGCGGGATGTGGTCCAGTGAGGGATGTGGTGCAGTGAGGGATGTGGTCCAGTGAGGCGGGATGTGGTCCAGTGAGGGATGTGGTCCAGTGAGGGGGATGTGGTCCAGTGAGGGATGTGGTCCAGTGAGGCGGGATGTGGTCCAGTGAGGGATGTGGTCCAGTGAGGGATGTGGTGCAGTGAGGGATGTGGTGCAGTGAGGGGGATGTGGTCCAGTGAGGGGGATGTGGTCCAGTGAGGGGGATGTGGTCCAGTGAGGGATGTGGTGCAGTGAGGGATGTGGTCCAGTGAGGGGGATGTGGTCCAGTGAGGGATGTGGTCCAGTGAGGGGGATGTGGTGCAGTGAGGGATGTGGTGCAGTGAGGGGGATGTGGTGCAGTGAGGGATGTGGTCCAGTGAGGGGGATGTGGTCCAGTGAGGGATGTGGTGCAGTGAGGGATGTGGTCCAGTGAGGGATGTGGTGCAGTGAGGGATGTGGTCCAGTGAGGGGGATGTGGTCCAGTGAGGGATGTGGTGCAGTGAGGGATGTGGTCCAGTGAGGGATGTGGTCCAGTGAGGGATGTGGTCCAGTGAGGGGGATGTGGTCCAATGAGGGGGATGTGGTCCAGTGAGGGATGTGGTCCAGTGAGGGGGATGTGGTCCAATGAGGGGGATGTGGTCCAGTGAGGGATGTGGTCCAGTGAGGGGGATGTGGTGCAGTGAGGGATGTGGTCCAGTGAGGGGGATGTGGTCCCAGTGAGGGATGTGGTCCAGTGAGGGGATGTGGTCCAGTGAGGGGGATGTGGTCCAGGTGTGAGGGGATATAGTCCAATGAGTCCAGTGAGGGGGGATGGTGTTCAGGAGTGAAGGATGTGGTCTAGTGTGGAGGACATAGTCCAGTGCAGGAGGACGTGGTCCCTTCGGAGGTCACGTGGCATCATGCAGCTGCTTAAAAGATGTCTACAGTGAGGTTTGGAGGAGACCGGGCTAACCTTGAGAACAGAGCATAATATAACATCTTACTGACTTTGAGAATAGGGTATGAGTGGTCGATGGAGGGGGTGGGTTGCTCAGTGCTCAGAGGATTGAGCCAGAAACACTGCAGAGGGCCCGAAGACCCAGGCTGGGACTGGAGAGAGGGCCAGAGGCCCCCACCTTCGT